>JAJJMC010025396.1:5732704-6071630 GCA_023531435.1 Papaver californicum | reverse complement strand
CTCACTAGAAATTAAGGTGCAATTTAGACACTAAAATGTGTCTATCAGGCACATCTCTTTGTAAAACTTTACGAGACACAACTCGTCCACCAGGATCATTTAGTGTTGTCAAGTCAAGTAGGAGACGAGTAGATAGGATTTTATTTTCCGTATGTAGTCTTTTATCGTGTTTTCATTCTGAAATCTGCAGTGCCAATTAATAAAAAAAACATCAATTATTCAAAAGAACAATACATCATATTCCTGAAATTCCCGCTAGTCACAGTAAAACATAATGATACTTAATCAATCCATTTCACCGAAAGACACACTGGACATTTCCAGGAACGTTTTCCATATGTATTTTTTGCTTTAGAATTGTGTATTTTCACATAAGTGTTACAATTAGGCATTGAGCATTCAGTAATATTAAAGCATTCAAATTGAATGTTGTTTGTACAATGCTTGGTTTGATGACCTTCTTCTCCACAGCGGTTGCACAGACACACCTTCAATTTGGCTTTACCTTTGAAGTTGGAGCATAGATCCTTTACCCTTTCATATTCTTTAGCTTCCATAGTATCTTTTAGCAACTGTGCTTTTTCACGGCAATTTGGATATTGATATCGCAAATACCTAATTTTTTTCGGTTGTGATTCAATTATCATTTTGATGCCAGGACACCCTTCTTGTGTACACTTAGAATACATCCAGGGGCATTGCATCAGAATATGGTTATCCATGAAACATAATGGACAAACCTCTCTTGCTTCTATTACATAATATCTGTTTTCCTTTGCTTTTAGAATACATAATGAAAGTGTTGGATGCGAATGCTTTGGGTTGTGTTTAGAATAAATGATAGAGAGGGTGGTTTTATACGAAAAAATATAACCGTTGTGTACCCGTTGGATGTAAGGTTCAAAAAACATACTCATGAGGTGTTATGTGACTGTTTGAAAACTAACTGTTTGATGTAAGGTTTAAAAAATAGAGTCAATGGCCTTTTATACATATAAATAAGATAACCCTTTCTCTATCAAATACTACTTCATTCAAACAAATCATTCTCTATCATTCACTACTTCTTTCAAAATAAAATTCGTTTGCAATGCAAGTTCATCATCTACCAATTCAACTGAAGAGATACTCAGAAGATGCAAAGGAACTACTCCATCATCACCATCAACTACTCCATCAGTATCATCAACTACCAAGTCAATGAGGACTATGGAAGAAGAGATATGCAAAAGCAGCAAACCAATAACTGCCACGGAAAAAGAGGAACTCAAGAAACGAGGTTACGACCAATTTCAACTAAGGGAAAGGTTAAAGTCGGTTGAGGATGAGAGGAATGGGTTAGGAATTATTACACCGTCATGGATTTTCCAGAAGAAGATCGGGATGATGGTATATTTTGGAATCTGGTAAAAACAGGACCTTACGTTCCCAGACCGGATGCGAAGTGGATGGGTTCAGGCTTTGATTACAGGGACGAATATGTTTTTGATAGGTTCTTTTATGTTAAAAAGTTGTGCATCAAGTATAACGATTTTCTCGCTAGGCACGGAGGTGACAGGTTTACGACACATGATGCATATACCAAATGGAGAGGAGAGCCATTTGTACATTTCGAGGCTGCAATTATAATAAAATCTCGTACCGGGAAATAAAGGAAGATTAGTCTCTTTATAAGGGCTTTATACTATGTTATCCAGGTCTAGATATATTAGGTCTAAGTATCACCTAATTTTAAGAAAATATGTAATTTTAAATATTTATCTATTAATGAAAAACTGTCTTACTTTTACAACAGTTGTACTTTTAATTTTTAATTAACAAAAATTGTTTTAAATTAGTAATCATTGTTGACATAAATATTCGTTGATGTTAATTTGAAAAATAGATTCTTTGGTTAAAGTTATCATATAACAAATTTAATTAATTGAAATTTAAAAGTTTTCATTAATTCAAACAAACAATTACATTGGAAGTTCTTTAAGATTAAAAATAATATTATTAATTCAAAAGTAAACTGGGAATTTAAATAACTAAATTAAATTATTTCTTCAGAGGAAAACATTTAGATTTGGATCACTTCATCATCTTTCGAATCATCGACGGCGATTATATTCAACTTTTTCAAAATATCACTTTGTTTCTTTCGATAATATTTTCACTCTGTTGGGGCTAGTTTTGTAAGATCCACAGCCATAATTGCATTATCTTGTTCCTCTTGCGATTGAGACGACGTATGTTGGTTACCAGACCAAATTTCAAAGAACTTGGCTTGCATCTGTGCTCTTTTTTCTTCTTTCCTTAAATGTGTACCACTTTTTTCTGCCTTGCAAATACCCTGCTCGCGGTCATTCTTCAGCCTTGCTTCTTTTTTAGCCTTTTTGGTACCTATGGGCCTCGCCAGATGCTTGTAGTGCCAACTTATCTGTCCATTAGGTAGTACTTCCGTGTTATTTTGTGTTGATGTAAAGTGTGAATGTTAAATTTATAAAACGCATTGTTCTACTCGACGGTGAGTTGATAATCATACCCAGGAAGATTATCTTTCATAATCTCATAACTGGCATCATACTTGAATGGTTGCCCTGTTTGGGTTTGAAATTGCTCCCGACCAAGTCGAGTCTGAAACATTAGAGTTAAAAAAACAGTTAATTACTAATATCACCAATCAGAAATAACTTGATTCAATTATACAACTTACCAAATCTTCGTGTGAAGCACCGCTTTTAGATTGCCGATATATAGCATTAAGAATCGATACGAATTCTCTCACGTCTTTTTTGATTGCTTTCATCTTAGTTTTTAAGGAACTTGGGTCCCCATTATTAGCATTTCCATTAAGATTTACAAAGACTTCGTGAATACGTTCCCAAAATATAGCCATTGCTTGCTGAGAACGAATGATTTCATCACAGCTCACAGAAGCAAAAGCATTTGTAAGATCAATATCTTCTTGTTGAACAAAGTTCTTATTAACCATATTGAACTAAATTAAGAGAAGAGATTTTGAGTTGTATAGAAAATTTAAGAAAATATCAAATGATTGAGACAAAATGATAAATTAGAGAGGGTTTGAGTAGGAAATCAAGTTAAAAGAAATTGATTTGGTGTGATTTGAGAAGAGAAAGATGTTGCTAATTATATAGAAAATTTCTCAAATTTTTTGAAAAATATCCGTTGGGATCCAAAGGTGGAGAACATAGAACTGTTAATGGTGATGGATGGCAAAGATCGGATATGATGGAGGTGTAATGAAAAAAATGTCAAACAAACATAATTCACGAGACGGATATCTAGAACCCGTCAGAAATATGACGGGAACCAAGTATCCGTCCCACCTCTGAGACGAATACTAGGTCTCCGTAAAATGTATTTTTCTAACATAAACCCGGTATCCGTCTCTATGGCTTGGTTAGAGGAGGGATCAAATGTGATCCCTTCTAGCCAAACAAAAAAATTTGACCAAATTATAGCTAAACGATGTCCTATAATAATTACTTTTAGCTAGATTAAAGCTATAGCCAAACAAAAAGCTCACCACAATGCTCGGCCTAACAATATTTCTCATACCAGTAACTGAGTCCAGACATCACTAGTGCTAGGTGGATATCCAGCCTCTGCTTAGTAGTGGACCACCATAATACTGATTGACAGTGTTCATATGCAACTGACACATGAGCAGCACACCTCCATTGCAATTTTTCCACTGCAAACTTGCTCAGGAAAATAGGCTTCGTCCGTATGAGTAACTTATTTATTCTGTAGGAGAGGTCCAAATAAAGCATCAAAAACAAGAACCAGTTTGTTAGCACCAGATACGTCACTCTTGGTTAATGTCACGGTATACCACATATGAAGCGATTGCATCTGAAATGCCCGAAAATCAAAAAATGTGAACTGGAACTGACAACAGGTCCAATCTAAAAAAAAAAAAAACTTCTTTTCTTGTACCCATCTAGAGCTTGTTGGTTATCACCAGGAACAAAGGAAACAATAAGACATTCTCCTGGAACAATGGTAGCCTATAAATTTAAAAATTAACGAATTACATGAAGCTGTTCTACATATTCTTTCCTATAATACAAAACTTGCAAATCATACAACATCCAAATTTGCATTATTTTACAGTTATAGAATTTGTGCAGTATTACCATAATGGCGATGAAGTCTGTTTGTTTTATGCGAACAAGCAGCTAAGACATCACTACCTCAGTCTTGGTCTCAGTCTCAGTCTCATCCCCATCCTCATCATCATCTTCAACCTCATCCTCGTCTTCATCTTCGTCTTCATCGTCCCCGTCAACGTAATTGGACGATCCACTAAGAGTTAACTTATCGAAGTCATGGTGAGCAAGGCCCGTAAGCTCTTTCCCTTCCCTCTGTTCGTCTGTTGTTTTTGCCAAAGACATGAGGATGTTTTTCGCTTTCTGATCAGGGGGAAATCCACAAGATCCCATTTCTTTGAACCAATATACAGCACTTCCAAAATCCATGTTCTTGCCATGAGCATCCATTATAATTGTGAAGATTGTCTGGTTAGGTTTTATGTTGTGTAATCGCATTTCTTCATATTTTTCCATCATCTTGTCTAGATTACTAATCCTTGCATACCCTTTTATTAAAGTTCCATAAGTCACAACATTTGGTGTAAAGCCATCTTGCCGCAGTCTCTTAAAAAAGTTCTCAGCACCTTCCATGTCAGATGCATTCACATATGCAGATAGCATTGTTGCATAAGAACAGAGGTCAGGAGTGCACCTAAACGGTACAAATAGCAAATAATACTTGAGAAAACGAAAATGTCGGTTCACGCAACTCAGAAATGTTATGGACTGCACCAGAATCCTTGTTCAAAAAACACCACTACAACTCAAGCTAAAATGTGTCAAGATTATGTTTTGCTTCTAAATGATTGTGCATATATGGCACGGGAGTCTAGTATTTCCCGAGCAACATTGATGCTGGCCGATCATAGGCATATGGTTCTATCTGAGACATAAAAATGACATGCTTCTGTAATATTTCAAATTATTACAGGAGGGAGGGGTTCGTACCTGTCTCTCCTCATGCTCTTGAACACTGTCTGGGCTTCTTCCACCATTCCCGATATTGCAAAAGCATCAAGCAAAATATTGTAAGCTTTGCGGGTTGGCCTGTTAGAAAGAAAAAGAAAAAAGAAAAAATAAGAAGGAAGTTCAGTGTACCATAATTGTATGATGTTCTCCTGTCCAACTATTATGAAGTCATATGCATATTGTTAGCTGATTACCTTCTTAGTTATAGCTATGTTGGGTTAGTTTTTTGAAATACTTACCCCACGGTGGAGATGAATCGGTTCAGTAAGTCAAAATTAGTAAATTAGTAAATAAAGATCAGTCCAGTTAGCGATTAACTATATCCTTGTCAGGGTCTTATATACAACCCAACTAGTGCAGTTTCTATTATGGCATTATTATCATAGGTCGAAAGATATCTGAAGATATATGTATTCTCTGAGAAAATAAAATGTTATTAACACAAGCTAAGATCATTATGGAACCATTTATAAATCTAGTGCCGGCTACCATTTGTTGGAAACACAAATAAATATAATTATACAAGCATTCAAGTCCCTATGCACCTTACACCAGCATCAAGCATCTCTTCGAAAACGGCCAAAGCTTCTTCATCCCTTCTGGCCTTGCCGTAAGCACTAATCAGCAACGTATAGCTCACAACATCAGGTTTAAGACCAGCTCGTTGCATCTAAACAAGCAAATTACTCTTTAGATTTTAGTATCCTCATATTCAAGAAATGCCAAACATATCAGGCTTTAATGCATTATTAGGGACATAGGGTCGGCTGCGAGATTTAGTCAGCATGTAAGATCCAGGAAGAAAGTCGAGAGATAAATGTGAAATAAATTTGTGAAATGTCTCATATACTATGGTGCGGATCTATTAATGATTCTGTTCTTTTTAATATTGTTAAATCCACAAAAGAATAGAAAACAAAAATACTGTATCGTGATATATAGACTGGCTGAACTACAGGTAGTGAATACGAATCTCACTTTTAACAATTGCGACCAACCTATAAGTAATTTGCAGTAAGCATAAGTCCACAAGAAAGCATAAAAACATTACCACAATTATTACTGATTGTTACTATTATAGTAAAACATATCAGTGGTCTCAGGTTCCTACAATTATTAGTGATTGCTACTATTATAGTGAAACATATCAGTGGTCTCAGGTTCCTATAATTCTGTTACAGCTGGTTGTCTTTACATAAGAGTTATTTTGTTACAGTAAATATAAGTAATTTCAACTTGTTCTTTTTTGATTAACTTCTCATAGTCCCTAAAAGTCACATCACAGTATTCGCTTAAAGGAAAAGAGAAAACGAATGTTATCCTTAAAGATTCTATATGAGAAACCCCCTAAGAGGAGTAATTCTTATGTGGTTTCAGTTTTGAGCATATATGAGGCAGTTTCGTACTTTTATACGGTAAGGTATCATATCTCATAGAAGATGGAATATGTCTAGCCACCAAATATTGGGTAAGGTCACCAAATATCAAAATGTTACAATAATGGGTGTATCCACTGGTACTTAGAATACTTTGTCGTACCTGATCATAGATTTGTGAAGCCTCCTTGTAATTGGTCTCGAAGGACATCAGGCTGTTATAAGTAATCGTAGATTGGGGGACCCCTTTCTCAGCCATCTTTGCAAATAATTGGCGAGCTTTTTCATAATTTCCGGCTTTCTTATACATGTAAATCATCATATGAAACATTTTCTGGTCTGGCTTTAAAGGTGAAACCTCATCGTTTAATAGGGTCTCGAAGATAGATTCAGCTTCCTTGAACTTGTCCCCCTATAATGTGCCCATATTGAAAATTTTATGAGTTACAAAGCAAATCTGAGGATTAAATTATTTCTAGCAAATTGATGGAGCTGCCAACTCCCTATACATGGGCGATTCAGGATAATGTGCATAAAATTAGAGTTGAAATAATTATAACATGCTATGTCATGTCTACAAAATTCATGTAATGCCATCTTTCTGTTTCATGTATGGCAACAAATTCCTTCAATAGCCTCAACTCCTTTCAATCTTACGAGTTAATAATCTTTGATCAGCTAAAAGTATTAGTCAGTGCATTTGTAACAGGTTCATTTTCCTATTTGATGTTCAAGCCCATATGCTTAGACAAAGTCTGGCTGAAAGCTGCTATAGAGACTGCAGTCAACCAACCATCAAGGAAACTGAAGGCGAGACCTTGACTTCGACATAGGCAATATGCTCCCAAGATTACAAAGGCAGAAGCAATCAAAACCTACAAATCTTACTAATATTCAGTTAGGTCAATCATGCATGCATTTGGGATCTATAGAATCCAGGCATGAGTAAGCAACCTAGAAACCAAAAATCAACCACAGAAAGTTTCAAGATCACTGGTATCACAATAGACCAAACAAAGTACGAGTATACAAGAGTTTAAGCCACCAAACTCTAATTGAGAAATCCTAAGGAAGAAAAGAAAAGAAATTTCACTTCACTCCATACACTCCCCAGACTAGATCAAACAGTCAAGTCGTGCTAATAATATTAGAAAAAGAAATTTCAAGGTGGAATACAAGTCAGAACAAGTTACCCCAACAAATATCTTTAGTATTATCTGATAAGTTACAGCTGACGGTTCAGGGCCTGAAGACTGCATCCTTCGAAATACAGCTTCAGCCTTATTGTATTGGCCTCCTTTTCCATACGCTTCCATCAGAGCTGTTTGGGATATCACATTTGGAGGGTATCCATTCTTGTTCATGTAGCTTAATACCCTCTCCGCCCTGTTGAAATCACCTAGCTTTCCATAAGCCGTAACAAGCATCAAAAAATCCATCTCATTGAAGTTCCACCAGTGTTGAGTCCTGAGCCACTCAAGGATCTATAAAAGGAATATAAACAAAGTACACGACCAATAAAACAGATTATCGAGATATATTTAACACGTTGGTAAGGTTTGGGTCAGAGAGAAAACATTTCAGCCTGCATGCATGAAACTGGACACTAAATGAACAAGCCACATTAATATAATTTACAGAAAACTGACTACCAAAAAGGTTAAATAAGGGTGGGAAAATTTCTCGCCTTTTTATAAGAAGGCAAAATAGCTCCGTGGAGAACATTCTAGAATAAAATAACGCAAAATGAAGATGCATGGAAACCCTAACAAGTCGATATATCAACTTCAAGTGAGTCTCCTAATTGAATAATATGCTTGGCGTCAAATGAGAAATAACAGCTAAGTTAAGCTTCAAACTAGTCGAATTACTTCTTTAACAAACCATGTGAGATCCTTCCATATTTAAAAAATGTTCAAGAAGGTGACTTAATTTTCTCAAACTAGTGAAGAAAATGGAAAGAATAAATTTGGTCTACCACAAGTGTTTCGTTTGTATACCTCGCTGACTAGGTTCCACTTCTTAATCTGCTTAAACCTCACCAAGGAGCCCAATACAAGGTCCTTTGGAAGACCTTGGTTTTTCATCCTTTGGGTTCTCAGGATCGCAACTGCAGAACCCTCCTCTTCAATTTCTGTCATCAATTTCCTCCAGTTCTTCTGATCTACTTCATCAGCTGCATCTTTGAAAACTTCTACCTCTTTTCTCCTTTGCATAAACTTTCTTGGTGCCAACATACCAAGACAAACAACCTCTCCTCTTCGATGGATTTTTACCTTAGGAACATACGAACTTTGGAAGATCTTTGCTTCGCTGAAGAGGAACAAGAGACCAATGGTTGAATTACAAATATGACAAAATTAACTTAAAACAGTGTTGCATTTTTTCACAAGAAACTAAGCAGTCAAGTGGAGTATCCTTATAAACAAACAGGAAGACTCTTTTTCGTTTGTCATGGTCGATGAAAGTAAGTATAATAACTTCAACTCCAATAGATGAACTTTCAATGGTGTCGACCATGACAATTGGGACTGCTTACACCTAGTCTCGTTGAAATAGAAAGATTGAAAACAAAAGAAACAAACAAACACTGACCTATCACTTGATTAAGAAGAAGTTTGTAGAAATTACCATAAGATGGTTCTAAAGGGTGTACTTAGTGCTTATGTATTTACATATTATTAGCAAAACAAGCATATGAAGGTTAGCACACAGTGACTTATTGTAAGAACTAGTTTCTCGTCTAAGTTAGAAGGGTGCAACTAATAGGGAAAAGCAAAGGTACCCATAAGGTAATATGGTACTCCATATAAGCTGTGCTGAGAGAAGATCATAAGCTCCTACAGTGATTTCCAACTCTATGGATTTTGGTCTGAGATTTCAAAGCCAAACCTGGACTTCCAAAACTGTTCATGATGATTGAAATATAGTGGGGTTTTGGTGGAAATTTAAAAACTCTGATGTTATCGTTCACTGCAAACTCATTACTGTAACCTCGTTTCCTTCCAAAGTTTCAGTGATGTAAAATGATCTAATTTCTGGAAAGTAATTTCACGAGAGATTCTCTAAGCATTAACCAAACACTAGAAGTGCATGTTAACTGAAAACAGAAAAACCAAAAAAAAGTAAACTTAATCTTATCCTTAATTGAGAAGGAATTGATGGAAAAGAACCCCCATTTCTTAACAAAGGAACGCTAATAAAGCAAACAATGTTAGCAAGAGACAAATACTGTTCACATAGAGAGATACGGGAAACAAATTAGAGAATTTGAACAATGAAAACAGATGGTGGTGTAATAGTTACCTCAAATTAGACGAGAAGGAGAGGAAAGAAAGAGATTGAATTGCTTCCATTTTTGTGATGAAGCAAAATTTCTGAGCTGATAAGGCACAGACACAGCTGTTTTGTTACCTCTTTCTTCTCAAGTCGATGCCTTATCAGCTTCAAACAGAGCACAAGCTCCAAAACCCGAAACCTCATGTTAAATGGACAGTATCCGCCTATCCATTTATTAACACATTTACTTTTGGTAAGTTCAAACTAAAATGTTGTTATTTAACTTACACCGTAATGGATTAGGAGTTATATGAATAATAATGTATTTTGATTTTGCTAAAATTGAGAAGAAGATAGCGACCCTTGGTCAAAGGTTCAAAATAAGAAGGTCGTGATCTTTGGTCAAATGCTATAAATATTCATGTATCAACATTAGTCTTCTAGTTGTGAGCAAAGGCCAAGCACCGTGGTGTGGTCTATCGATAGAGAGTTTGAAAAAGTACCATTATGGGGTTTAGCTATGGTTTGGTTTGTTGAGACCGATATCTGGTATCCGTCAACATAATGTGAGTTAAGTGGTTGACTTGACCAGACGGATATCCGTCTCTACAGTTTTTCTATACAGAGAAACGTCGACTTTCTCCTCATTCAACACTTTTAAATTTTTTTTTTCCTCCTCCCTTCTCCAACCATTTTTACCCCCTTTTGATCTTGAAGGTGTTATAGGTCGATTTGTTGCGTGAAATTTAAAGGGTTTGCTCCATACTCATTGGTGATTCTATTTCATATTTCAATTTCGAATTCCATCCACAAAATCATCAAAGGTAAGTTACTCTACCATTAGGATTCTAAGTATTTTTTTTTTAATAATCATGAAGTTGTCGATGTTTGATTGATTGTTTAAATTTCATGGATAATAATTATGTTATATGGACATGTATGTACTTAGAAATCCATGTTTAACTTGTTATTTGATGATTAATTTTTTATTAAGGTGTATTAAAATGTGACGTTTATATATGTGATGACAATGTGTTAAAATTCGGCATGATTTAAGTGATGCAAATATGTTGAAGTGTGATGATATATATATATATGTGTTGTAGGGTTGAGAATGGATGAGAATTTCAAATAGAATCATGAAAAATAGATATGCGGTTTCGTCGCCGCATAATGTCGATCATAAGTTTGAATGCCCAGAGGGACATGCTAGAGAAAAGGTAAGAAAACATCGGGGTAGTACTAGCATTGTTGCTGAGAATCCCCATGCTAAAGAAATTGTAGATAATTCCGGGTTTGGATCAATTTTTTTGATAGCTTATCCAAAAGTCAGCGACTTGGCTCTTACCTTCGGTATTAGCGAAAGGTGGTGGCATATCACCAATACATTTCACTTCCCTAGTTTTGAGATAGGCTTTACGCTGCATGACTTCACACAACTATCAGGCATACCTATTGACCGAGGAACCCGAATAACATTGTAAAATATTACCAAGAAAGAAGTGCGTGAGATTCTTCCACAATTGATAGATTGTTTGCTTCCTTTCGTAGGAGAAGTTGGAGAACAAATAGTAGTGGAAGAAGAAATTGTTGTTTTGAGAAAAAAAACTTATCTAACGGACCGGGATTCGGAATATAGTGATAAAATTGTTTATTGAAACTAGAAAAGGGCAAGAGATAACATTCAGTGTCAAGAACAAATGACAAGGTGGTTCATGATGTGGGTTATAGGTAATGTATTGTTCTCGAACCAGAACAATATGGTCTATATTCCCTGGCTAAGGGTATTTGGTGATTTGAATATAGTCAAAAATTACGATATGGGTTCAAAAATTTATGGTCATATGTTATGGAGTTTGAGTAACGAAGGAAGGCACGAGAATGATGGCCTCGAGTTCTTTTGGTATCTATTACTGGTAAACATATTCATACCCACTTTTAATTTATTCTTGATGTTGTGTTGTATAACATTAGTTAGTGGTCAACAAATTTTTGTAAATGTTTTTGGTTGTGCAGTCTTGCTTTTGAGCGTATTTCAGAACTTTGTATCTAAAGACACTTGATTTTTCGGAAAAAGAGCTTGATTTATGGCCGGCTGGTCGTCTTTATGATAACAGACAAAGAATGAGAGGAAAAGGAAACAAAGAGATACAAGTAGGCATTCACTTTCAATGGTTCTTCTCCATATAGAAAACTTCGTTATCTCATCGACAACATGGGAGTCGTGGCCGAAAAGTCGATGAAGAGGTAGGGAATAGGTGAGACATGCAAAACAAATTCCCAAAGGTCGTAAAGTTTTTATGATCATTTTGGAAATTCCGCCATGTACTTGGGAGAACGGTGTCTCAGATAAGTACGTGAAATGTGGGTAATACCAGCGAATCCACCTGAAAATACAACAAACATTACGACTGCCTACTTATACAATAACAATCATATTAATCTCTTAAAGTCCGATGAGGTCGATCTTATCCATTACTCCGAGTTTTGGAGTCAATGCTCAGTCGGAAGATACTTCTCGATCATTGAACATCAAGGAAACAGAAATCTGTATTCTTCCCAAGATCCTAATGCTTATCTCTGTGGCCCACCAGGGCGAAGGCAATCTATATACACACAATAGTTGGTGCTGAGGGAACATCCTTTATTCCCAAAGCTACAACAACCCTAACTCAGAGTGGCTGACGAAAACAAAAGGGCGACCAACATAGTAACCATCTAACAAGCAATAATGACTATGTCCAGATACTCGTTCTAGCATTTGGTCGATGAAAGGAAGGGGAAAGTGGTCCTTCCTTGTGACCTTGTTCAATTTTCTATAGTCAATACAAACACGCCACCCCGTGGTCACTCGGGTTGAGATTAATTCATTGTTTTCATTCTGGACTACAGTGATACCTGATTTCTTGGGAACAACCTGAACGGGGCTGACCCACTTACTGTCTGAAATGGGGTAAATAATACCCGCATCTAACAACTTAAGCACCTCAGTTCAAACTACTTCTTTCATGTTAGGGTTCAGTCGACGTTGCATCTCCCTCCTCTAAATGAATCTGATGCATACAAACAGTAGGACTTATACCCTTAATGTCTGCTAAGGTCCACTCTAAAGCTTCCTTGTTGTCTTGAAGTACAGTCACTAGCCTAATTTCCTAATCACTATAGTCGGATGCTATAATTACAGGTAAAGTCTCGGATGGGCCTAAAACACATATTTCAGAGTATCTGGCAATGGTTTGAGGTCCAACTTAGGAGGCTCTTCTAAAGAAGGAATTAAGGTAGAATTAGAAACTGATAGTGGTTCGAATTTAGCTTTCTATCTATTAGTATCTAACACAGGGGTAGAGTCTAACAGAGAATTCACTTGATCAATTGTGCTAACATCATCGAAATCGAAGCCAAAATGGGTTAAACAATTCTCTAGTGTATCTTCAGACAAGATGTTTGGTAATGACTCCTGAACTAATGTTTCTATCATGTTCACCTCTTTAATGCACGTGTCATCTAACTCAGAGGGTTGTTTATTAATATGGAAAATATTTAGTTCAATAGTCATATTACCAAAAGATAAATTCATAATACCATTTCGACAATTAATGATCGCATTAGATGTAGCTAAAAATGGGCGACCTAATATCACAGGTATCTGGTTTTCTAGGTCAGGAACAGGTTGGGTATCTAGGATAACAAAATCCACAGGATAAATAAACATATCGACCTCAATAAGAACATCTTCGACAATACCACGAGGAATTTTAACAGACCTATCAGCTAACTGAAGTGTTATCTGGGTAGGTTTTATGTCACCAAGTCCTAGCTGGAGGTACACATGATATAGAAGTAAGTTCACACTAGCTCCTAAGTCAAGTAATGCTTTCCCCACATGGTAGTTACCTATGGTGCAAGAAATGGTAGGGGAACCTGGGTCTTTGTACTTAGGAGTTGTGTTGTTCTGGATAATTGAACTCACATGACTAGCTATAAAGGCTTTTTTCTGTACACTAAGCTTTCGCTTTCGCGTACAAAGATCCTTAAGGAACTTGGCATAAGTAGGAATATGCCTAATTGCATCTAATAAAGGAAGATTAGTGTTAACTTGCTTAAAAATCTCCAATATATCATTAAAGTTGGATTCCTTCCTAGTTGGTACTAGAAGTTGTGGGAATAATGCTTTGGGCACAAAATCAGGCTCAACGGGAACCGCATTGGACTCTTTAGAGACTTTATCAGTCTCTTCAACTATAGGCTCAGAAGGGTGAACTACATCATGTTCACTATCGGGCAAGGTTACCTTATTTTCTACTACTCTACAACTCCTAAGGGTTTTAATTGAATTCACATGGTCAGAAGATAACTCATGAACTCCTCTAGGGTTGGGTTGTGGTTGACTAGGGAACTTTCTTTTTTCTCTCAAAAACTCATTCAATTGACTAAACTGGGTTCGTAAATCGTAAATAGCCTGAGAGTTAGCCTGGATCATCTTTTTATTGTCATCTAAACCTTGTCTAACCGATTGCTGAAACTCAGTAGTGTTACGCTGAAGATCTATAGTGCTCTGAGTTAACAAGTTGAGAGACTCTTCTAAACTCATGATTTTCTTATCTGAAGGGATCTGAAATTATGCTGGACCAGAAGAATTCTTAGTATAACCTAAACCTGGTGGAACCTGAGGGTTACTAGACTGACCTTGATTTTGGCCCTTAGACCAAGAAAAATTTGGGTGGTTTCTCCAACCAGGGTTATAGGTTTCTGAATATGGGTCAAGCTTCTGACGGTTATCATATCTAGTGTTATTATAAAGAGCATGGGCTTGCTCTTCAACAATCTGTCCTTCCCAATATGACTTGGGTTCTATTCCACAACTGGATTGACTTAATTCTAAGGCTTCTAACCTTTTTGCTATAGCTGCAATTTTGGCAGTTGATTCAAGAATTCCATCTACCCTATTGACATTACCTTTGCTCAGTAAAAGTTTTCTTTGGGGTTCCTTACTACATTCCCATTGATAGGTCTTTTCGGCAATTCATTCAAAAATGTCATTGCCTCATCAACAGTTTTACTATCAAAACTCCCTGAACACAATGACTCAACCATGGTCGTTGTTGGATAATCTAGCCCTTCATAAAGGATTTGGACTAATCTAAGCTCTTCTAAACCGTGTTGGGGACATTGTGTTACTAATTCGTTGAACCTTTCAAAATACATATACAAAGATTCTCCCTCTTGCTGCACAAAAGTGGAAATTTCTTGCCTAAAAGATGATATTTTGTGCCTAGGGAAAAATTTAGATAAAAAGGCAGCGGTAAGTTGTTCATATGTCTCAATGGATTCAGATGGCAAACTATATAACCAAGATTTGGCTTTGTCTCCCAGGGAAAAAGGAAATAACCTAAGTTTCAAAGCTTCATCATGCATGTTGTGAATTCTTAGGGTACTACATATTTCTTCAAAATACCTAATGTGAAAGTAAGGGTTTTCATTTTCTTTCCCTAAGAAGAGTGGGAGCATCTGTATGGTCCCAGGTTTCAACTCATAGTTTGCTTGAGTTTCAGCTAACTTGATACATGATGGACAAGAAGTCCTAGTAGGATTCAACAAATCTTTCAAGGTTGCCATTTCTGGCACAACTAGAAAATTAGGAATAACTTCCTCACTAAGAGACAAATTCTCAAAACTAAAGTTTCGGCTCTCAAAAGAAGGGTTTCCTAAATTCTCAATTTCAAAGGCAGAGTTTCTATTTCCGTCACTGATCAAACGACCAATAGAATCTCTTCTCCAGGCACGCTTAATCAATACTTCAGGCGGCCTGGGCATGCAATTAAATAACTCCTAATTGGAAGGGAATTTCTAAACAAACACAAACAAGGACGACTCAACCAAATCAAACCTATTGAATCTAGCAAACAAAAAGCATGATGACTCCACTTAGATTGTTTCTAGACCAGCTTCTATTCTTCCAAAAGGCAACTAGTTACAGTTTTAGCAAATCTCTCATAACGATCCGAATTAGATTAAGTCGAATAGAAACAGGATAAGCTCTAAGGAGCTTTGATAACCCTGTCTCTTTGGCAACTTTTCCCTGGGTTACAGGGCGGCTCTAATCAACTTAAAATAATCTTCCTGAACTTTAAGTTAGGCTAACAAAGTAACCAATACAGTCCTTTTGAATGATTTTCCAATAAGCTCGATACCCTATCGATCTTCTTTCTAGTCAAATTTTAAGGATTAGGTTCGTGTTAGGTAACGTTTTCCTAAGGCGGGCAAGAAGGAAACGGTTATGAAATCCGAGTCCTTATCTTATATGGATAATCCTTGCCCTTTACTAGAAAATAAGTCTGTATTCAATTCCTCAACATATATGCATACGAAGAAATACAGTAAACCCACTTGCAGGGGATTCGTGGGTTGATCGAGTCTTACCTCCCGTACCAGATGGGGGATGAATCGGTTGTAGTCAACTCGGGCCACCAACTCCTGTGTCAGTGTACGAACCCGAGGGGCCGAGACAATATCGTAATTGTTGTCCTTCCCTGTTGCTGTTTATATTTAAATACCCTTATGCAGGGTTTAAAAAAATAATAGTGTTCAAAAGTCCAAAGTCCAAAAAAAAAAAACCAGAAAAATACCTAAAATAATTACAAAAATAATAAGAATTGCCTAATACAGTTTTCTAAAAAATAAAAATAAAAACCTAAATTTTTTATAAAATTAACTAAAAAAAAATCTTGTCTTCTTTTTCCGTTCTTTTCGATTTTTCTTTGACTCCAAGTCTTTAATTAATCAATATGATCTTTAACACCAATTTCTTTTTGATCCAAAACCTGTAATACAAAGAAAATACCAAAAACGTAAAATAGAACAAATAAAATAAAAATCTAACTAACTAACCTAAAAAAATCTAAAAACAATTCTTAAAACAAGTCCACGTCGACGGCGCCAAAAATTGATGTGGTTGTAGATTGTGGTAAATAGGGTTTGTTTTCGAACTTGTGAAAAATTGTTTTTAAATCTAATTTCTAAGACTGAAAATAGCAAAAATCAAATAAAATTGATAATGAAGTTGAGAGAAAACTGAGGCTAGGATTCCACTAATTTCCAATTTTTAAAATGATTAAATTCAATACTTATAATTATGCAATTCTACGTTTAATTGGATTCTAAAATGTAGCAACAAGTAGATTTTTGAAAGAACAATTGTATAACAAAAGCATGGAACATCTAAACCCTAGGCCAAAGCATGTACCATCTAACGAAATCACAATTGCTTAGCAAAAATCATTAATTCAATTTTTAACCAAGGCTATTAATCATAAATAAATTGCATAAATTAACTAAATAAACATTACCACATAATCTTTGGAAAATTAGCTTCCTACGTCGCCTCAAAGATGGGGTTTAGCTCCTCATTGTATTGGAAACACCCTCAAAATAGATTTTCATAGCTCAAAAAGTGTTTACAAAGATGAATCAAAGTAACACAGGAGAACAGAAACGCTTATAAGCGTTACAGAGACTTGTTCTCTGCGTTACAGAAGAAAGAAAAGAAAACAGAAATAAAGGACGGACTTCTGGTGCTGTTTGAAATAAGACTACTTCAGCAACACTATCAGCGACAGTTTCCTGATGCCTTATGTTTTTCATGTTCTTCCCACCAGCAGAAAAAAATATTTTTCCTGATTTTTTTTCTTTCGATCTCTGGCTACTCTGAGCTCTCCCCAATACTCTCCCTCTTCCCTGTGACCCTCGACACCCCTATTTATACACTACATAGCATCAAATCTTCAAAGAATCGTCATTAACAGAGAATATACTCGGGTATATATTTCTATTTAATTTTCGATCTGTCTTGAAGATTTTATGTCCATCCTTATTGATTTCACGTATCTTCTGGTCATATATAACTCAAGCAAGATAATCCCTGTCTTAAATCCAAAAAATCACGTGAAAAATCTCTTCACAGATTCGATACAGGATATCTCTGAATTTAAAACAAATTTCCCGCCAAAATGAATTTTTTGAATCGTGAAGAAGAAGGGTGCCCATAATCCAAGGCATGGGTTCCATTATAACTTTTTGAGCCGATTTTTCCAAATGTTTATTTTCCAAAAATGCTTATAAATACATAAAAACACAATATTAGTACAAAAATGAGTTCCAACACTATAAAAGTTGAGAGAAAATTAGACACATAAATGTGTCTATCATGAAGTTATAACGAGATCTCTCGAGGAATGTCGACGATGAAAACGATCAAATTACCGTTATGAAGCTCATTTCAATATCCTTAAGGTGATGGACAGATTCAACTTGTTTAAGGTTCATCCACGCCGCTTAAGGTGAAGGGCATTCTCCAAGACAGAATATGGATCGCGGAATAATTACCATGGATACATAATCGGTAGTTAGAATATACTATTATCTACCGACGTAAAGTTCTTTGGCTTCTTTCATTGAATTTAAAAACATAAAGTAGATCGTAACATTACACTTGATTAGTTTTGATGCATAATTGACCAATAGTCGTCATCGAAATACTCATGATCAAAATACTAGTCATTTTCTTTCAATACATCATAGCATGCAAAATGCGTGAACTTTATGCCATACATATCCCTATGGTCCTTAAGAGCATGAGGAGTCTGAAATCATTACGTGCCCAATAATAGGATTTCACTCGCTTTATCTTAGATAGTATTTCACTCGCTTTCATTACGTTCTTCATAGACTTCACCGTCTCCATTTCCTTTGGTTTTAACTTGGCAACCATTACGTGCCCAACAAGACTTTCCGGATCTTCGAGGTTGTGACGACCATTAGCAACTCTAAACATTTTTCATATTTTACCTTCCTTACCGTCGGGCTTACTGGAGATAATCTTAAATGCGCATCCAAAATTCTTTTAATTACCTTGGTATTTCCTCTCCGTCTTCTTTACGTTTTTACGATCCTTTCCCACGTGACTCTTTCGTTCGCCACCTCTCTCACAAATCATTTCAAATCGATCAACTCTCACGCAATTGTTCTGAACTACAACGCACATCTTCTCTATTTCCTTGTTGATAAGTCATTCCTTTTCTTCCGCCTTACTTCCAAATGTCTTAATGCGCATATAACAAAACAAATATCATAAGCCTAACCATGTAACATAAATTCTTAGAACAAGCTAAGAGTGGGTAGATAGCATACCAAATTATTTGCATAGTGTAGGAAAGTATCAAGACCCTCGTATTAAACATGATTAACCAATTCAATAATCTACATAAAATAGCAATGAGTTAGACAACAATAATCGATAGATAATTATGTTCCCGTACTACCGATTAACGACAACCGGTAGTTAATTATATCCCCATACTACCGATTAAGAACAATCGGTAGTTAATTATGTTCTTGTACTACCGAATATAGAAAGAAATCAAGACAAGTTTTGTACACAAAAACAAGTATAATCGGAGGTTTAATTTGTTAAACAACAACCGATTACAATGTAATCGGTAGATAGCGATATACCATATACTACCGATTATAAAGTTAGCAAAGTATAAAATTTATAGGTTTGGAGAAATTCATTTTTGGGGCGAAAAATATAATCAGTAGATAATAAGTATTCCTAAACTACCGATTATGCAAACAGAAATTTGAACAAAATTCAATTTGGGGATTTTGTTTAATCGGTAGTAATTAATCTTCACGAGACTACCGATTATACCATAATTTTGGCACAGTAGTGTGTAATAGGTAGATATGGTACTCCATTATCTATCGATTATGGGACGTCCTTGGCATTAAATGCATGTAAGATGAACCGGATATGGACAGTTCCAATAAGATTTCATTCTTGAACCAAAATCCATTTTTTTCTTTCTTTCATCTATTCCATGACCGAAACAGGGGGGGGTACACGTTACACCGCGATTTTGAATAAATTTTTTTGTTACCGATCACATACAAACGCATACAAAGTGGGTTTTTCAGCTTCTTAACACAATACCTGATTGTTTGATGCATTATTATCTTCATTTTGATGTGATTCATCGTTTTCTCTCGCTAAATCATCATCTAGGTTTTCTTCCACACAAAAATTTGGATCATCCAACAAATATCCCAAATCGTCATCTCTATACGTTATTCAACCTTCAATAATATATTCTTGATGATGTTTCTCACCTTCTTCCTTATACTCATCCATGTTTGTTATTGATTTTAGGTAAAACCTGGTTTCCTCAAACTTCTTCTTCTTCTTCTTCTTCTTCTTCTTCTTCTTCTTCTTCTCTAACACACTCTCTATTTCTTTTTTAAAACTATAACTCAAATATTTTTATAACACTAACTATAACCAAAATTAATTAACTAATTAACTAAAATTAATTAATTAATTAAACAATATTAATACTAATTAAACAATGACATATTAGTCACTAAAGAAAATATGTGTTGATATTACTTCTTAGTAACCTTATTTTGTTTTATTAGTCGCCCTAATTTTTTTTAATCGCGTTTAAAAACACCAGGTAAATACCCATCCTATTTCCTTGTATACATTGCATAATCATGGAGATCACATATATGTATAGGCATATGAATCAAAGTTTATAATCAGTCATCGAGTGCTCACACAATAGTCCCTATTGAAACACATCAAGTACTTATACAACAATCCGTATTAGCATACATCAGATACTTACACAGGCATATGATCCATATAAAGAATTCTTGTAAATCTATTAGACCAACCATTAAATAATATAAGAACCTACTTGATATGCTGCAAATATGATCCTCTTATCAATATCAAGCTTTAGTCTTTAAATCAATCAACCTTCTTCTTCAATCTCTCTCTTGCGACAATTTAGATTTTAAAGAGAAATGAAACTTAGTGTGGCTGATTATTTATTTTAGGTCTTTGAGAAAAGAAAGTAACTCTGAAAACTTACTATATATGTGTATGCTCTTGGTCGGATTTATTCAAAACCAACGAGAACTTCTGCCGCTAAAATTTCACGATCAGAGCTATTTTTAAGTAAGGGGATAAACACTCACCCAAATTCATGGCAATTACTTAATGATGCAGTCTCAGGAGTTCTCATTAAATAAGGAACTAATTTGAAAGAGTAGGTTCCACTTACCTTGACGGTCAATGATATCAGCTACCTTTTGATTAAGGCTGATGTTGACCCCACCACTAGGGACTGTGAAAGGAGGATTCTGAATCTATTTAGAAGGATAGAGTTAATGCTTCGGCCATCCCTAATCTTCTAGTTGTGATTTTCTTTACATTTACCGTATTGGATTTCGGTTCGTACCGGTCGAGAGTGATACACTGATATGCCGGTATATCGGAGAAATTTCAGTTTTAAATATCGGTCCATATATTTTATACCTATAATTCTATAAAAAAAATACTAGTTCATATTTTATAAATACAAATATATTTTAACACCTTATAACAAACTTTTTTTCACAAAGTTTAGAAAAAAAACTAATACTCATCCAAAATATATAGATCCATAGATTTAATACAAAGTTCAAACTGGAAACACAAGAGAAACAAGAACAATTTCAAAGTTCATCGTCTAAAATGTTAATTAAACAAGGATATTACAATTCTAATCAAGATCATTAGATTAATTATAGATATTATCATATGCATATACAATTCTAAAATACCATAAAAAAATATGAGTAACAATTGAAAACCTTAAAACAAGGATAAATATTTATTTTTTTCGAATTTCTTTTTTTGGATTTAAAAAAAATAAAAAAAAATCAGCCGTACCGGTACGGTCCATACAGACCGATTTTTTCAGTTGAATACCGTTTACCGGTATACCGAATTTCGTTTCGCTTTTCGACCGAAACCGATAAAATCGACGGTATACCGGCCGATATAGACTACACAGGTCCGTACTAAAGACTTAGTATGCTTCTTTTTATAATAGATAAGATCCATTTTAGGATGTTCTATCAGTCTCTATGCCCCCGTTAGCCTTACCGGTGCAAATAACATCCCAAGATTTCAAATAGAAGCCTTTATGACCTTCATTTTTCTGCCACCAAAAATCTATTTGAAGAGTGTCCAATTTATCTAAAGTCTTCTTTGATAAATAAAATCACATCATTTGGTACATTCGTATGGCACTGACATACCTAATCAATACGGTCCTACAGCTTGAGGTAACAACTTTACATTTCAGCTCTAACCTCTCTTGTAAACTAACATGTTCTGGTAATTAAAAATCTTAGATTTATGAAAACAAATAGATTCTTAAATAAGAATCAGTCTTGGAGATCCATCATCTTGTTATGTTTATTCTTAACATTTTTACTAAACAAAATATTATAGATTTGATAGTTTATTCGGGACATTTTTAAAAAATAAATATTAGATCTCTTATAGTTAACTAGCTGACATCAAAAGTCAATGAAGACTTCCAAAATATCCTTAAGGTTTTTAACATGAACTAGGTTTGCAACATTAAAATGCAGGGAGTCATAACAAATAACAAATGAGATATATAAGGATTGTTCTTTGAAACTTTGACTCTAATAATCAAACCAAAATTTTGAGCATGTATTAACAATTTAAATAAAACTTCCATGCAAATTATAAAAACGGTGAGATAAAAAATCACCATATCTAATGTATTTAGTGCGGCAGGGGAATTATCAGTAAGAATAAATTAAAATATAAAATAGACACACATAAAAATTAAGTCACAAAACTTAGTAAAAACCCAAGGAGCTTGTAAGATCTCATTCAAACCTATCAAAAGCCTTAGACGAATCAAGTTTAAGAGCCATATAACTAATCTTTCTCTTACTAGTTATCATAGTATGGCGCGTTTCATGAGCCATAAAAATATTGTCAGTAATTTGTCTTTTGAAATCAGGCTGGTTTAGAAAGACCAGTCTATCCAGACAAGGTTTGATCATATTGTCTCAGATTTTGGCAATAATTTTATACAAAAGGTATTACTTAAGACTAATAGGCTCGTATTCACTAGGAGATGTAGGCAAACTAGTCTCGAGGATAAAAAAGATGAAGTGTGATTAATCTTTTGGTCAAAATATCTTTTTAATAAAGACTTCTTATACCCATTTGATAATATCATTGTTGAGTAAATTTTAATAATGTTGATAAAAAAGCTTGGGGAAAACAATCAGGCCCAGATGCCCCCAAGAATTTATCATGAAAATGGTACTTCTAATTTCTTCATCGGAAGGAATCATGCATGAACTGTCATTTCATAGTTATTTAAAACATGTTGAAAAATCTCCTCAAACACAAGATTGATACAATTATTAGAAGAAAAAAGAAGAAGATATGATTTACTTAAAATGACTAATGATAAAATTGCCTAAGAACCCTTGTCTCTCAATCCAGATAGCAGAAGGATGTGTAAGAGCATCAATTTATTCGCTTTTCTCATATCCACTCTGATGGAAGACCTGGGTGTTATGGTCAATATCTTTGATCCATATATATTTAACATGTTGCCCTCGGTAAACCTTTCAGCGACAATACGATATTCAAGATCATTATGCGTTTGAGTTTGATTTCTAGACTATATGGTATTCAATTTTCAGAATCCATCTCATAAAGATCATTAGAGATGTTTTTACAAATACAATCGAACTTAGATTTGTTCCAAATTCTCAGTTTGGAATCTTTGGATTAAAGATTGTTAACAATTTCCATATTTCATAAATCCTATTTACTAACAAAAACATTAGTCACTATAACATTAGCATATGACTTATGTTCCGGCCAAATTTCATGTACTTATAAGGTCTCTCAATTTTCCCACTATTAGACTTCCAGACTCAGTTACTAGCCCAGCTAAAGCAGGTGTATAATCAACCCAAAGTTCAGTAGGTGCAGATAACTAAGCAGACTCATAAAGGCTAGGAAACCTAGTTACGATATCCGGAGAATCTTGCACTTTCTCGACTAGCAGATGTACTTAGCCTAGGAAGCCCAATCTTACCAAGAAATATAGCTAGCCGAGTAATAGAGTTAACATATCCCCACCAGCTGACCCACCTGATTCTAGCCACCTTTCCTAATCACCAGTTCCTGCCCTGCCAAGACGACCAAGGTGACTAAGAAGAGATCTGGCAGTACATGATATGAGCATGCTAAGAGGCAACTCTGGTAAGGTGTCTATTATGAGAAAGGTAAAAAAATCAATCCATTTTTATTAGATGGAACTCTGTCAATCCTTTCTTGGATATTGCTCTCACCAATCTTTTTGTTAGTTCAGGTAAGGGCAACTCCAACAGAATAGAAAAACACATATATCTTTGTGATGGTCCACAAAATATGGGCCTAAAAATTCCACACTATGGCAAGATATATTATCCACAAATCTATCAAGTCTAGACGTTATCCTTCAAATTTGAGCGGGTCGTCATTGGATAGCCACATAGAGCAAAAGGTCATCCAGTGACCAAATACCTTTTTTTATTATCATTATTCATATTCCCATCTGATTGTCCTTTTAACCGGTGTAGCGATGTTTTTAAAAATTAATTTGAAAGCATGGGGTATAAAAGACCTTGTAATCCATATATTTAAGGATTTTCATTTAGTCGTGGATGTTCAAACATCACCATAAGAGTTGTCTTAAATGATTGACTAGAAAAACTAAAACCTACATGACCTAATCTATGAATGTGAATCCTAGCAAAAAGAAAATGTATGTATGAAAACTTAAAATCAACTACTACTGGAATCAGAATTTCCTCCTTCCCTTTCAGATCTATGGAGATTGAAGTTCACGTCTCCAATAATAGCCCAGGGATCACAAATGTAAAAGTATGACTTGTGAAAAATGGTTTTCCAAGAAGAGCCCATGGATCACACCTGTAAAAGTATGACTTGTAAAAATTGGTTTTCAGTATTGCAGGCACACTGATCAAAGAGCTACCTGATTAAATCACTTGACATCCAAAATATAAGGACGATAGAGTTTTACAAATGTTGGGAAACAGAAACAGTACCTAATTGACATGATTTAAATGCCTTGATTTGACAGACATTTCGACCAAGTCACCAAGTTATTTTCCGAAAAACATAGACCTTTTAAACCTGGCTAATTTTAGGCCTACCTGTTTTATTTCAACCTATTTTCAGGCCTACCACTAAAAGTTAAAAAAGAACATTTTGAAGTAAAAGCAAAAACCCCTTATCCAACTAATTTTGTTAATGTCTAATTTTCCTATAATTAATTAGTGTTAATTAATTTAATTAGTAGTTTTCTAATTGTGTTAGTTGTGAAATCAGCTAGTATTAAGTAATCATCAAAACATGAAAAAAACTGAGAAATTTTGAACAAAATTTAAGTTAATCAAACTAGAAACGGTGGATACGATGGATAACACACGTCGATTCTGGGTTGGTGTTCTTCATTCATGAATAACACTAGGAATCGGTAGATATTTATTTACAAATAGGCTGATTGTAACAATCAACGGATGTGGATGTTCTTATAAACCGATTGTCATATACTTTCATCAAGAAAAAAAATCCATGTGAGTTATTATTTTGCCACAATCGACAGATATGTACATTATATCAGTCAATTGTTGAGTGTTGTCGAAAGATATCAAATGAGTATGGATCTTACTCGGTTTCGGATTGAGTATGAGATTATAATCATTTTGAGAATGCGTATGAAATCATAAGCATTCTGAGATTGATTATCATCCAATATTCGCTTTGAAAATGCGTATGAAATTATACGCATTTTCAGATCGAGTATGATTTCGTTTTTCTAAAAATCATACCAACAATCAGCACATATAGAGGTCTATATCAGCCGATTCTAAACCGAAGTTCTTCATTTTCTGAAACCAAAACCAGAAATCCGTGTATATAGTTTCATATTTTCTGATTGTAACCTAAAAAACCTACAGAAAAGTTGGGCATTTCCTTTAGCCAGAATCAGTTAATATGAATGTCCACATTGACCGATTCTGGGTTGATGTTCTTCGTTGAAGAACATCAAGAGCAATCGGCCGTCGTGTATGTGCATATCAGCTGATTATTCAAAATCGGCTAACGTGAATATTTATATGGGCCGATTCTGGTTCAAAGCCAGAAAACCAAAATTTCCAAAAAAAATCTATTTTGAATATGAATAAATCAAAAACCTAATTAAGAAGAATGAGTTGATACAAAAGTACCTAAAAAAGTAAAATTGATATTGATTTACTTTAAGTTTTAAAGTGAAGGTAATTAGTAGTTTCACCTGTTTGAGACATCCCTTATCCTCTCATCAAGGTGGGACACAAAATTGGATTCGTCAAAAATAGAACAGATAAACCTAAAATTAGCCAAGTTTTTAAAATACCATATTTTCAAGTTCACAAAAAATCCTCTAAACTCTGGATAGGCTCTGGTTGGGATATACAGAAGACATTAACATAACAGAGGGGAAAGAACCGAGAGAAGAGAGAGACTACATCGGCTAATTCTCGCCTACGTGGTTATATAGATAATCCAGGTAACATGTCCGGGTGATTCTATTTTTTTAAGGTCATTTAGATAATACATTTCCCAGTAATCATCTTTCAAAGGCGATCTCCTCAACTGCCACATAGGAGCATCATACTTACCAACCATACTACCAGGGATTATCCATCATCGAGAGCAGTAGGAATAAAAGTAAAGATATGATCCCAAAGGATTTGAGCAAAATCAAAATACTGAACATAATGTATAGGTTCTATAAAGTTGTTTGACAAACAGACGACCCAAATGATAAAAAAAAAAGTAGTGTTTTACGATTACATAATGCCTCTCACCGCCTAAAAAACAAGCAAACTAGATGGTGTCTAGAACTTTTTGTACCCCTAGCTGCCTTCTTCTTTTATAAAAAGTTTCAGCAGGAGACATAACAATATTCATACTCTATGAAAGAGGGAGTTAATCCTCCCCGATAATCATATAAGTAAAATGTGTTCTTTTTCTTAAACTACTACTAGGCTAAAAGACTAAAGGAGGGTCTTAATATAGTCTCAAAGTTCCCTTGAATCTATGTTGCATCATACCTGAAGCTAAAAAAACTCCGGTCATCATACAATTGAGTTTTATTATGGTTAATAGACCAACCATGTTAACATATATTATCAAGAAAGGACTGAAGTGCTCTACAGTCGAGAAATCTGGATTGGAACGTGGGTCTCCTTGGCCATGACAGAATTGAGTATATCCAACTCCCCATACCTTTCAAGGACCCGCATCCTACATTCCTCAGCTGCCATCTGCCCAGTTGAGAATGCCCCATGCACAGTCCCTGGATAGCTTGCACTCGTCGCCTCTCCAGCAAAGAACATGTTGTCAACCGGGATCCTAAGTCGTTCGTACAGATCATGGGGTTTACCTACTGTATCATAGCTGTAGGATCCAAGTGAATTGACGTCAGTCCCCCAGTGAGAAACAAGATGCTGAATCTGCAATTAGGAGACACAAGCAGAAAAAGTGGAGATAGAAAAACAGAAGATTAGTTGGTGAAACTGCATACAAACAAAACGCAACCATGTATTAACCTCATAATTTTTTAACAAGCACAAAAAAAAAGATAAGTAGCGAAATCGCAAAAAAGAAAAGAAGTTGAAAGGTAAAACAGAATAAGAAATATGTCGCTTGAAAGTAGAAGAATAGAACTAACCAATCAACAAACGAAAGGAGTAGATAAATTAGAGCAAAAAGGGAAATCTACAAATGTATTTACCCCACTTATAGGCCTTTTTAGAAATTAAAAAGTATATCCAAGGATAAGCATGTGAATATAACAATCAACATCCCATCAAAGAAGAAAATGAAACTTAATATCATATGAATGACCATTTAAAAGTTGACAATTTACGGAGGACCTAACAGTCTAGGACTGCTTCACCTCACACGTTGAGCACAGGAAATCAAACTCGACATATAACACATTGATCTCGAGTACAGATTGGGAACTAAAACTTAGATGCAGACCCTAGATCCAAAATAGCAGGGCCTGGAAGGTGAACATGTAAATACAGCTAAATGGTGCTCTGCATACTGAGTGTAATCCTGAGAAGATGACTATGTGTCCTTCAACATCCAGTTTAATTTTAATCGAAGGAAAGAAACAACTACACATATATTCAGCTCAGATAAACTTACAGGTTCAGAAGCATCAGGAAGAATCTTCTTAAGTTGAAGAAATGCAAAATTAGCAGCAGCCTCATCAGACATCTTGTCAATATCATGGGCCAGCCTTCCCGCAGGCATATAAACGAGAACAGGATGGCCTGTTGCCTTATGAAGATTTAAGAAGTAACTGCATCCATATGAAGTTGGTGCAACTACTCCTAAGAACTCCACGTTCGGCCAGAAGACACTGCCAAAGTGCAAAGCTATCTTGTTCTCAGTCCCAACCCCAAGCTCAGCGATGGCTTCTTCTTTCCAATCTGGTAACCTAGGCTCAAACTCTATACGCTTAGCTTTCAAAACACCAAGCGGAACAGCAATTACAACTGCATCTGCTACAAATGTTTTCCCATCCTCAACCATGACTTTAACTCCATAATTGCGCCGGACAATTTTTGTAACGCTGTAACAAAGACAAAAAAAATGGTAAGCATAAGTTACCAAGTGAAAACCCCAGGTCGTTTGTACACCCACAACGTAAGTAAATTAAAGGAACTGAATCACTTGGTTGTACCTGTGCCCTAGACGGATATCGAGACCTTTTGCAAGAGTATTGATAACTGGGAGATAACCCCGAACCATAAGCCCATGACCACCAGAAAGTAGTTCTTCCTGTAATTTGCGTCAGCTAACAGTTTAGTTTGCAACTTCTATACCCATATCAATGTATCATTCATCCTTTTGTACAAGGACTAACAGCCACTCTATGGAAGATGTACCAACATATTATTGCAATATCTTTTAATTTGGCTTCATTAAAGAGTGAGTTCAGTCAAAAGTATGTCCATTACTATCCATTGGTTCCATTTTTCTCTCTTTTTGTACACAGTGCGGGTTCACTTATTAACAGTTACAACATGCATCATATCAAGCTAAGTGATAGTGACTTCCGACTTCAACTAATCAACTGATATTTGATTATGATGAACAAGTGTTATGTTCTATTATCATAAAAAATACTAGACACCTTTATATATTGATTTAGTTGTGGAACTGGAAATGATATTAGTGCCATCTTAATTCCTTCACACCAAGACATATGTTGGAACTATTCAACCACATTTTAAGAGTCAACTTGCATTCCCTGAACATGCATTCATTTAAAAGAATGGTGTGCCTATACAAAGTCAAACAGAAAGTGATATAGACCTTAAAAATGATATTTGCGACAATGGTGATAATGCGATATAAATACATGCCTGATCCCAGCACTTAAGCGAGATGGTGTCTGCATCTGCAGCAAACCAGCCTTCCATTCTGCACAAATACCACTGCAGAACCTTGTGAGCGAGCCCTTCTTGCCTGCACCATGCCCGTGTTTCAAATACTAAATAATTTGAATACAATAATCGACTAATTAAGCAAAAAAGGACTGCACAGCAGTACAATTATACTAATATAGGTACTACAGTATAAACAAACCTTAGGTCTGGCCGCCTTTCCAACACAATAGCAAATGCCTGCATGATGGACATATCATCCCTGAATTCATCACGTACTTTCTCTGACTGGAATCATCAAAACAAACACATTCTGTAAGTACCAAAAAAAGATAGCAGAATCCAATACAAGACTACATCCTTCCGAAATCATATTAGAATAACATTAGGAAACACAGTTATTCATTAGCTCAAGAAGAAGATGGAAGTCTTGCCTCTTTCAAAATGTCCTCGAAAATTATACCAACTTTAGTGACAAGTTCTTGAGGAACTTGATTTCCTTCGGTATCATAGAGAGCATAGCTGCAAAAGAAAGAAATATAAGAACTACAAGAACCAACAAGAAACCATCATTTTTCATTAAAATGGCTAATAGCCTGATAGTAAAGTGAAGAAGTTTTCTGAGAAGAAGAATATTTTGTAGTGAAGAAGCATGCAATTAACTGTGTCACTAAAATGTTCTCAATTGAAAAGGTATGGATTAAACTAAAATGGATAAAATCAGCAGCCTCTTGGTCTTAGTTCCTCGTGATCCAAAACATCTACAATTGAACATCTCTCCAAAAGAGGACAAAGATCACCATTGATAAGATACCCAATATGACCACGACCGAAGCAAGGTTTCAATATGACAACAGGTTTTCTTTAACCCTACTCCTTTGTAGGAGAGCATATGATGATGAATTTAATAACCCATAAAATCAGTAAACTAGATTTTTGTTTTTTAAATGGTCAATCAAAACTGTGCCTCAAACATGTAGAAACACATCTAGAGCTTTAAGAGTGAATCTCCGGGACAAGTAGTTGGTGTGATCACATGTCGTTTCAGTTTGATACATGTTATCAACCCGGATTAAAAAATGCATGTAAAAGTTAATTATCTAAAAAAGTATTACACCTGGGATCAGATAGTAACAATTGATATACCTTTCTAGGTCATGATCATACAATACAGAATTGTCACCACTAGTTCGGTATAGGGGTAATCCCATTCTAGAAATCAAACTTGCCAAGGGATTCTCTTTGCAGACACCGTGCAACCTGAAGCATGATGCAAACATATTAATTAAGTAATATAGCTTACATGTAAAACTAAAAACCAAAGCATAAGGTCACTGCCACAGAAGTGAGACAAAGAAAAGCATACCAAGATGCACCCATGTCCACAGGAAAACCAAATGAATAGTCAGTGTAGACCCGACCACCAAGCCTATCCCGTGATTCCAACAGGACAACCTGAAAAACATGTGATCACAACCATCAGGTTAAGCAAAAACAGACCCACAATATTAAACATCTGTAGGTGTATCTAGATGTATCCAACTGGCGCGACGTGAAGTGACAAAAACACCGAGAATAACAAACCATATAATTGAATCTGCAGAAGCATAACAAAAATCGAATCTAAAGAAGCCCAACATACCTGAATGGAGGCATCATGAAGAGCACGGGCAGCTGAAATACCGGCAAAACCACCACCTATGACAATGACTGAACGAGTAAACTGTTTTCTCTCAAGTGAAAAGAAAGCACCTACAAAAAGATAGGATTCAAGGCATTATTAATCGATTGATACATGAATGGTTCATTGTTAGATATTAAGGAGCACAATCCATAGGTTCGATTCCTGGCGATAACATCTGTACTGTGGCAAGGTCTTGTTAATTAACTACTCTACCAATGAAATTGTAAATTCAAGTCATGTCAAAACTCCTCTATCAAGTCTCAGCCGAGGAATACAGAGGTACTAGAATCAGGCAATCAGCTATACATAACTATATTCCATCTCTTTAGGAACAAAAACATGGTATCCAAATTTCATCTATCATCAATACGCAGCAAAATCTATTTGAGGTGGCAGTTCTATTTAGGTAAAACTAGGACCAGATCAAATTCACCTCAAACATTACTTCTACCGTCCCAACACCTACTAGGTTAATCTGCCTAAATCAAGATCTAAAATCCGGTTGACATATCTAAATAAAATACTATAATTTTCTCGATCAAACAACAGTTTTTTCCAAATGTAGCACGACCAATTTTATACATGTTATTTAGATGAACATATATCATATCTATGTACTTACATTATTCAAGCTACGTAAGATGGCAGCTAAAAATCAAATAAAAGTAAAGAAAAAAAAACAATTAAATGACACAAATTTTACCAAAAAAAAAAAAAAACTAACTTAAGAGAGAAAAAAAATCAAACCTTTTTTTAATTGATTACTCTGATTCTGTGACTCCATATTGTTTTGATGATGATGATGGTACGGAATTATTATAATTTAGCCTAGGATTCAAGGGTTTTTCAAATAATTGAGGAGAATAATGAAGAACAAAAATCAACAGACAAGTTATAAAATGACTTGAATTCGTTGATATCCCCAGATTTATGAACCAGCTCATACGTATAAACAACAATTATGTACGATCACTAATCTCAGAGTCAATTCAATTTTGCTCCACTTTGGCTTCAAAAAAAAAGAAGAAGGAAACTGACCTCTCCCACAAAATCACAGATAGCTTTGGAGATATTTTTATGGAATTGTATTGTAGGGGTTTTTGTCGTATTAATATGTTTCAGAAGAAGAAAGAACGTATAATGCTCTCAAGGTACTTTTTCCGATGTTATGTGGACTATTTATAATCATAAAAATGATACAGCTATATTTAACTGGAGTGCTCATATACTTTCTTAAGTCTGGGAGGACATCCAGATAATTAATACGTCCTTTTCGTTGTTGAAAAGGAAACGAGTTTTTAAGAGGTCAGTACAACTTTTATGACCTACGAGTAACGTGCGTGAGTTTTCGAAAGACGAGTTTGATGGTTGGATTAACCGTCGGTCTTAGTGATTGCTCATTTGTTCACGGACTTTAAAAGTAGGTCAAAAGGAGTTTACCGTTGTTTTGATGGAGTGTGAAAGCTGATTACTTGATCTAAGCCGTTGAATTTAGTGAATCCTTATCGTGAAATCTAATAGTATAAGGGAAGATCTGATATTATTTTGCTTCACGTTATTGGGCCACGACTAATGGAACCGGTTCCTACCTGCCTATATAAATCACGTGATCAAATTAATGATAGTTGCATAATATACATTTTTTTAGTGTCAATTCCATACTTATTTTAGTTATAGTTCTTGCATTCTACCTTGTATTACTCTTGTTTTCTATTTTGTTTCTTATGTCGAGATGATTCAATCAAAATGAGTGGAAATGGCTATAGAAATGTTAAGGAAGTGAAGTGCTACAAGTGAAGAAAATTAAAGATAGATTGAAACTCATTCAAGTCTGCGATTTCTTTTAGATAATGAAAAAACGAAGCCAACACAAAAAGAATGAGGTCGTTCCGAGTTCGTATGAAAAAATTACGAGCAAAACAGTGAAAACAATTTGAATTTGGTTTTTGTGGGGTCTCTTTTAGGCCTGCGCGGAAGGGGAAAAAACAGTTACGTTTTGGGGAGGTTAAGTGTCCTAATCGAATAGGGATTCATAGGAGGTGTTAGTATTTTAGGAGGTTAAGTTTTCTACTTGGATAATGATCAAAATGAGGTGGAAATATTAAATAGTTATCAGGTTTTCTAATTGGATAGACATCAAAAGGAGGTTGCAAATGCCTATATAAAGGAAATCTTAGATACAATTTTCTATACAACTTCTCTACGTATAATGGGGCAAATTTTGTTTTACCCCTTTGAAGGGAGGAACTAAGATATTTTTTTTTTTTTTTCTTCTTTTTCTTCTTTTTTTTTTTCTCTTCTTCTTTTGTATATTTTTCATGAGTTTTAGTAAATCAATGCTTAGCTAATTCTTTTGTAAGTTAGGGATTAAAATTTCTAGACATGGTGATTCAATTAATGAAGTAAGTTTTAGTCTTTTATTCTCTCGTTAATCGTTTATGTTCTACTACTAATATCGCCATGTATGATTGTTGTCTTGATTATTTAAGTTACAAATTGAATAACTATGATAATATATCTATATCTAAACTAGGTCTTGAGATCCGGAATTGTCAAAAAATCTTTTTACAAGTAGCATAGCATAGTTTATAACGATATGATGTTCACATGAGATTATGTGTAAAAGCGTAACCTAGGTTAAATCCGAGTGGCTTTTCCACCAGATTGCTTAAAATAACCTAACTCATGAATCTCATTATCTTCATTGGGTTAACCTTAAGTGTCTCTTGCGCCAAGTTATTTAGTGGGAACAATTCAGAGAGTGATTCTTGCGCCTTTGATGATTATAGGAGTTTAGCCGGAGTAAGCCTGTGACTCTAGGGTTATTGGTATAAAGAGAGATAGAAAGATAAATCTGACTTGTTTATTGATCATATGTTTAGTGATGGATAATGTCCTTAACCATCACTTTAATTTTCATAGTATAGTTTAATAACTCTACAACCTCTTTTTGGTTACATAAGAAGTCAAAACAAATAACAATTACAAAACTCCTCGTGGAAACGACCCTTACTACCGCTATATTACTTTGTAATATTAGTGGGAAATATCTTAGGTAATTTATGACAGCCTATCGGACCTGGATTCAGCCTTGTGGGTCTAATCTGATCCAACTAGCAAGTCCAAATATCCGAACCGCCAATCGTATAGGATCAGAATTTTCGTTATAAATATTTTAATAAATAAAAATCTTGAATTTAAACTCAAACAGATTTCTATCAAACGAAATATAATATTACTTTTGAGGTTATAAAACTTTAAAATAATTATATGATCAAGAGTACACAATTAAAACAAACCATACCTCGACTTAATTTAAAACACAATACACCCAAATTCTTATGATATATAATAAAAAAAATTACGGTTAGTCTTTCTTCATTTTCTGTGGAAAGAGAGGAAAAAAAAGGATGAGCAAACCACAACCCAGTAGGAAGATTCTAAAAATAATATAGTGCATCGAAAACCAAACAAATACAACAGATACATTAATTAAAACCATACATAAAAATTCACAATAATAATAACGGCATTCTTAACCAGGAATAACTAACATTTTCTTACTCAAAATCTTTAACCTTAAATTCTAGATTTCATAATCTAGTTATCAGGGTTATTCTGGACACCACAACCGTTTCTCGAACGGCCTCTCAAAAGAATGCTAGTTGTTTTGAACTTTCGGACAGTTTAACAATCCTTTTTTTTTTCTTTCTGGAACTACTTAATTAATGCAAAATTCATTCACCAATCCATTATATCACTTTCACAAACAAATCTCAGTGCCATTCACCGGTACATCAAATTCCCTTTCACAAATTAAAACTATATAATAACGCGTTAATATAAATTTTTTGATAATAAAAGAAATACATATAAAATTTAGTAGTAAGCCAACTTACAAAATATTCTCAAGAAAATGATTGAAAACAATCAAGTACATGCGGCATTTAATGATTAATTTATTTTTTTTATAAATCAAAGCCAGAACCATTGTCTCATCGTTTACAGCGACATCCACAAATAACTAAGATTATGAACTAAAGTACCTCAAACGTATACAAAGGAGTATCAACAAGAGACCGTATGACAAAAAACATTTCGCAAAACAATAAAGGTCATGTGCCATTGAATTTTTTTCAAATATTGAAAGCACTAAGGCTACACAGTTAAAAACTTTAATTTAATGGAAAACAATTTTTTGAGGTTAAGAGAACCAAAACATAAAAACTAAAATGACTTGTCCATATTAAGTTCGTTGATATTAGTACACAGTTGAAAACGAGGATAGTTAATAAGTGCTCTTTCTGGAATTGAAAACGAAACTGATATCAAAGGAACAACCACCGATTTTGTTTCAAGAAAGAAAGGTAGCATGACACTTGATGATTTCAATTATAATTATTCCCTCTATTAAATCTGTTCATGAAATTAAGTTTGTTTTCGGTTTGGAGACAAACAAAGCCAACGGTTTCAAGTTGATAAATCAATTAGTTACACTAAAACAAAAGAAGGGATCTCATCATAAAATTAAGGAAATGGCAGAAAGGTTAGGACAAATTAAGGGAAGTTAGTTCAAGAGGTTAGGATAAGAGTTAACAAAGTAAATGATATAGATGAGCAGGTTATAGTCTATTTGGAGATTAAAGATCCGAATGTCGTAATTTAGTTCAAGAGGGGTCCATTTTGATTGGAAACGGGCCAACGACCAAGATATGTCGTCGCATGGTCTTTAAATTTTAGCCAAATTCTATCGTTTATGACTTCAAACAAGCGTTTTTGCTATTTTAGGAAAGTTTTTGTTTTGTTAATAACTTCTTCATTAGGAGTCCGTTTGGGTCGCCGTTTACGGAAAATAGTTTTATTTTATGAGTACTTTCATTATTTTTGGTCGACCAAAATTTGTCAAAAATAGCAAATTAGGTTTTGAGTCGGTTTATGTTTTTTTTTTCATCCTTTCTTGTCTAGCAAGTTAGGGTTTTCCTCCAAGTCTATAAAAGGGTCCTCCATATATTGTTTTAAGCAGTTGAATTTGATTAATAAGAATTATTTTTTAAACTTGTTCAAGTTTAATTGATTATTATTTAAAGTCGGGAAACCGAAGTCTAAGTAATTATCGTTTTTCATAGTCGATATTCATAGGAATATTTGAAGTTTGAACAAAACCTCTCTTTTTTTTCTTTTCTTTATTATCCGCCGCATCAGTTGGTATCATAGCAAAGTCGATTCTAGGGTTGATAAGATGCCATCAAGAGTAGCAATCGGTCAGGGTCGAGGTCGAGGAGGAGGTCCATAAGGTTTCATTCCATGGAGATCTAGAGAAGAATTCATTGAAGACGTCCAAGATTTGCTGGGTCGGTATAACCTTCGGCAGGAAGAAGAAGATGATAACGCCAACCCTTTTCCTAGAAGGCATCGTGAAGGTAGAATAAATCAACGAGAGGATTCTGATTGCTGGAAGGCAGGAATAAAGTAGAGATCCAAGAATTTCATGGTGGTTTGGAACCGGAAGAGTTTATCTCCTGGGTGAATACGGTCGAGGAAGTATTGGAATTCAAAGAAGTACCAGATAACAAACGAGTTTCATTGGTGGCGACTATGTTTCGTGGGAGGGTTAATTAGTGGTGGCAACAACACAAGCTGCTACGCAGTCGTAAGGGAAAACAAAAGTTAGTATCATGGGAGAAGTTGAAGAAAGACATGAGAACAAATTTTTTACCACATAACTACATTGGATTGATGTACCAGCAACTGCAAAACCTACGGAAGGGAGTACGTTCTGTAGACGATTACACAAGGAGATTTACCGACTACTTTCTCTTAACGACTTTTCAGAGTCAGATGAGCAAAAAGTCGCTCGCTATATAGGTGGCCTCCTTCAACAATATCATGATACACTTAATATTGCTGCTCTATTTCGGATGCACATCATAGAGCAAGGCATATAAAGAAACAAGTAGGGCGTAGAAGCTTAAATTGGGGTACAAATGTGGCAACATTTCCAACAAGTAACCGTAGTACTTCAACACCTAGTACTGCTAGTAAACTTAATTCTTCGTCAACACCAAATAAAACCCCAGTTACCACTTTTGGAGGTAGGTATAATAAGTGCGGAGAATATGGGCACAAAGCCAGTGACTGTCAAAAAGCAGAACAAGCGAACAAGGTATTTTTCACTGAAAACGACCGTGAAGAAGATGAATGGGTAAATGATTATGAAGAGGATCATGAGAATACTTCTGAACCTGTCGATGAAGTAGTAGCTGGAGATAAAGGAGTGGACTTTGTAGTAAGAAGAATTTGTCTCACTCCACGTAAAGATAAGGGCGACAGCTGGTTGCGTAACAATACATTCCAGTCGACATGTACGATCGAAGGAAAAGTTTGTCGTCTAGTTATTGATTCTGGAAGTTGCGAGAATATTGTTGATGAAGAGGTCGTGAAACAATTCAAGATGGAAACCAAGGCACGTCCACATCCATACAATCTTTCTTGGCTTAAGAAAGGGAATTAGGTAAAAGTAAACAAATGTTGCTTGATTTATTTTTTAATTGGTAACAAATATAAATATAAAATATGATATGACGTTACTAGTATGGATGCTTGTCACTTGTTGTTGGGTCGTCCATGGGAGTTTGACAGGAAAAGTAGTCATGACTGGTATAAGAATACCTATAATTTTTTATAGAACGACGTACGTATAGTACTTGTACCCAGTAAAGAGATTGCACCTACACCATCTACTGGAGAAGCTACCAATCTCTTGTTGTTTAAGCAGTTTGAAGATGAGGTAGAAGATGCAGGTGAATTGTATGTGTTGATTGGAAAAGAAGAACAACAAGATGAAACTAGTATCCCCATTCCATCTCAACCTTTAATTAAGGAATTTATAGATGTTTTTCCTAACGAGTTTCCGGACGAGCTACCACCTCTCCGGGATATACAACATCGTATTGATCCCGTTCCTGGATCAAGCTTGCCAAATAAAACGTATTACTGAATGAGTCCTAAGGAGCCTGAAGAACTTTGTCGTCAAGTGGAAGATTTGCTACATAAAGGATTGATTCGATAGAGTCTAAGTCATTGTGCAGTACCAGCTTTGCTGATTCCAAAGAAAGATGGAACGTGGAGAATGTGTATTGACAGTCGAGCTATCAACAAAATCACAGTCAAATACCGTTTTCCAATTCCCAGATTGGATGACTTGTTAGATCAGTTATGTGGAGCGAAGGTGTTTAGCAAAATCGACTTGAAGAGTGGGTACCATCAGATCAGAATTCGTGAAGGTGATGAGTGGAAGACTTCTTTCAAAACTCGAGAAGGATTATATGAGTGGATGGTTATGCCATTCGGGTTGACCAATGCACCAAGTACATTCATGTGTATCATGAATCAAGTACTTAGACCCTTTATCGGTACTTTTGTGGTTGTTTATTTCGATGATATTCTTCTTTATAGTGCTAACATGGACTTGCATGTTCAACATCTTCGAAAATGCTTAAAATGGCATTTTCTTTTGACCCAATCTTTTTTTTTTCTCCTTATCGTTCGGGAAAGACAAGAAAATTTCAGGGTTGCAAACATTATCTAGAATTTCTCTTTCAGGCATCATTCATAGTATTTGGTGATCGTCCATGGTATTTCGGGCGGGCATCTTCTGAAATCATCATTCCTGAGAAGCAAAAGATTGAGAGTCCAGGCGGAAAATACATGCATAGATAGTGGTCTCATGACAAGGGCCGACGACAGAAGCTCGGGACAGATCCGTATGATGCGAAAGTCTCACGTACGGTTCCCTGAGAAGGGAGTGGCTACCTACTGGAGCTTCAACCAAACACACCACCGGTCAATTCCTGGGGTCAACTACACAGGGAGAAATTATTTGCGGCCATCAAAAAGTGTTCATTTATGATAGATCGAGTTCTATTTATCGGTTATATCGTCACCAAGGATGGAATCAAGATAGATGAGTCCAAGGTTGAAGCTGTGAGAAATTGGACTACACCTACTACATTACACGAGGTAAGGAGTTTCCATGGTTTCGCTTCTTTTTACCAGAGCTTTATTCCCCACTTCAGCACCATTATGGCACCCATTACTGAATGCATGAAAGGATGAAAGTTTTCATGGTCTGAGGAAGCTGACGAAGCCTTTGGAGCTGTCAAGACAAAGCTGATAACTACACCACTGTTGGTGTTACTAGATTTCAGCAGGCCGTTTGAACTACAGTGTGATGCATCGGAGGTGGGAGTTGGAGTTGTTTTGAGTCAGGAAGTACGACCTGTAGCGTATTTCAGTGAGAAGTTGAATGGTGCTAAGCTCAACTATAGTACTTATGATGTGGAGTTTTATGCTATAGTTCAAGCCTTGAAGCATTAGCGTCACTATCTTATTCATAACGAGTTTGTTATGTTTTCTAATCATGATTCTTTGAAGTACATCAACAGTCAAGAGAAGATTTCTTCTAGACATGGTAAGTGGGTTGGTTATTTGCAAGAGTTCACTTTTGTACTGAAGCACAAGCTGGGTCGCAAAATCAAGTTTGTTGATGCCTTAAGCCGAAAGAGTATGATACTCAACACCATGCGAACCGAGGTAATAGATTTGATTCATATTCTAACCATATTCTAACCGATCTGAACTTTGCGGAGATTGTGGATGATATCAGTTCAGGAAAACGAAGTGATTACCTTATGCATGAAGGATTTCTCTTCAAAGGTAACCAATTGTGTGTTCCTGATTCTAGTCTCCGATTTAAGATTATTAAGGAGTTACATGATGAGGGGCACATGGGAAGGGATAAGACTTTCCAACTTGTTTCGAAGTCATATTACTGGCCAACAATGAGGCGTGAAGTTGCTAAATTCGTGGATAAATGTCGAATCTGTCAAGTTTCAAAATGAAAAGCAATTAATGCAGGGTTGTACATACCATTGAAAGTTCCAAGTCAACCTTGGACATATTTGAGCATGGATTTCGTATTGGGTTTACCTCGAACTCAAAGGGGACATGATTCAATATTTGTAGTTGTTGACCGTTTTTCAAAAATGTCTCATTTTATTGCTTGCAAGAAGACTACTAATGCACTGAAGGTAGCTGAATTGTTTTTTCGTGAATTTTATCGTCTACATGGATTGCCATGTTCAATTGTTAGTGATCGAGACACAAGATTCCTTAGTTATTTCTGGAAAACCTTGTGGAAATTAGCTAATACAAGGCTTAACTTCAGTAGTGCGTATCATCCTCAAAGTGATGGCCAAACAGAAGTTGTGAGTCATTCACTGGTGATATACTACGGTGTATGGTTGGAGACAATCCAAAGAGTTGGGTTCATAAACTTTGCCAAGCTGAACTTGTTAATCGTCCAGTAAACCGTAGTCTGGGTATGATTCTGTTCGAGGTTGTTTATGGCTACAATCCACGAGCACCAGTAGATTTAGCACTTGTTCCTGATCTCAAGAGAATTGAAGTTCGTGCTGAAGAACGTACCCAACAGTTGCAATAGGTTCACAAGTTGGCTGAAGAACAGTTGCTTCGAGCTAATGAGAGGTATAAAGAGGAGGCAGATAAGAAACGCAGAGTTTTGGATTTTACAGTAGGAGATTTTATGTGGCCAGTATTGACAAAGGATCGTTTTCCAGTTGGCGAGTATAACAAACTGAAGGCGCGCAAGATTGGTCCCTTGGAAATTATCACGAAGATTATTCCTAATGCCTACAAGTTAAAGCTTCCAAGTCACATCCGGACTTCTGATGTTTTTAATGTCAAACACTTAGTGCCGTATAACAGTGATAATTCTGATGATGACCAAGAAAATTCGAGGGAGAATTTCTCTCACCCCGGGAGAATGATGCAGATGAGCAGACTATAGTCTATTTGGAGGCTAACGACCCGAGTGTCTTAATTTAGCTCAAGAGGGGTCCATTTTGATTGGAAACGGGCCAACGATCAAGACATGCAACTTCGTCTCATGGTCTTCAGATTTTAGCCAAATTTCATTGTTTAAGACTTCAAACAGACGTTTTTGCTATTTTAGGAAAGTTTTTGTTTTGTTAATAACTTTTTCCTTAGGAGTCCATTTGGGTCGCCATTTGCGGCAAATAGTTTTATTTTACGAGTACTTTCATTATTTTTGGTCGACCAAATTTATCAAAAATAGCAAGTTAGGATTTGAGTCGGTTTAGGTTTTTTTTCCATCGTTTCTTGACTCGAAAGTTAGGGTTTTTCCCCAAGTCTATAAAAGAGTCCTCCATATATTGTTTTAAGCAGTTGAAATTGATTAATATAAATTATTTTCTTAAACTTGTTCAAATTTAATTGATTATTATTTAAAGTCGGGAAACCAAAATCTAAATAATTACCGTTATTCATAGTCGATATTCCTAGAAATATTTGAAGTCCAAACAATTTTTTTCTTTCTTTCTTTTCTTTATTATTGGATGCATCATGAATCCTGTTGATTGTTTCCCTTTTTAAATCAGTTAACAAAGGACAACACATAAGGTCTGCTGAATATAGGGTCATATGGGAAAACGGTGGCTATACGGGTGGACACAAAATAGAATAGTTATTATGCATATTTATAACCAAGTCCATTGTTATGATATGAATTTAAATAAACCAAATATCTTGCTTTCTTTTTGTTAAAGCCAATTAATTTTTTTTTCGAGATCTAAGATGCCTGATCAACGCGGACAGATAGAAATCAACTTGTGTGTGACTTAAATAAACTGTAGGTTAAATCAACGAGATCAATATAATATGGAAAACCACTGAATATTTGCAGCTTATATAAAAAACTCGAAATCAAAACAACACTTATTAATGCTAAATATTTTTCTTTTATATTATACAGAAATCTCCTACCTCAAAAACTTTTTTCCAAAATTTTAATATAAAATCTTAGTAGTATAATACCTTTTTCCAATAAATCAGATGTTTTTATTTTTTTGTTGTGTTTTTATGGATAAATCCAAGAGAAAGAAAACAAGAACGGAAAATGATAGCTATGTTTTGTGAGAGAAAGATGAGAGAGATAAAAATGATGGCCAGGTCTAGGGTTTTATAAAAATATCTATTAAACATATAACAAACCTAGCAATAAAAACAAATGAGAAAGAGAAAATAAATTTTGGTCAAACACTTTTTGTTTCCCCATACTATCATTTGAAAAACTTAAGTCCCTTTTTAGTTACTAACTCAAATATTGATAAGGGACAACTAAAGACAATCTTTATTCCCAACCACCATAAAGATAAGAGTTAGTCTTTTTAGTTATTAACATTAATATAGTTACAAACACCAAAAGAATTATGAAAATTATGAATATGCACCCAACACTACACGGGTTGGGATTTAAGTTCGAAAACACGATTCAAAAACATGGGGTCTCACACAATTTGTTTCACCTATGAAACACATCAATTAATCAATGGAAAAAATATAGCATTATTATCATTTATTTTATCACAACATAATACAAAGATCTTAAGAGAATTTTGTAGGATTAAAATTAGTTTACAATTCCTGTGTGGTATATGATAAAGACTCTCTTATGAGTGTTAGTGTAAATATTAACTAAATGAAGAGTTTCCAAAAAGGCATAACCCCTCTCCAAGTCCTCTCACTGCACATAAAACCGGTTAATAAGCAGATGACGTCAATGTCAAAAAACTAAATATAAGTAGTATAAAAGACCAAGTGGGATGTGGCTGAGGCGTAAATGTAAGAGAAGAACTTGATCATGAGTTGAGTACATACCATAGTGTATATTTAATATTAGAAAGTCGGCCATGATCGTTAGTTTATCGCTCAGTTACTTCATAACAGTTATATATACATACAACCGATGTAATTCTTAACTTGTGAGTCCATAACTGGTGGGTCTGTAAGAATCTGAGTTAGTTACTAATGTTTTTGTTCTTCCGTTAACTTAATCATTGTATACCGACTTGTTGTGCACTGCACATGAAACCGGTTAATAAGCAGATGACGTATATGTCAAAAAACTAAATATAAGTGGTATAAAAGACAAAGTGGGATGTGGTTGAGGCGTAAATGTAAGAGAAAAACTTGATCATCAGTTGAGTATATTCCACAGTGTACATTTAATATTAGAGAGTCGACCATGATCGTCAATGTGTCGCTCAGTTACTTCATAACAGTTGTATATACATACAACCAATGTAATTCTTAACTTGTGAGTCCATAACTGGCGGGTCTGTAAGAATATGAGAGTTAATTACTGATTATTTTTTTTTACAGTTAACTTAATCATTATATACCGAGTCGCGGTGTTAGAGCATTGCTTGGTTTAACCTACCAAGTGTTGGTATATCAAGTTTGGTTATCAAGTTTAGTCCTAAAAGTCGAATGGGTTGAGTATATTACGAAAGTCAACTTCGTTAGGTTAGACTAAGAACATAAAAATGTTGAGACTTGTTTTATTTACTCATGAATACATGAAGACAACGAACACATTTTCCTTCAGTTTGAGGTTAGAAACTTGACTTGTTCCATTTTTATCTTTGGTTTTATAAATTTTTATTCATTAAAAACATAACATGAAGTTAAGATTGTTACAATGACTTTAGTGGTGACTTGGTCATTAGACGATGATCAAAGTATCAATTAATATTTTATTCTAATACCAACCCACTTATCCACATGCACCAAATCACTATAAATATTGTCTATCCATCATTCCATTAAAACGAGTCAGAGGTCATATAAAAATCAGTCAAATGAAAATCAACTCAGTCAATCCATTAAGTGAAATTAGAGTCACTAAAATACTGATACGAAGAATGTCATTTTTTCTGGTTGTCGAATCGATTTGATATGGTATTCGATTTATTCGCATTAGGAGTGGATTTCGCATATTTTTATGAGACCTATTTAGGTCTACCAACGACTAGTCTGGATTATTATTCCTCCAAAATTTTATCATTAGAGATTAAGATTAATTAATGTGGTATAAATAGTCATTTGACTAACTAATAACTATTTCATATGCTCGAGGGTCTTTACAGTCACCCCACCTTATAGAAATTTTGTGCGCAAAATTGTAACCTATCTTCCTCTCAACGTAAGTATTGCCCATACTTACAGATGCACAAAGTTCGAACCCACTTGAATGAGTTTCGACACAAATTAAAGTAATTCAACTAATTTGGGTAACTTCTGTGTAGATTCTAAAGGTTTAACAATGAATTAGTTTAGATAATTGTTCCTTGGAAAACCACCTTTGGTAGAGAGAAAACCGACTTCAGGGTGGATTTTTTATTTTTTTTTAAAAACTATCAATAATCATTTTTTATTTTAATTTTTCATAGTAACTTTATCCAAACTTGTGATCAGGTACATTGACATTCATCTCTTTTGTCAATTTTTATGCAAGTTTTGAAGATCCACCCGTTCAAGAAAATTATGTATACTTAAATATGTCACTTAATTACATGCTTCATTTTCCGATGCAAAAAGGAATATCATGGTGGTTGTCATTATTATTATGTTTTCATGTTCGCCCTTGATATTACATTCTCTGTATGCTTTATTAGGTTTCCCATATTGAAATGCGATTTTGGCATGTATAATAGGAATTTCCATAAAGGGAGTGGTTTGGTTGTACAAACTGCAAAGTAATTTAACGACTTTGCACCAGTTGCTTGAGCGGAAAACTATGGAACTGACGGAGTCTCTTTCATATGTAATAAAGACAAAGCATATGAAGAAATGATCACAATATATTAGTGATATTTATCTAAGATAGAGCCTTTTTAGTGGAGAGGTTGCTACCGTTGACTCTAAATTGTTGCTTTCTAAAATTATCACCATCTTTTCACTACAAGAAAAACGGGCTTAAGCGTCTAAAATCTTAGCAAGAGGTCGGAAATTTAGTCGCTTAAATAGTTTAAGCGTCTAAAATTGCAATTGCCCGAAATATTAGTGGCAATAAACATGTGTCCACTATTATTTAGCAACGAAAAAATATACTTAATCGCTAGATTCTTTGTTCAAGTAATTTATAGCAACTAAAGTAGTGATCATGTAGCTATTTACTTTGAGGCATCGACTCGTAGCAACAACAAAATAAATTGGTTGGTCAAACCTCTCTCAACAACTAAGTTTGAGCCACAACCAAATATGTTTAATTGCTAGATCCGTTTTCAAGTAATTTATAGCAGCTAAAAGTTGATCATGTAGCTATTCAGTTTGAGGAACCGGCTCGTAGCAACAACAAAATAAATTGGTTGCTCAAACCTCTCTCAGCAACTAAGTTTGAGCCACAACCAAATATGTTTAATTGCTAGATCCGTTTTTCAAGTAATTTGTAGCATCTAAAAAAGTGATTATGTAGCTATTCACTTTGAGGCACAGACTCGTAGCAACAGAAAATGAATTGGTTGCTCAAACCTTTCTCAGCAACTCAGTTTAAGCCATCACCACATGTTCAAAAGATAATTATTTGGTAAAATCTTTCCCAGCAACTAAGTTTTAGCCGCCACCACCATTTCAAAAGAGAAATCAGTTTTTGAAGTAGACATTTGAGAACTTAGTAGTAATCTAACAATCTTATTAGGATTTTTTATTAGAAACATGGAAACTTGTTTGAATCATTGTTTTGATTCACTATGAGCAAATGTTTGGATACACAAATTGAAAATAAAAATTAACATTAGTCGTCTAAATTGATTATAATTTAATTATAACATTTTTTTGTTTCAGTGTGTTTATCAAATCTATTTTACCTTTTAATAACAATTTATCTACAAATTTACCATAACAAGTAGAAATTCGTTGTCAAAAAATACAAAGTTTTGATCCTATCTTCTGTACTCAGTCCGATTTATCTCAATTATCATACCAAATAAAATCAAACAAGCAACCTAAAGTTGAATAAGAAATAAAATTGATTGAGCACATAAAACGTGACAGACAAAAGTTTCTTTTTGCTTTTGATGAAACACAAACAAGAGTTTCAAATGTCTGATTTTATTCCTGAAGTTTACATGAAAAAAGAAAAACAAAAAAACATGTAATCTGATATTGGCCAGGACAAAATATAGGAGAAGCCGAACAAGTAGGATGGGTTAGGTCTTGTTCTCAGATTTAGAAGTAGTTGGTGTAGAACTTCTTAAGGAAGTCAGAGACTTTTTTATCCTTGGTCCCAACATCCTGCACAAGTCCTTCGTTCCCCATCAAATACTTTCCAATGATATGATGACATTGTTTTACATGTTCCACAATGTTGTTCAGTTCTTCCATCCCCTTGAACATAAACATGTCTATTACCTACATTTCAATGAACAAAATAGAAGGAAAGTAAGTAGAGATCAAGGATAGTTACGCTCTGTTGATAAATGAAGACCCGAATGATGAGTACCCAAACGTCAGATGTTAGAATTAAGAGGTTGAATAGCACAGATCCTCCCAACTGCATGAAAAGAACAAACATCGCTTGAAAAAATATTGAACCATGATGTTATATTCTGATTCAGTCTATCACACCTTAAAGAAGTGGTACTCAAGCAGGAACAGAACTCTGTTTGTGTTGTGAACTTGTTTGATACCCACTCACAGAAAGTACACTAACATAAAAAAGGATACACATGGCATATGCTCACAAGCATTGCAAAAATACCAAGCATTACAAGAAGTTGAGTAAGATCTATTTTCTTAACACAAAATTCCTGCATATATCGAGGAGGAAACACAAGTTATGCGAGTAAATGAAAGCAACAAGTTCTTTATCATGACCACCAAAAAATGTGAAGGTAAAGAAAATCATTATAGCTGTCGACTTATCATTATTGTATCTTATGGATCTTAAGAAAAAATATGATATACCCTAGACAGATCCAGTGGAGTCTCACAAGTGACAAGCTATGAATGAAGATAAGCACAAGATGATTTCTGACCCCTCCAACATTACTCGGTGCATAACCAAGCGTTCCAGCAATGACAAGCACGTCACCAGAAGAGGAGCCGACCCACCTGGAAGCGATTTCAATTAGTACTCGGACAAGTGACTAAACAATGTTGTTTAATTCATTGCAATTCTAATTATTAAAGCACTTGTAAAATCATACCTACAGTTGGGCTATTTGCTCAGTGATAGGTTCTACAATAGTGCAAAACCAGCAACAGTATCTTGTACACAACTATCCTCTAATTTTCTCAACACATTCAAACATAGCACAAGACTTCCCCCATATACATGAAAATTCAGGAATATGTCCTAGGAACATAGTCTACTGTACGCCTTATACTTGCAGGATCATAATGAAATTTTAACCATACATTCAAAACAATATCAGGGACATGCTATAAAGATTTGAGCTAAAAGTGACGGTTAGACTATGAGATATGACTGATATCATATGCTCTAAAATTGCTGAATTCAGGCAGACACAGTTGCATGAAGTCCTCTATTTGAGGTACTTACCATGATCCATTTGTTTTGAAATTTTTGCACGTTACTTATAACAAAAATGGGTTCATCATATCCAAAAATGAGAGACAGGCATGTAGTATAAGTACTTCATTTAAACTCAACAACTCAGTCACATCCTACAGGAATAGTTCTCTGTATTGTAACATTTTTCACTACCTCTCCTAACCTGATCATCATGAAAATTGAAGCTTATCTCCATTACTTAACAAGTAACAACATACTAAAATATCTTCAAAATCCAACGGTTGGATCTAAGGATATCAGTAAAACAAGAACTGAGATTATATGGCATACAAGGCATACGGGATTTTCAAGCAAGATTTGATAATGTGATGAATTTCTACAATCAATTTACCAAGAACCTATCTGACATAATTAACTGGACTATACCTGCACCTAGATCATCTCTACAAATAAAATATGTGTAACACAGAATACTAAGCCATCGCAAAACAGTTGCTAGGGTGTTTGACCTTTTAAAACAGATTTGGGAAAAAGCCCCAAATCCTCATGAGGAACCCTAATAATCAATTCACACAAATTTAAGTTCATAAACATGTAATTGACGTAAATTGGAGTTAACCCATGCTTACCCACACCATGAATTGAAGCTTAAACTCTTCAATTCCTAAAAACCCCCAAATTAGGAAGAACCCTAATTTTACTGTGATCAATGAAATTGAAAACTGAAAGTGAAGTTAGAACAATATAACCTGATTTCAGCTTGAAACGAGAGTAAAATAGCAAACCTAATGGTTGATGTGAGCATGCAAGATCAAATTAAGCTTCCTTCCGAATTTCACCCGTAAACAGATTTGAGAAGCACAAGAAGAACAATCGAAGTAATCCAACGAAACTAGTTAGAAAAAGTTGATGAATTCCGTTCCAATTTGATTTCACTTACTCCAAATCCATGATTGCTACAGAATTCAGGTGAGGGAGAGAAGCGACAACTCCCTCTTCAGTTTTTTGGCCGAAGAAAAAATGAGGAAGAAGATCCTCCTGGCGAGAGATTCACGTGAGGTTATAAAGGATTTTAAGTGAAAATTCTAAAGCTTCCCTTTCTCATGGTGTCTGAAATTAGGAAAAAAAAAATAATGGCATGAAATCCTCTTCAATGTGCGGTTAATGTTTGGGTAGATAATTAAGTGTGTTTGAAATCTGGCCCTTTAAGTTAGAAAAATCGTATGGTTCAGCAAGGATACAGGTCTATGAGTGAAAATTTTTAAATATTTTTAAATTTTAAAAAAAAATTCATCTCAAAAAAAAAATTACACGTGGAAAATTTAATTATTTTTTTTTAAACATAGAAGTTTAATTATTTGACTATTATGTGAACATATCTCAGTAAGATGAAAATAAAAAATATATTTGTTGTCGTATAATTTTGCAAGCATAATAAATATAATTATTTTTTCGTAATAAACCATAAAATCCAATTTTTGATTAGTCGGAATAGTCGGGGTTCGGGGTTCAGGGTTCATTTAAATCATTACTGTTTGTTTCATGATATTATATATATTTTAATTAGTAAAATATTTGTATAGTTTAATATCGAGGAATTTGTATTTACGGAAGGAAAAATAAATTGTGTAACCTAAAAAATAATCTAGAAACAAAAAATGAATTCGATAATTATCATTGACTTTCCACTAGACAAAGTTTTGAAGTCTGATGATCGTAGGTTATAGATTCCAGTGGAGATTCTTAATTTGGATAAGAGGTCAGTAAGGATAAAATGACGAACATCGGTAGGTTTAGGGTTCTGGGGAAGATTTCGATTTAGATGAAGAGGTTATTAAGGATAATATGATGAATTCGATAATATGATGAACATCAAGGATAATATAAAAAATGAATAAGTTTGATTGAGATTGAATAAAATTCAATAAATCAAAGTGAAATCGAGTGAAATTGATGAAAAATTGATCTAATTTGAGTAAGATCGATCAAAACTGAGTGTATTCAAGTCGGTTCGATAAAAAATTGAGTGAATTTTAGTGAGATTGATGAAATCATAGTTTCATATCGTTAGATTTGTTAGATCGATAACAAAATAAATAAGATTGATAGAGATTGAATAAAATTCAATAAATCTAAGTGAAATCGAGTGAAATTGATGAAAAAATTGATATAATTTGAGTAAGATCGATCAAAATTGAGTATATTCTAGTTGGTTTAGTGAGATTGATGAAATCATAGTTTCATATAGTTAGATTTGTTATATCGATAACAAAATGAATAAGTTTGATTGAGATTGAATAAAATTCAATAAATCAAAGTGAAATCGAGTGAAATTGATGAAAAATTGATATAATTTGAGTAAGATCGATCAAAATTGAGTGTATTCAAGTCGGTTCGATAAAAAATTGAGTGAATTTTAGTGAGATTGATGAAATCATAGTTTCATATCGTTAGATTTGTTAGATCGATAGCAAAATGAATAAGTTTGATTGAGATTGAATAAAATTCAATAAATCAAAGTGAAATCGAGTGAAATTGATATAATTTGAGTAAGATTGATCAAAATTGAGTGTATTCAAGTCGGTTGCATAAACAAATCAGTATGAGAAGTAAATCAACTGATCTAGCTTTGATTAGTTCTTCTTGTTCGGAAAAAGTTGATATGTTGTTTAGGGTTTTGTTTGGGGCGGAGGATTAGAAAGCAGAACCGAAAAAGTGAGAGAAAGAGAGAGAAGAAAAAATGAACTAATTTCACTCAAATTACTTAGAACCTTATTTAGTTTTATCATTTATGTATTAACATGTTTAGGTTTGGGTAAATCAAAGTTGAATTATAGCCAGATTAAAAGAAAATGGAGAAATTGAAATTTCAGTCCTTTTGAATTGTATTGAATTGCGCGGAAATTCCCAATCACTTCCAAAGAATTTGAGCCATTTCTTATCTTATGGTTTAACAAAAAAAGAAAATTTATTTTTGAAGTTTAGTGAAATATAAATCTACATTTTAAATTCTCTTGTTATTGAACCGAAATAGATAGTTATTACAACGATTGCTATTGGTATTTATAAAATTGACTAGTATAATATTTCTCTGATCCGTATTGGATTATAATATTGACGAATAACAAATAAAATTAATCCAATTTTTGATTAGTCGGAATAGTCGGATAATAATAATATGACCCGACATGCATATTTTATAAAACAATGTTTTTTTTTAAGTTATCAATGTTCGAAATAATCGAGTAATATGCATATTATAGTCGAAATAGTAGGATAATATACATATTTTGGTTGATTTTTGATTGATCGGAATAGTCCGGTAATATACATATTACTATCGTAACGTCGGAAACGAATATTTCTATCGTAACGTAACGAATTTTGGAAATTAGGATTCATCAAAAATATTTGTTTGTTTTTTTTTTGTAATTAGGGTTCTTAGTTTGTCATTTGTTTATAATTTATGATTTGATGAATTGGGTTGAACTCCAACAAATGTTCAATTAAAATTTGTTGAGATGTAGCTTAATTTTTTGTATAAAGTTAAGTTTTTCCTAATAACAAAAAATATATGAGGTGTACAAGACAAAAATGACGGGTTGAGGATTCGGGGTTCAGGGTTCAGGGTTCAGGGTACTCTAAACCTGAACTCTGAACACTTAAGAGTCGTTAAACACTAAGGATAATAAGGTGTACAAGACGAAGACGGGTTGAGGTTCGGGGTTCAGGGTTCATATACACCTTATTATCCTTAGTAACCTCTTCCCCTAACTCGTTAAACTTATCGGACACGCAAAATGGGATATCTCATGTGTGCAAAAACTTAAGAGTCGCAATGGTAACTAACACACACAATAATAACTAGCACACACAATGGTAACTAACACACTTTGATAACTAACACACACTCCATATGAGCATCCAACTTCCAATATGGACCATCAAAATCTTTCCATGATCCGTATGAGGTGGCTTATCCACCGTTAACATTTTTGTTATCAAAACCCTAAGAAAAAATTTCTCTTCATTTTCGTCATTTGCTTTTCTCTCTCTTTGTCTCTCCAATTTGAGCCGCCTTAGGAGAAAAACTAGCTAGGGTTCCATCGACTGCACCATCACCACCATCACCACCGAATCTGGATTTTTAACACCTTCACGACGATTACAAACTTAGTAAGGTCTTTCAAAACCCTAGCCAGTGATTGCTTTTCCCTATTATAGTTCACAATTAAATCTTCGAAACCCTTTTTCTATAGATCAATTTTATTCTTCCATTCTTGTTGTTGAACACATCAGGTGATGTTAGGTGTTACAATTTTTGTTTAATAATTTGTTTTAAGTTAGGATTTTAATATTTTTTTTACTTGTTGTTGTTGTAGCATTAGCATTAGCAGAAGACCTTCGGATTTTTCAAAGATCTACGGGAAAAACATTCTCCATCACTTTATCTGATTTGATTCAATTTGTTTTTTTTAGGTCAAATATTTTTATGGGGTTTCTCTATTTTTTGTGGATATGAGGTTATGTCTAGCTGCTAATTACGTCCAAGGTGGTTGATGTTATAAATGGGATTTTCACTAAGCTTTTTTGAATAGGTTACAAGTTCAAGCTAGATTGTCTTCTCAACCAATATTAAGGTTGATTGTTGCTCCTTCCCAGTGACCTCTAAAAAGATTTCTTTTAGTAAGATTTCTTTTGGGTTCATATCAGAATCGGTGATTAGCTGTAATATTTGGTTGATATATGCTGTCGAGCAGTTGTAGTTACTGTTGGTAATAGGGCAGTTGTAGTTATTAGTTAAGGATTGCATACTCTATTTTTTCGTCTGGATGACGTAGTTCACCTCTTGTAAGGATTTTTAGGCTCCCAAGCGGGATGCTCTTCTTTAACAAGGTGCACTCACTTTGGTCCATCTCTATGGATGCCATATCTAGAGAAACCTATGTTGGGATGCATAATCTATGTGGTCATGTTTTTCAATTGAGTAAAATTGATGAAAAATTGATATAATTTGAGTAAGATCGATCAAAATTGAGTGTATTCAAGTCGGTTCGATAAAAGAGTGAATTTTAGTGAGATTGATGAAATCATAGTTTGTATCGTTAAATTTGTTAGATAGGTAAAAAAATGAATAAGTTTGATTGAGATTGAATTTTTTGTGCAAACCATCAATAATTATTCGTACTAACTACAATCTAATGATATCGAGTATGATCTAGTAATTTTGATGAAATTAAATAAATTTGGATTTAATTAAATTGAATTCTTATATAATAAATCAAAAATAAATTGAATCTGAGAGAAATTGATTGAGGTCAACCGATATTAGATAAGATTGATGAATTGATATGTAACCATATAAACACATGAAATTTATGATAAATATAGTGAGGTCGAGCGGTATTTGATAAGATTGATAGGTAACCGATAAAATTAACTAGGATCGATATATAATCTTTTAAAATGATGGATAACTAGATAAACCTCTTACCCGATGTTTGTCATATTATCTTTAGATAATAACCTCTTACCGTAAGTCGAAATCTTCACCGGTACCCTAACCCTACTTATATTTCTCATTTTCCCGATAAACTGGAGAAATCGATTGAATTTGGGATAAATGGAGTAATCTAATGTCATCCATAAATTCGACCTAATTCGACATCCTTGGAAATTCACATGAGTTTATTCTTGTATGTACAAATCAATCCGACTCTAAAGATCATTCAATCTAATTGGATATACTTACATAATTCATTTTGATAAATATTTTTTGGATATGTCATATGTAGGTTTGATGATAATGTCCTTTTTAATAAGAACAAAATTGACTAAATTCAAAATAGACCGAAGATTAATTAGTGAGTTTGAACTCAATGTTAGTTGAATGCACAAATTTTTTCTTAATTTGTGTTCACTCTTCTCACTCAATTTCACTTTAAATTAGTCAGTCTCGTTCAATTTTGCTCTTTATTTTTCAATATTCTTGAATTTCACTTAAATTATTTCGATCTCATTTAATTTTATCATATGTGTATTAACATGTTTAGATTTTGGGTAAATCATTTTTATTGCTTTGAGGGGCTCACTGTATGATTTTGGGTAATTTATATCGTGTGAACCACTGTATGCCTCGTGTTATCTCCGATTAGCCGAAATATCTATTTTTGGGTTTGCATTAATATTCGTCGGATCTAAAACTTTGATTATATTGTTTGAATTATATCATTTGTGGATATCATTTGAGATTGACCAAAGTATGTGTGAGATTGATCTAAGTATATATTACTTAATAACTTATATGTGAGATTGACCTAAGTCTATGTTCGCTCCTATATGATGGTTATTCAAGAGAGTCCCTCTTGGCCAAACGACATAACTAATTCTAAATGCAGAAAAGCCTGCAGTTACACTCGAATGTATCTTATGTTATAAATCACTCTTAGCTTAACTACGCTGAAGAGGCAAGAAGTAAACTTAACTAAAATAAAAACACAAACGATTAAATAAAAAATTAAAATTTGTAGAATATATGAAATTATACTGTGTTGTTTGCTAAAGAGGATAAACTTATTTTTATGAAGTTAATAACCGTTCATGTTCTTTTGGTCGTTGGACCTGTATATATTGAGAGACGTACGTTTTATTGGGCGTTCTGTTTGTGGCTCGTATATAAAAAAGATGTTAAATTTGGTCCGTCAGATTCGTGATCCGTATGAGCATAAGATGTGAATTTTGAACCGTCAGATTGACGATCCGTATGAGTAGAAGATGAAAAACCTAGGACCATCCGATCAGCGTAAATTTTTAACCTTGAACTGTCAGATGAATCTAACCCTATTTGTTTTACTTATTGACCACGAAGTTCCTGTTATTTACGTTTAGTACCCTTATATATAAACACCCAAACCCTAAGTTATTTCATCACTTCTCATTTCCAACGCCTCCTTCCTAATCTCTCTGCCTCACTCACTGAATCTCTCTTTCTTTCTGCAACCAAACTACCTGGTTACTTTTAAGGAAAATGAAGTAGAAGAAAGAGATAAAACCCTAACCTCTAAAATCCTAACCCTCTCTTCAAAAAGTTTCTCTCTCGCAAAAACCACCTTCTGTAATTTCTACAATTTCTCTTTGTTTGGATTCGCTCTCAACTTCAGAAGCTGCTGCTAATGGAGATGTTGTTCTTAACCTCTTTGACTGCGTAGAATTATTTCCCCATAGTTAGGGTTTCAGGAAAACAAATCTCTGTGTTGTTGATTTAATTTTCAGTTTCACAATGAGGAACTAAGGTTTGGACATAACTATTTCTATCTCTCAAACCCTAGATTTTATTTTCATATCAAACGCTATTGCTTTTGATTTTGATTTTGTTTTATTTTTCATCTTTGTTTCATCTCAAGCTCTACTCGAAATCTCAAAGGCTGTAGCTATTGTGTATTCTGTCGAGGTTTGTTTTTATTGCTTTTGCAATCTTGATTGTTCTGTTTTGGATGTAATGTTTATTTGATATCTGGAATGTTTTATGGTGTTATTGTTTTGAGTGATTTAGGTATTTGACTCTACAGTAAATGCAACCAAGAAGTTTGGGGTTTTGTAGAATCTGATTGCAGGAAAATCATATTCCTAAGGCAGTATACAACTTATTTAAGTTTGATAATTTGGGTACCTATGTGAACGGGGGAACTTGCAGGTATAATACCAATTACAACTTGAAGGTTACATTTTTTGTTTTGGGGGATTTTGGCAGGTCAAGTTGTATGATAAATCCCTTTTGGTTGAAGATGGAGAGATGGTTGAGGATACAACAGATGATATATTGTCGGAAGCTGGTGAATCTGATGTTGCACTCGTTGTTGTTTTGGATCCTTTCGAGTATGCTCCAATTTCTTTGGTTTTCAGGTTTATGTGAAATGTGAACAACTAAATCATTGAAATGAGTTATGTAGAGTTCTAAATTTCTGAAATTGTTGTATAAATAGTAACGGAATGTGATATGTGACAAAGCTTATTGTTGAATATGAGTTTGAATTGTTCTTAGGTTTAGAGATTATGTAAACAATGGAATTGACTATCCTACAATTACGCGTGCATAGTTCAAGTAAACCCTTAACCTCTAGATTCTAGTTTCTTTTCAAGTAAGTCTTGTTCTTTGTTGGACTATTTCACATGCCTCATAACATTGGATCTTCTTTTTGAAACGAATTTCAGAGCTACAACACATGCAAATCTGGTAGTTCAAGTGCATAAATTGGGAATAGAAGTCTAGATGATACACAATGCGTTGCGTAATATCAGGCCATAAAGACTCTTTTAGATTGTGGACAGGTAAAGAAGCTTTTCTCGGATATCTTAGCTTAACATAGATCATGGTTTACTTATGCTAAATTTCTTATGCTTGCAGGTTTGGACTGAATGGTGCTAATATAGATCTATGGGCTTCTGTCCAGTTGTGTTCAGTCTTCTATGCTTGACTTCGATCAAGGGTCTGCAGGTTGAGCTAAAACCTATTATCTGTCCAAAGGTCTGATATATCATTTGGTCTTTCTATTAATGTATTGCTTCCTATTATCCCAGATGGAGAAAAAGAAATTATTAGATAGTATTTTTTTTCCTTCTATGTAAAAAGTGTAATTTTTTAAAGAAATGTTATAAATTGAACTATGTGATACAATAAAATTTAATTTTGTTCATAATTTCTTTGATATTAATTTTAATTAAATTTTGGAATTATCTAAATTATAATTTATTTTTAATGAGCAAAAAAGTTTAATAGTTTATAAATTTAAACATGCCAATTAAAATCTGAATTCCAAAATAATTTAGAAGCTCAAAAGTATTCCAAAATAATTTAGAAGCTCAAAAGCTTAAGCAATTAACTTGAGTAAAAACTTTGATAGCTCAAAAGCTTAAGAAATCAAATTAAGACAAATCATAATTAGAAATCACTTGTAGCGAGCAAAATCATTTAATTGTTTAAAACTTTAGCCAAGCAACTTCAGACTAAGTTGTTCCATGTATCTAGCAACTAGGTAGGTTAATAGCTCCTAAGTAATTGCTTCCAGAGAGTAAACAATTTTGTACCTCAAAAGCTTGAGCAACCTACTTCAAGCCAATCAAAATCAGAAATCACTTTTAGCGAGCAAAATCATTTAATCGCTTAAAACTTTAACCAAGCAATTTCAGAAAGAGTTGCTCCATGTATCTATCAACTAAGTAGTTTACTTGCTTTAGAATGATTGGTATATCTGAAGCGATTGATATTTTACTTGCTATATTGGTTGGTCTAGATGTTAAGCGATCACAATTTTACTTGCTCCACGTTAGTTGGTCTAAATGTTAAGCAATGAGGAAAGTACTCGTTTTAGGTTAGTTGGTTTATTTTCTAGAGCGATTGCATGGTCGCTCAAGGCTTTGACATACATGGCTTTGGGCAACCAACGGAGCGAGTGCCACTTTTAGTCGCTATAATGGTTATAGCGACTGAAAAGGGGCTTTAAGCGACTTAAAACGAGTAGTCGCTTAAACCCATTTTTTTTGTAGTGTGAGCATTCCCATCCTCGCATAGTGGTTGCTTTTCTTTCGTAGAGATCATCAGAAAACATGTATTTTTCTTGCCACATTTCTATGGGATGCTCGGATATAATTCGGAAGGATTTTCCTTCCTACCCTTCAACGTGTGCAGGATTTCTATCTTCATTCCTGCCTGCACACATGAGAACCATAAAGTGCTTCCTTTGAGTGTCAAATTCATAAAACCCTATTGGTAAGGCAGAAACATTCGGTTGCTCTCGATTCTGAATTCTTTCATATGATTGTTTTCTCCTAACTCAAGAGTTAAGCATGAGAATAATGTTCTTTGATACATCTGACTTCTTATTATTAGTTTGCAGAAACTTTATGTCTTCTTAGCTCTTTGGATGCAGGTGTTTTGGAATACTTAGAAGTTGGAGTAGGTTTTGTGGGTAAATCTCTTATAACCCTCACGAGACAAAACTCGTCCACTAGGGACACCTAGGGGTTTAAAGGCTTGTTATACATGCTAAGTGTAACCGTTTCCTCAATGAAAGGGAGTTGTTGTATTTTAGATTAGTTTAAATTTGTAGTTTGCTCGAGGACTAGCAAAAGGCAAGTGTGGGGGAATTTGATAAGTGCATAATTTATGTATTTTAAGTATCATTTCCTTATACTTATTTGCTAGATTTTGTGTGGATTACTGTGTGTTAGTATTACTTTTGTAGTTTATGTGTTTTATTAGGTTACATCTCTGAAACAAGTGAAATGGAGCTTTACAAGAAAAGAATTGCCAAAGACCCAGTGGAACTCAGTATATTCCAGGATTTCTACTCTCCATCTTGTAGAAAATTGCATTATGAAACCAACGGCGAAAGAACGAGGTCATTCTGACTTCGTATGAGAAAGTTACGGGCGAAAAGAGGAGTTAAGCTTGTCGATTTCACGGAACCGACAATTAAACAGTCTTATCGAATATTGATAAAGGGCTCCGTGTTTCCGCTAAGGGGTGCCTGATTATTTGAATATGGTTAATAGCACCAGGCCATTCGATATGGGCCACCTTCTTCTTCTTAATTCAAACAGAGAACTGACACCATTATTGGAACTGGTGACTCATGGAGTTGCTACGAGTATTGGTTTAGATGGATTTTAGCAGCGAGAGGAAGATGGATGTTGTTGCTGTGATCAATCGTGATGATCACACTGGAGGAGCTGAGTTTGTTTCCATGTTAGAGAGGGACTGGCAGTAGCGGTGGAAGTCAGTGATAGAAAAGAAGAGGAATCTGTGCTGGTGGTTAAGATGGGTTGATGGCTGGTTGTTGCTGAGAAAAGATGAAGCTGCGAAGGAGATCATGGTTACTTCCATATACCATCTAGCCTGTGTTCGAAGAGTTGGGGACTGGAATTCTTTGCTGAAACCGAATTAAAGAATAAGCAGGCAAAAGAGATGGGTTATTGCTGCCATTAATGATGGTAGATATGATGAGTCTTGGGTGTTGCAGTTCACGACAGTTATGGTGATGATGGACAAGAACTCGAGATTTAGTGGAGCTTTTGGTCGTGAACTGAAGGGTATGAGTCTGTGTGCTGTTGGCTTGAATAGAAGAAGCTACACATGAAGTGAAAATACATCAGTTTGGCTTGAGGTAAGACACTGAATTATGAGATTTCGATGAATTATACCCGGCATGCAGAGGATGTTCACCAAGTAAGAACTCTAACTAATTGATTTTTTTTGTTATTGATGCGATATAACTTGGTCCATTTGTCTCTAATTGTGGTGGACACTTTAGGTTTTAACCCATTCAAAATTTGATCTATTGTGACTATCTAATGTGTTTGTCTTCTTTTAGGCTGGCGAGTTCCTGACTACCCTGGGTCAACTTAGTCAGACTCAGATTTTTGCAAAGATTCAGAATATAGAAGTGAGTTGCGCAGGAATTTAAAATTCTTAAAAATCCATTAGTACTTGGGTTTGTGTATGTAGAACTCAAGTTTATCATTTTTTCTAGGAATGGACTAAGATCTGGAATGATTACTCTATTGATCTCAAAATCAGAGCTACAAAGTGATAGAAAATCGCATCAGTATGAATCTCGAAGTATTTTTCAGCTGATGGGTGCTTCAAAGTTGAATTAGTGTTGTTCAACTTCTGTTTTAATTTCTAAGTTGAATTAGTGTTGTTCAACTTCTGTTTTAATTTGTTTTAGATTGTGGAGATAGTAATTATTTATAACAAGATGTAAATTGAATTTTGTGATATAATGAAATTTAATTCAGTTTTTAATTTGGTTCATAATTTATTCAGTATTACTTTTATTTTAAAAATTGGAATCGGTGATTGGGATCATCGAAATCCGTGACTATAACAAAAGAGCAGAATCCGTTTAACAAGCATACAAATTTATAGCTTAAAACTTTAAGCAAGCAACTTTGAAAATTCAAGCATAAAAATTTGACATCTTAAAAACTTTAAGCAACTAATTTTAGGCCAGTTTAAAAAGTTAAGCAACTAACCTCATTGCTTTTAGCGAGAAAAAAAGTTTACTCGCTTAAAACCTTAGCCAAGCAACTTCAGGTTAAGTTGTTCCATGTATCTAGCAACTAGGTAGTTTAATAGCTTAAAACCTTAAGCAATCAACTTTAGGCCAATTAAAATAACAAATCGCTTTTAGCGAGTCAAATTATCTGATCGCTTAAAACTTTAACCAAACAATTTCAGAACGAGTTGTTCCATGTATCTATCAACTATTATTTTACTTGCTATAAAATGGTTGGTCTATCTGAAGCGATTGGTAATTTACTTGCTATAAAATGGTTGGTCTATGTGAAGCGATTGGTAATTTACTTGCTATATTGGTTGGTATATATGTTAAGCAATCAAAAATTTAGTCGTTCCTTGGTAGTTGGTCTAGATCTTAAGCAATAAGGAGTGTACTCGCTTTAAGTAAGTTGGTTGATTACTAGAGCGACTGCCTGGTCGCTCAAGAATTTGAGATACATGGCTTTGGGCAACCAACGGAGCGAGTGCCACTTTTAGTCGGTATAACGGTTATATCGACTTGAAAGGGACTTTAAGCGACTTAAAACGATCAGTCGCTTAAACCCGTTTTTCTTGTAGTGTTTGTATAAGTATTTATCTACTCACCATGTTGTTAAAAAAATACATTTAGCTTTTGTAGCAAATATCCTACCGATAATAAACTTTTACGTAAGAATCTAGTCAACATTTTCTTCCACATTTTGAGCATTGTTATTCTTGTCTCACTAAATATATCTAAGTGTAATTATATATGTTTATAACATCATTTATATTTCATCATTCTAAGTGTTGAATCCTACTATAAAATCAATTTATAGAGTCTTGACCAAGGACTTAGGGGATTCTAATCCAATTTGATAGCACATATGGAGAACTAGCTGTCATCTTAGGGTGCAATTTTTGTTTGAAAACTGTTTTTTAATGTTTTGCCCTTGAATAATAGATTGACAGCTATAACCCTTAAGGATAATCCTTTTTGTTGCCTATGCAATAATAATCATGTGGAATATCCACTACATCCTTTTCTTAGATGTCCCTTTGGTACCGCTGTTTGGTTTGCTTTAGGTATGTCTTATTTGATTTCAAATCCTACTTTCACTTTTATACAGGGATGGATTGAAAATCTAGCTAGTAAATATGGTGCTTATATAACTGAACAGGTAGCTTCTGTTGCTTGGGAAATCTAGACGCGGAGATGTAATGTTGTGTTTAAAAATAAAAAATCATCCCCTATAAATCTGGTTAGAGAAATTTCATTTCTTCAATCATCAATCTTATATTAGCAAAAAAACTAACAAACAAGATCTCTGAGAAATTAATTTGATGCATAATGACTTGCAAAGTTTGTTTGGATAAAACAAGAAAATCCTTCTTAATGATGTTTTTTTACTATATTTCAGGGAAATATGGATCAGCTGTCATCCTACTGGACATCAATGAAAACCAACTTCAGCAACAGTCTACTCAAGCTTAACCACTGGTCCTGAGGAAGAATAATATCTTGCCCTTAGAGATGCAAGTAACCGGGCGTTAAAGATGAAGAGGACTTTAGACTTATTTTCAGGAGAAGATTACAAAAGCGTAATTGAATATCTAAAAGTTTTTGATGTCAATCTGGGATAAAGGGGAAAAAAGATTATGAGGGAGTGTGAAGCTATGTTTAGTTGTTTTTCGAACTGTTCTTCATTTTTCCTCGGTAGAGGCCATATTGGAATAGTTGATTTATTAGCTAAAGAAATTAGGAAATCTGCAAGCTCTGTTTTTTCTTCTTTGAACATTTCTTAGCGAGACAAGGTTAAATTCTTTGAAGATCTTTGAAAGGGGCAGTATCTCAAACTAGTTAAATTCCTTTATGGTGGGTTTGGTCGCAGAATTCATAATTCTGAGGAATTTATAATCCCGGGATTCATGCAAATCCTTCATGTTTTTTTTAACCTACTTAAAATACCTGGGATTCATATAAATCCCTTGTTTAAAAATTCATGTACTGTTTGGCATTACCCTTAGAATCTTAAAATTGTATATATATGAAATTTAGGATTAGAAAAAGTGGGTTCATAAATCCCTTGATAAGTATCAGCAAATCCTCGAGGGGAAGGTCGGACTCTATGTGGAGGATTTGCTAGAAAAGTGATTCCAGGGGATTTGGGAAACTAAACGTACCAAAGGAAACAAAATTCCACCAAATCCCCCGGACCAATAAATCCCACCTTTAAAATTCTGCATCCAAACCCACTAAATGAGTTTGTCTTACTAAAAAATAAAAATATCATCTATATTTAAGTACTAGATTTCTAGCCATATATTCCATCTACTTCGATGTACATCTGTTAAGCTCAAAATTAGCTATCATGCATAGATTATGTACAAAATACTTACATCAAATAAAAGAACAACTAATTTCATTTTGTCATTCAAGCGCAAATACTAGAAAAAAATCTTACAAGAAAAATAATTCTTGGATAATCAAATTTTCCAATTTAACCATAAGTTGCACTTATCTACGCCTTTACTTAGTACTATATTTTTCATAGGTATATAGACTCTAACGAGTTCTATGGGAATTTAGACAACAACTATAATTTTTGGCTCTGCGTGAACTATATTAATTTCTATTTCCATAGATGTTCCACCTTGTAAACTAAACGTGAGTAGAGACCTACTCGGATTTTCTATGTGAAATTAGGATCTATTAGTTTACTAAATGAAGTAAGATTTCCTTCCGTGGGTGGTGATGCTAGCATGCAGTTGCCCTGTTTAAGTTAGCTAGGCCCGACAATGCTTTCATATGAACAAAGACGACACAAACATATCATAATTACAAACCTCTTTATTCTCCAATGCTTGATTGATTAAGTGTTAAATAATTTAGACTAATTAATCGTTAATCTCCATGAAAGTTTTTAAACTCTATCGTAATTGGTTTTACCTACAATTTTTATTTCATATAATACACTCTCTCTGCTTCATAAAACTTTAGCTATTAATTAAACAGGGAAATTTTTCTAAAATTACCCTTTTGATTGATTATTGTTGTTAAATTTTAGTATAAAAAATATGATTTGATAGTCATATTTATATTCGTTATGCATGTGTTTTAAAATGCTTTCTAACGATATAAAATTTATAAATATCCATATCATAGTTTCAGAAGTATTTCATTTCTAATTTTTTTTTTCTTATCCATAAGGATATAATTGGAAAAAAATACATAAACTATCCCTCTCTCATTATTTTTTCAAAAACTGTGCAAATTTAAAATAGTTTAACTTTTATGAAATAAAAGGAGTATATACACAGAGTACAAAATATGCAAATTAGCATATCAAGCAATTCAATCAATCAATTAATAAAAAATCTAATTATCGATAGCTTTTAGTGATTGAAAATTATCTCATAACCTAACCCTAGTTCTAAACTCATGTAATTTACCACATTGGCATTAGCTATTTATCTATAGTTTCTCATGTAAGATCTAGTAGTGAGCTCTGATACCAACTTTGTAGTGTCCCAAATCCACCTACTTAGAAGTTTCAGAGACTATTCTATATTCAGAGGCATTAATGATCTAAAACATCTATTTAAGCATTAAATTAGAGATTCTAAATAAAGATTAACCCAATTCTAAAACCCCCTCAAAGATTAGATACAAGAACTTATCCCAAATGATACATATACAACAATGTTTTTATTATCAAATAGAATTTAATCACAAAATAGATATTGCGTAAACTAACCCATGAACATAATTCAATTCTCTAAGCTTTCAAACCCTGAACGGTCATAATCACGCTACTACTTGATCATGTGTCTTTAAAAATGAAAGTGAAAATTGAATGAGTGCATCATCCAACGGGGTAATCATTAGAATGATTTGAAAACAATGCATGTTTTAGAGAAAACGATAAAACACGGGAAAAAAAAAGATAAAACATATTGAGATAATAATTTATACATAAATATAAACCTTTACAAACCATTCGACACACAATCACAACAGTAATATAGTTGAGTGACACAAACCTTCAGAGTAGTAAGGTTGACTCTTGTGGATTCTTCAATGATCATTAAAGCGCCCTCTTCATCGTCAGATTTTAACCTTACTAGTACCTCAATCATACACGCACCCTACATGACTAGTACTCAAAGAAACTAATGGTGGAAACATTATATTCCACAGAAGAATTTATCATGGATTTGCCTACTCAAACCATGCGTCAATCCAACAATCGTACATAAGATTCCCATCACCCTTTTCTCTAAATACCAAAACATATTATAATAGTTTTCTCAAAGTAACTTTAAAGAACATTAAACATCCATATATGAGACATGAGTTGCACGACAGAAATAAAAATATATTGGCAGCCTTTACACCCCTATTTATAACATTGGAATGCTCGGCTGTCCTCAGACAACCCTCCTCCCCTATATAATTGCATAAATAAAGATATAAATTGGGACTCGCATCTAATACCAATCAACGAGAAGCCTCATTCCGTCCATTCAAACAATAGGTAACATTGGAATGCTCGGCTGTAACTTTTGAAAGTAAGTAATTACTCCCAAAACACAAATATTAGTTGTTTTGAAGATCCATTCCCAACCCAAAATATCAAAGAAAATAGTTTGTATCACATATATACATATATCATGCTTGCACATATCATATATTAGATATGCATGGATTTCAAAATATATAGATTTGTAAAACAATAATGAATACAAGAGAGTTCGTCATCGATTCCCATCTTATTTAATGATAAGCCACGCATACCTTTTATTCCTCAATCCACTGTTTCATCTTTTGTATGATTGTAATTAATACCAATGGACTGTTAATCACACAAAATCTCTAAAAAAGCCTCCAAACTCCAAATCAAAGAAAAATAGTATCATCCAATATTAGTTCGTTTGCTCAAAGCATTCGTTTGAGACCGGTGGTGTACTTGATGCGGACGATATACAAAGAAATCAGTGATTTATTTAATGGGTAAAATTATTTGTATCCCATTTTTTATTTTTTATGTGTGAAAAACCCATAATTAAAATTCTAGATATATATAACCCATAATTAGTCATAATATGACTTGACTACATAAATAACCTTTTCTCTAAATAAGGAGACTAATGATTATTTTCTTAATACACTTGTGAAAAATATAAAATATCTTAATATAAAAAAGAAAACTTAAAATGGCTATAATATCTAATTTCTATTATAAACTAAAGAAAGCAGATAAATAAAGCAGAAGAAGAAGAAGAAGAAGAAGGAGAATTCTTATTTTGATATCACATTACAAAGGAAATGCTCTCTACTTATAGAGAGAAAGAAGATGAGCATTTACAATGGAATTAAGGGGCATGCATCCATTACTACTAGTGGTGGTGGTTACAAAGTAGTTGGTGAAGTGAAGAGGTGAAGAGGAGATGAAAAGATGATGGGGAGAGAACTAAAAGTGTGGTGTGAGTCCACTATATACTGCCTCGTTAAAACTATGACTAGCAAAACCTAGTGGGACAAAACCTTGACAAAGGAAAAAGAGTGCAACGCGATAAGCCCGATAAAATACCTTTTACAAAGATGCTCCCCCTGATGGATACTTCAGCAAATCTTGGCATAAAAATCTTAAAGACGATTGCATTCCAATCTTGTGAACCAATTTCTTGTTACTTGAACATACGTGTTTAATATCAATCTCACAATTATTATGTTGATTATTTGTGAAGAGAAACTTCAGAGAAATATGCTTCTTTCGATCACAAGTAATGAAACCTTCCCTTAGTTATGCAATGCAAGCGGTGTTGTCTTCGTACAGTACTGTTGGCGAATCTTTAATTGAACTAAGTCCACATGATTCTTGAATGTGATGTATTACTAACCTTAACCAAACATATTCACTACTTGCTTCATAGACTGCTAATAACTCAGAATGATTTATAGAAGTAGCTGTAATGGTTTGCTTTACTAACCACCAAGATATACATGTTAAGTGAACAAATACTCAGTTTGTGATCGTTCTTTGTGTGGATCAGAAAGATAACCTTAATTTGATGATGGTGCTCCCCTGATAAGTACTTCAATTAAATCTTGGCTTGTAAATCTTTGAATCGCGAAGAAATATGCTAGTTGATGAAGTCTCCTTTTGTGTTGCGCAAGAAGTATTGTCTTCAATTAAATAGTCTTGTTACCTCTACGTTCTTCTTTAACACATTGATAACTTATGCCATGGATTGCTAGCTTCGTGAGATTTTGCAGATGTAGTTGATGTAGTTTCTTCAACAAAGAGCCAAGATGTAGACACATTATCGTAAGTGAAAAAAAGAAGTATTTGTGATCATATGTTACATGGTTTAGAAGGACATCTAAATTCCTAGGAGGTGGTTATATTGATTTGTCTAATCAAATGTGGGCATCCATTAAATAACCGAAATTATACAATAACTCCCCCTTGGATGACCACCATGTTGAATAAATTGCCTCACTAAAAACTTGCCAGTAAAACCTAGTGGAAAAAATCTGGACAAAGGAAAAAAAGCACAATATCAACAATTTGAAATTAAACGTCAGTGAGATGTTGCCTAGTTTAACCCTTGACAGGAAAACTACATGGGAGAAAACCTGAAGCGAAGGGAAGAGAGTACAAATTTTGATGGTTTATGGATGCTAACTCAACTATATGAGTATTACAGAAAACAAACATCAAAAATGATAACTCTAGTCTATATCATAGACAAGTTTTATGCAACATACTATTTAAACTGCAGATTTTTAAGAAAAATAATAAGAGTTATACTGCTAAGGCGTGGATTTTTAGTGTTTTCAAAGACTTCTCGAGAGACCTGTAAATTTGATATCATCAACTAATCCAAACTTTGGTACATTATAAAGATTTATAAAGAACACTTAAAAGGATTGTTAAACCTGATATAATCGAGTCATGTGGCTGCTTGAATATAATTTGAATCCTCAAAGGATTACAAATTCAAATATGTTCTCTGACCATATTTATTGTGCAAATGAAATACAATTTATTCAAATGGTACCACACCAGATGCATCATACAAGGAGAACAAAGTATTATTGAACCAATCCTAAGGTTTGAAAAATAAAATAAGAAACCCTCAAATCGTTTTCACAACGATCATATTTCTCATATAATGCATGAAGACCACACCAACCTGTAATTTTCATAATTCAGGCTTGCACGTTGAAGGTGTTAAATCTTGGATCCAAATATTGCGTTATCCAAGAAATTTCAATCCAACATAATTTGGATTTTGTGCATACGAATCACATATGTTAATATCATTTTGCAGAGAGGGTTACAACCCACCATCATTTATATTTCAGTGGCTACTGCAAATGAATATTCGGCAATTATATTAGCTCACACGATCCCACATAATTCTCAAGTGTATGCATATCTTGAAAAATTCACAGAAAAACTGGTTTCAGCGCCCACGGGCATTATAATCTTCCCATCTTCCAGCGTGGAAACATGAACTATGAGAATGTGGATCTTGTTTTGATAAACTCTATTGGAGCATTATCTGTAGCCTCTTCTAAAATGCTACTTGTTGCTTATGGAAAATCTAAGTGAGATATTTTCACGCTTACTTAATGACAACCATTTTCAATTTGATCATGATGGGAAAGAAATTGATATAACTTTTAAGTTAATGAACACCAATGTCTAGTAGTGTATAGTCCCCCCCTGATTATGGCGGAAATATTATATTTCATATACGAAAACAAGTTTCGTAAACTATTATCCGATTAATCGAGAACATATACTCATAAATTCCGGATTTTAACAACACCAGGTTGGACAGTAGATTCTGACTTTAAGATCCATAAAACAAATTATCCTAAAATTGCAGTCTACTTGACATGCAAATTGAACATCAACCATAAATTTTATTGGTTATAACCAAAAGCATATAAAATATACAAATAAATCTCCAAAAAATAAAAATAAATATTATGATCTATAGGGCCAACGAGATAATCGTTCACTTTAGAATGAAATTATGGACACTTTCTTTATCAAAAGAAATTTATCTCAAGATCAATTTTAGTCACTTCAAGGACTAATAATATAGCTAAGTAGCTGGGTGCGCACCCTATTGACCATTTATGTCTCATCGTATTTCAATTAAAAGATGGACAATTTCAAATTTTTGGAGAATAGTTGTAAATGGTAGGTTTTTGATAAGGATAAAATGGTAAATTACATCTCAAGACTCGAGTGTGAGAAATACTAAAACTTTAAAATTCTGCAAAATAATTCTTAAACAGGTGCTCATCCCTGCCCTCTTTCAAGTGCTTATCCCTGTCTTCTCTCAATATGTATGGCCAACTACATATACGATCAAAAATTATTAAATTGAATCAACATTCATTACTATACAAAATCATCAGAACAACACCGGTGCTTACTACAACATTCCAAGATGTTTTATGATTTTTAAAAAAATTCTCAAGCTCCTAAATGGATTGCCCCACTAGTATAAAGCAATTTGAATATTATTTTGGTGCTACATTCCATAGCTGAATTCCCAAAAATTACCCATGTTGATATTCACGCTCAACTGATCATATTGACCTACTAAAATACCTATGTAGCTTTATATAGAAGATTACATATGAATCTATTCGATTAAAGTACCACAATTGTGCTTAGATTCAAAGTCAAAATTGTGATAGACACAATTTCATAGCTTCTATTAGCTAAAAATCCAACCTTAGTCACATTAATCCTTGCTTAAAGAGACAACTAATGTGAATGAGTGAAAAAAAAAAATTTCAATTTAGGGTTTTCAAAACGCTTACAATAAGATTTGCAACACTTATAAGCGTATTAAAGAATACTTCAAATCCTAATTTAAAAAATGGAGGCGCTTATACCTTTCGTTCCCCCGACTTGTGCGCCTTAACTAAATCTAAGCTCGTGTGTTTTCTCCTAGGGAAAAACTCGTGTATCTTCAAAGACCAGACTCACACGTCCTATTTCTTTCCAAACTTGGCGTTTTATATTTTCGTCCTCAACATGTGAGCCTTAGTATAAATAGTAAAAACGTGAATGTCCTAGCTCTTGTTTAAATTATGCGTTTTGACTCTTTTACATTGAACTTGTGCTCCCTAGGTAATACAAACAAGCTTGAACGTCTTTGCTGCAAAAGTAAAACTCAAGCGTCAACACATCTCTTGTTTGAACAAATCGTTTTTGACCTTTTTACCCTGAACTTGTGCTTCTTAGGTAAAAGAGGAGAGCTTGTGCGTCTTTGCTCCAGAAGAAACCTAGTGCATCAATGCCTCTCTTGTTTGAACAATACGTTTTAATATTTCGCCCTCAACGTGTGAGCCTCAGTACAAAGAGTAAAAGCGTATATGTCTTGCCTCTTCGACCAAACTAAGACGCATTTTTTACTTTTTTTCCCTGAACTTGTGCTTCTTAGGTCAAGGAAGCAAACTCGTGCGTCTTAGCTTATAGGCAAGCTCGTGTGTTTTTGTTTCAATTGGCAAAACTCGTGTATCTTAGCTAATCCTTTCAACTAGGAGCCTTAATGTCAGCTTCTAATACTTACTTATTAGGGTTTGCTGCTTACGTACAAATTTCAAAACCTTAATTTATTTATCAAAGGTCACGCTAGGTCTCACACATGTATTTTATATGTGGCCTCTCACATATATATTTTTATATGTGGCCTCTCACACATGTATTTTCGTATGTGGCCTCACCTATATTTTCTCATGCTCAGCAGCATACACTTATTTTTACAAAATAAGCATATCGATGCAAATTGACCAAGTTGAACATATTGTTCCTCATAAATAAAATAACTACATATTTTATTTTATCTTAGTGTATCAAGACTCATTAGGCTAGTCAAGCAAGACAGGTCTTTAGTCAAAAGACTAAGTAAGTCTCATTCGACTTAATATTATGAGTAGTACTTAATACTACATAAATTACACGAGACATCAAATGTCACAAATGAAGGTATATTCATTAGGGTATTGGTATGGCGGTCTACGACATGTGGTGTAGCAATGCACCTAGTATAGATAAAAATTCTGGAAAGTTCGGTCAGCAGTTAAACGGAAATGGGAGGTTGAGCAACCGTACATTCAACCTCAAACAGAGTGGGGAGCAGTTGTCAACACTTTCTCCACTTCACCACTAATCAACCACTGACAATTTCTTTCAGATAAGAGGTCAGGTGAACGATTACAATAGCTATGATATAAATATATTATCAATCTATTGAGGACAACAAGTCTGAATTAAACAATTCGAACTCTGAGACAAGTCTAACACAAAACAATTCAAATCAGATAAATCGATCATTCAACCTTTTCACATAGAAAATTGTTCATAGTTATTCACACCAATTACATCCTACAGAGTTTGATACTATGAACTCAACCTTTCTCTCGTTTTCTTCCCTAAGACAAACCCTTCTCTTTCTCCTTTATGACTAAAGCAAGACTGGGACGTTCATTGCTTGGTTTAGGCAAGGATTGTACAGATTGATCTCTTGAATCTAAATATAGTGCTTTAACAGTACAAACATTTAAGGATTGACTAATTATCACCTGCTCACCCCAATTTTCCTAAATTACCCTTCAATTCTTTTTTCCCTACAAAATTTTTGGCGACCACAATAGGAAATTAATCTTTTAGTTGCAATTCCTCAATTCCTCAATTTCTTAAATTTTTAGTCTTAACTAATTTCTGATATGGCTGGCCTTAGTTTGGGTTCAACAATCACTTATTCAAATCCCAATCATACTGACGTGGATGGCGATGCTCAAAATTATGCGCATGTTAACAACAGTATTGTGGTCACACCTCTTGTAACGGCTTTTCACAAGAGACCCTAAATAACGAAACTCCAATCACCTTGGCTAGACTAGCACAAAGAAAAGAGGAGCTTGCTAGAGCTGTAGCAAGACTAGAAGGTACACATAGAGCAATGATCAATTTCCTTCACACATTGATAGATGAATTAGGGCGTCACCATGTTTTTGAGGAAAATCCAGAATTCCTCGAACCAGGACCTGACCCCACGATAAAGGCTTCTCCTCCTTATCGTATTGAGAGTTTTACTACTTATGAAAAACCAATAGGCCAAGAAGCAAGTTCCTTGTTGAGAGTCTGTGTGAGCTTCTGTATTTTTTTAAAAGAACAACGTGTAGATGCGTTTGTTGCTCTCAACCGTGTTGCTTTTGATACATACCTGACTCCATCCTCTCCATAAGTGGTAGAGATATCTATCACATATAACTCTCGATAAGCAACATCACCTACACTGAAGAAGACATGATGAATGAAGATAGTCATAATCGAGCTTTATATGTGACTATACACATCAAGGATTTTGAATTCAAGAGGGCTCTCATCGACACAGGCGCAACTGCCAACATCATTCCTCTTAAAACTCTCAGTATATCCAGAGTGCAGCAAAACAAGATGTACACGGCCCACCAAAAAAAATCTACAACACGCCGCTACCTACTTGGGCGTCAATCGAGAAGGATGACAGGATGTCGTCTCCAACGCCGAATGAAGAGACTGTAGATGGTAGGTTTCGACAAGGGAATGAATTATAAAATTACTCTGTCTGGCTGCAGAAATATAATAAACGAATCTCTGACCCAGACGTCAGAATCATGAATATGTACTTCTGTCGTATATTCCGTAAGAGACTTGGGAATGCATATTCATCTCATGGTTACATTAATCCTGTAGCTCTTATATATATGCACACGCCTTCAAAATTTCAGGGTTTTACCCGGCTAAACCCTCGTTATTTCATGTGCGTCCATGCAAACTATTTGTATTAATCGGAATATACCAATTATGCAAAATTATGAGTATTCAGAATGGATGTTGTGCCATTTTATGAATAAAAACGCTAATTAGATGCATACCTTCTAAATGCAGAGTCACATCGAACATCATCTTAAGTCGTAGACTTCCACGAATGAATCCTCAAATATGTTCTGAATGTATAAAAGTCAGGCATAATGCCAACATTAAATCTTGTATGACTGAGAAGCTCTAAATAGGCCATATTTATAGCCACGACATTAGGAAATGCCAATGCTAACAACACATAGGAAATGGCCATGGCACTAGAGAGTACCATCCCTAGCCATGCTCTCAACACCTACGCTAGCATAACGCTCACACTAGCGCCGCTAGCAACAACGTTAGCACTTGCGCTGCCAGCACCACTAACTAGCATTAGCGCTAGCGCCTGCGCTGCTAGCAGTGTTAGCCTGGCCGCTAACCCCAGCACCAATGCTAACGCTAGAGCTAGCACTGCTAGCAACGACACTAGCCTTACCCATTCTTACCTCTTTGCACACCTTTTCACCCTTGCTCGTGCAAACACTGTCCTCGCTACTAGCATTCACTATTATTGCTAGCACAAATTGCAAACACGTAAAAAATACGCCATTTCCGTGCTAAATTGGTACAACACTTATTAGTAGCACTATTATTCACGTGATTTGAGTCCATGACTCCACTAACTCCTACGAGAAATCAAAACAATTACATGGGGGGATTCTTCATGGGGTTTTGGTCTGGTGGTTACAACAACATGAGGTGTGGCAACACCCCATGATGAGAAAGTTACAAAGTAGTGGTCGGTTGTAGCAGTTAAGGAGATATTAGAGTGATGGTTTCCAGAAAATTCCTAGGAGGTTATACCATTATCCCCACATTCTCCATCTCTCTATTTCCCCACTACCTCTACTACTTACAAGGAAATCATGTGTTTCCAAACTATTTCAAATAGGCTGTTTAGCCTATTCAGAAAATAGAACAAGCTTATCATTCTCTCACAAGCTCTGTTATTCTCTATAGTTTAACGGGCTAATTGATGTTTGGTACTCAGGTTTTGTCCAGATTTAGTATTTGGTCTAACATTTGTCCAACGTTAGGGCTTGGTACCTGGACTGACGGTTGACTCGATTTGACTAGGTTAAGTTTAATTTTAATTAATTTACCATATAAATATTTATGCATTTAATATTATACCCTTCACTTGGAATAATTTACCCTTATTGTCACACACACTTGTCACACGCTTCAAATTCATTATCCTTAATCAAATTCATTAAAAAAAGCCTAATCGATTTCTATCGATTTTCATTCATCTCTTTTTCTCTCTTCTTTCTTTCTTCTCCTTCCTTCTTCTTTCTGTAAATCGAGTGATGAAAGTGAGGATTTTGATTACGAAAATAGAAATGAATGATTAAGAGAGTGTTACTGATGATGATGTTGGTGTTAATTAAACAAGAGAAGAGGTAGAAATAGTAAATTAAAGAAGAAGAGAAGTTAGGGTTTCTGTAAACGAGATTTGATGATAAAAGAGAGTAATTAAGGATGAATTAGAGAACATGAGATGAAGAGGAAAATCGTATGCTGATTTAAAGGATTAATTTCAGTAAAGATCGTGATTTGAATTGAATCAGAAAATTAGAGTTTTCGTGGGAAAAATTATAGAAACTTCTGAAGTTGAAATTGATGTTTGAAAGATGGGTTTGATTGAGTTAAGAGTTTGAATGGATATTTTGCTTTTGAATCTAAGAGAAGAAGATTTGAGAATTTAATTAGGGTTTTGTGTTCTTCCCCAATTCTAAAACTGAAATTATGGTTTCAGGATTGATTCAAATTTTGATGAAATTGAGAAGTAAATCAATTTACTAGTGAATGAAGAATGAAAGGGTTATAATTGGATTTGAATTATAGAGATGCTTTGATGGAAGAATCAAGATTAGGGTTTCTGTGAGTGTGTTGCTTGGTTATTATGATCTGGTTCAGTCCAGTGAGGTGGTTTGTTTGGGATTTAATGTCGAGAAGTGTTGATTAGGGTTCGTTGTTGATGAAATTGAAGGTAAAAAAGGTTTTTATGGTTCGTTTTGGAGTTGTAACTCATGACAGAGGAGTAAAAGTGATGTGAATCTGAGTTGGAGATGAAAAAGAAAGGGGATATGAGCTCGAAATTCATTTTGGCTTTTCATATCTGCTCGAGATGAAGAATTGGGTATGTTGATTGAGATTTATAAAGAAGAAGGATTCTGTGTTGTTAGTGCTGTGATGAACAAGAGATGGTGATTTTTGTGCATGTTGTTGTTGCAAAGAATTAAAATGAGTTATTGATGATTTGATGGTGGTTTTGAGTTCCTAATCGAGAATTCAGGGAGAAGAGGTAGTGGTAGTGGTCACTGGTGGGTTTGCTGCCGTAAATAGAGAGATGGGTTTAGTCCAGTGAAATGGTTTGTTTGGGATTTATGTAGTGAAGTAGCTCTAAGAATGGCCAAAAATTGGCAGGGAAACAACATGTAATAAAGTAAACTCTGCCGGATTTTTAGTCCAACTGAGTTGACTCACTGAGTCATATCAACCGATTCGAACCAAGTGAATAAGACCAATCAGCCGAGTCAGACCAGCTGACCGTTAGTTTGACTCATATCAGGGATATATTTGTAATATCATATAATTTAATTTATAAAATTAATTAAAATCTAGTCTTTAACAGTCAATAGTAGTCAAACGTCAGTCCAGGTACCAAGCCCAAAGGTTAGACAAATGTTAGACCAAATACTAAACCTGGTCAAAACCTGAGTACCAAATATCAATTAGCCCTAGTTTAACACTTCTACACACAATTCATCACACTCATTTCCTTCAACTTTCTCTACTTCCCTCCCCTAAGATCAACCCATTTTCTCTTATTGTGACCGAAACAGGACGGAACAACTGCTTTCGTGGTTTAGGCTTGTCCTGTACGATTTTGATTTCTGAATCTTAAGAAAGTTCTTCAACAGTATATTGTTTTTCCTAGAAGCAATTTTTAGGTACTAACAATTGGCGGTCATAGTGGGAGATCAATCTCTCGGTCACGAATCCAATTCTTCAACCATCTGAATATCAATTCTTTAACCATTTGAAAATAGGGTGAATCTTAGATCTAGTTCAATCATTAAACTCAATTCAGGTCCAGTAACCAATCTTAATTCTGGTGTTCCATTTCTCAAAATGCTTTCACCAAAAACACCAACACCACTCTTTCAAGTTGTGCTACTGGAAACGCCATGGATAGCTAAGTATCACCAAACCTCTCAAATCTGATGAAGAGACCCTTGCTGAAGCACAAGCATATGTGACTGCCACTCAGAAGGAAATACTCACTCCTCTCAAGACTCGTATGGAGAAGCCACCTCTAGAGCAACAAAAGTATCATATGGATCAAACCAAAAACGGCCCAAAGTTATTGCTGATGCTTACGCATCCAGGCCCACGTCCAAAAAGATAAAGGAGAAGTTCGTCTAGCCCGTGATCTGGTACCAGAAAACAATCCACAACAAAATTTCAACATCAATAGAAATTCTGGAAAGGTCCCTACAAAAAAATCATGAAAACAAAGATGGAGCGAACCAACCTTGCTAATGCTACCAATGTCAACACATCCAAAATCAACATTCGATGCGATGACGAGATCCTCATTCAAAGAAAGCAACCAAGGATCCAGCGACCAAGCTTCATCATTCATAAAGGTCTAGAGAGACCACTACCATTACCATTTTGTGGCCAGGAATTCTGCTACCGCTTCATCAACAATAACCATGTAGATTCATACCACCACATGATGGGATGTCTGTGAATCCACAAAAACAAGGCAAGGCTCGAAGCATCTCTGGAGAAATTATCACCAAGGGACCCTCATGTAGGCGCCAACAAGCCAACAAACCCTAAAGATTGCTCACCTCCAGGACATAATCAAACAACAGACGTAGACGCTAAATTATTGCATAAAGGAGAGGTGATGCCTATGATAGTTTTGTGATAATGGTAAGAAAAGTTCGTTCTAGACTTGTGAATATTTGGATTTAAACCTAGTTTCTAAGACTAAAAATAGCAAAACTCAAATAAAATTGATAACAAGATTGAGAGAAAACTGAGGCTAAGATTCCACTATTTTCAAATTTTTAAAGTGATTTAATTCAATAATTATAATTGTGCAATTCTTACATTTAATTTGATTCTAAAATATTGCAACAAATAGATTTTCAAAATAACAATTGTATAACGAAAGCATGAAACATCAAAAACCTAAACCAAACATGTACCATCAAAAGAAATCACAATTTTTTAATAAAAATCATTAAATCAATTTTTAAGCAAAACAAATAATCATAAAAAAATCGCATAAATTAATTAAATAAATATTACCACATAATTTTTGGAAAAATAGCTTCCTCCGTCGCCTCAGAAATGGGGTTTAGCTCCTCATATAAATCACTTGCTCAAAATTATGGTTCATGGCTCAAAGTGTTTACAAATGATGAAAAAGGAAAAAAATAAAGAAAACAATGAGTTTGAAACGTTTATAGGCGTTACAGACTCACTGTTATAGAGCAAGGCTGAAGATAAACGTTGCATATGCTAAGATATTTGTTGCAAATGGGTTGAAGAAACCGTTGCGGCTGAAGGTAAACGTTGCAAATATGAAGATATTCGTTGCAAATGGATGAAGAAACCGTGGCTGATAGGTTGTAGAAACCGTTGTCGTAGCCTCTGTTATTCGTGTTCTTCAACAGCGGCAGAGAAAAAATCTTCTGAAGTGATTTTTATCCCTTTGTTCGCCTCCTGAGCTCTCTCCAAAACTCTCTATGCTCATCCGTGTCTTCACCCTTCACTATTTATACAACAACAACTCAAATCTCACACCAATTAATCAAAAATACTCGAGAATAATATTCTTCCAAAACACGGGAATTATTTCATGTTTAATCTCCTTCACGCGCCTGCTAGCAGCTAACACACTTTTCACGCGTAGAACACAAGTTCAGTAGGAGTCAAACTCTATAAGACACACGCTAATCTTCCTAAAATAACTCGGAAAGATCCCGAGAATATTTTTCTTGCCATGTTTAACTCCAACTCGATGATTAGGCCCTGTATTGATTGATTCAACACCCACAACAACTTTGCTTAGCCCTAACACGTCCATCCCAACCAAACCCAGCAATTGGATCTCCCCCAAATCGAATCCAGAAACTCTGAATTTTCAAAATTCATTTTCTCGCCAAAATCTACTTCTCTCGTGAAGAAGAAGGGGGTGCCCCCTATCCATAGTGCAAGTGCCTTTATCAATTCAGGGTGCCTTTATCAATTCTTCAAGGGTTCTTTAGTAATTTTCGATCCAATATTTCCAACAATGTTTATTTTCCTACAAATACATAAAATAATGCAACTAGTATAAATTGAGCAATAATAAAACAAATAATTGAGAACATTAGACACAAAAATGTATCTATCAAATACTCCCAAACTTATTATTTGCTAGTCCTCGAGCAAATCTAATCTAGAAAATAAAAATAAATCCTAACTCACTTTCACAGGCATCGCGATTGCACTTAGCGTGTGCAACAAGCCTTTAAACCCCTTGGTTTCCCTAGTGGACGAGTTTTGTCTCGTGAGGGCTTACAAGAGATATACCCATAAAACCTTTACTCCAAATTTTAGCTACTTGTGAACGATTGAGGGTAAACACTACATAATCTATTTAGTTGGCATATTAAGTTCTTTGGCTATGGGAATCATTACCCTATATGAGTCCAATTGTGGTACACGAGTTTGCACTCAGCGTACTAAAATTCATATAAGAATGCAAAACTCTACTCAAATAATCATTGAATATCCTGGATAAAATTGTCAACATTCACATTGCTCGAAATCAATCAAATTCAAGCACGGGGATAGATTAGAAGATGGATATGGAAGTAATGAATGGTGCACATATTGACTAAGGTGAACAGTGTTTCCCATTTCTGCCTGAAGGTCACTGCCAGGATGAATCCTAATGGATTGGAATACTATCCCACTGGTTTTAATCCCTATACTAATATCGACTCAGCTGGTATATACAAGAGGCCCAACGGTCGATTTATTAAAAATAAAAAAATTAAATGTACTGACAACATGATTAGATCTTTTGAATCTAAGCGCATGCACTTTATTAGCAGATTACATGACAGTTCTCATGGATCATGCGTTCCACGCTTGCTTAGGCGACAGAGACAGGGAGAACACACACATATTGTTATCAAAGTGTCAATACTCGATTTTTTTTATTTTTTTTATTAGAACAATAGTCTAAATACAATAATGGGGCTTGATATCAAACACTCTACATCATCCTGGCGGTGATAACAATTCGATATTGGTGCCTCACCAAATCACTTAGAGAAACACAAAAATTACAAAAAATAAAAACAGAAGGTGATGTGGTCGAGATAGACTCCGAGATATACTTGTTCAATGATTATCATGTTTTTTCTAACACCTGAGTTAGGCATCCTTTTATGAATAGACCATTTAGCTTGGCACACCAATTCCTATAGAAAAATAGCTAAGTTTTCATCCACCTAGAATGGTTAGTGCCATCCAGAATTGTTCACAAGTTTCTTAAGTTTGGAGTTTTATTATTTTAACTAAAAGTTTCTCCCTTACCCCCAAACTTAAATCTAACATTATCCTCAATGTTTCAAATTAAAGTGCAATACCAAAAATATAGGTAACTAGAGGAATAAAGAGGTAAGCCAGAAATATAGTACTTGGGTGAAGTGTAACAATCCTTCTTTGGAGAATAAGACAGAAAAACAAAAACCTACAAAAACTTACTAATATACAACAACATCATTGATGGTCAATCAAGGTAAGCAGGGTCCTCCAGAGGGACCTCCTCAACATCACCTGCAGGAAAAGACTCTAAAAAGGGTTTCAATCTCTGACTGTTAACCTTTGAAGGACTACTACCATCCACTGTCTCAATCTCAATAGCACCATGTGGAAAAAAAGTACGAACTATAAAAGGACCCGTCCACCGAGAGCGTAACTTCCCAGGGAATATATGCAAACGGGTATGATACATAAGATCTTTTTGACCTGGAGAAAATGACTTTCTTAAAATATTTCTATCATGCACAAGTTTCATTTTGTTCTTATACTCCTTAGCACTATCGTATGCATCTCGACGAATCTCGTCCAACTCATTGAGCTGGAGCTTCCTATGAGCTCCTTCCTTGTCAAGTGAAAAATTAAGTTTCTTTACAACCCAATATGCTCTATGCTCTATCTCAACGGGCAGGTGACATGCCTTGCCAAAAACTAGACGATAAGGTGACATTCCAATGGGTCGATTACAAAAGTATGACCTTCCATCACTAATTATAGCTCGCGGTGTACCGAAACGTGCAAATATGTTATCATTCAAAAACTGGACCACAACCTTGTGGTTATTTGTTCTACATGAAACCGCCTCAACCCACTTAGACACATAGTCTACAACGACAAGGATGTAAAAATAACCAAAAGAAATAGGAAAAGGACCCATAAAATCAATGCCCCACATATCAAAAACCTCAATAACTAGAATAGGGTTCAAAGGCATCATATTTCTTCAAGAAATAGTTCCTAACTTCTGGCAACGCTCACAAGTAACAGAGTAACGGTTGGTGTCTTTAAACAACAAAGGTCAGTAGAATCCACACTGCAATATCTTAGCAGCAGTTTTCTTAGTACTAAAATGACCCCCACAAGCATGATCATGACAAAAGGAAATAATACGAGACTGGTCACTCTCAGGTATACATCTCCTAATAATCTGGTCTGGAGAATACTTAAACAGATAAGGATCATCCCAAAAGAAATGCTTAACCTCGGCTAAAAACCTAGAACGATCTTTTTTACCCCAATGTTGGGGCATTCGACCAGTAACAAGATAGTTCACTATATTCTCATACCAAGGTAATCGAGAAACAAGAAAAAGTTGTTCATCAAGAAAACTATCCCTCACAAGAGGAGAATCATCAGGGGAATCAAAAACAAGCCTAGACAAGTGGTCCGCTCCTACATTTTATGCACCCTTTTTTTCTCTAATTTCTAGAGAAAATTCTTGTAACAAAAGGATCCATCTAATCAATCTAGGTTTAGTATCCTTCTTGGATAGAAGATACTTCAAAACAGCATGATCAGTAAAGACTATGACCTTAGAACTTAAGAGATAGGATCTAAACTTTTCCAAGGTAAAAGCAATTGCTAAAAATTCCTTTTATGTGGTGGTGTAGTTTAGTTGGGCATCTTTCATAGTTTTGTTAGCATAATAAATCACATGAAGTAATTTGTTTTCTCGTTGACCTAGCACAACACCAATAGCATAATCTGAAGCATCACACATGATTTAAAAGGGTAGGTTCCAGTTAGGTGCCTGGAGTATGGGGGCGGTAGTGAGTAAAGTCTTAAGCTTCTCAAAAGCCTCTAAACAAGCATCATTAAAGACAAACCTAACATCTTTTTCTAGCAAATTGCAAAAAGGTCTAGAAATCAAGCTAAAATCCTTAATGAATCGACGATAAAAACCTGCATGCCCTAAGAATGACCTGATATCTCTTACGGTTTTGGGAACCTATAAACAATTATTAAGGTCAACTTTGGCTTTGTCTACCTCTATACCCTTTGAAGACACGGTGTGCCCTAAAACAATTCCTGAACGAACCATAAAATAACATTTCTCCCAATTAAACACTAAATTCTTTTCCTTACATCTAGTCAACACTAATGTCAAATGATGCAAGCACTCATCAAAAGATGAACCAAACACTGAAAAATCATCCATAAAGACCTCTAAAAACCGTTCTACTATGTCAGAAAATATGCTCATCATGCAGCGCTAAAAAGTAGCGGGTGCATTACACAACCTGAAAGGAATGCGTCTATACGCAAAGGTACCAAAGGGACAGGTAAAATTAGTTTTCTCTTGGTCTTTTGGGGCAATAATTATCTGATTATAACCATAGTAGCCATCTAACAAGCAATAATGGCTATGTCCAGATAATCGCTCTAGCATTTGGTCGATGAAAGGAAGGGGGAAAGTGGTCCTTCCTTGTGACCTTGTTCAATTTTATATAGTCAATACAATACGCCACCCCATGGTCACTCGGGTTGGGATTAACTTATTGTTTTCATTCTGGACTATAATGATACCTGATTTCTTGGGAACAACCTGAACGTGGCTAACCTACTTACTGTCTGAAATGGGGTAGATAATACCCGCATCTATCAACTTAAGAACCTCAATTCGAACTAATTTTTTCATGTTAGGGTTCAGTCGACGTTGCATCTCCCTAGAGGGTTTGATGTCGTCCTTTAAATGAATCTGATGCATACAAACAGTAGGACTTATACCCTTAATGTCTGCTAAGGTCCAGCCTAAAGCTTACATATTGTTTTGCGGTACGGTCACTAACCTACTTTCCTGATCACTATCCAAGTCGGATGCTACAATTATAGGCAAAGTCTCAAATGGGCCTAAAAACACATATTTCATAGTATCTGGCAATGGATTGAGGTCCAACTTAGGAGGCTCTTCTAAAGAAGAAATTAAGGTAAAATTAGAAACTGGTAGTGGTTCGAACTTAGCTTTCCATCTGTTAGTATCTAACACATGGGTAGAGTCTAACAGAGCATTCACTTGATCAATGGTGCTAACATTGCCGAGATCTAAGCCAAAATGGGTTAAACAACTCTCTAATGTATCTTCAGATAAGATGTTTAGTAATGACTCCTGAACTAATGTTCATATCATGTTCACCTCTTCAATGCACGTGTCATCTAGCTCAGGGGGTTGCTTACTAATATTGAAAATATTCATTTCAATAGTCATATTACTAAAAGATAAATTCATAATACCATTTCGACAGTTAATGATCGCATTAGATTTAGATAAAAACGGGCGACCTAATATCACAAGTATCTGGTTTTCTGGGTCACGAACAGGTTGGGTATCTAGGATAACAAAATCCACAGGATAAATTAACCTATCGACCTCAATAATAACATCTTCGACAATACCACAAGAAATTTTCACAGATCTATCAGCTAACTGAAGTGTTATCTGGGTAGGTTTTAAGTCACCAAGTCCTAGATGGAGGTACACATGGTACGGAAGTAAGTTCACACTAGCTCCTAAGTCAAGTAATGTTTTCTCTACACGGTAGTTACCTATTGTGCAAGAAATGGTAGGGGAACCTAGGTCTTTGTAATTAGGAGTTGTGTTGTTCTGGATAATTGAACTCACATGACTAGCTATAAAGGCTTTCTGATGTACAATAAGATTTCGTTTTCGTTCTGGATAATTGAACTTGGCATAAGTAGGAATCTATCTAATTGCATCTAATAAAGGAAGATTGATGTTGCCTTGCTTAAAAATCTCCAATATATCATTAAAGTTGGATTCCTTCCTAGTTGGTACTAGAAGTTGTGGGAATGGGGCTTTGGGCACAAAATCGGGCTCAGCGGGAACCACATTGGACTCTTTAGAGACATTATCAGTCTCTTCATTTACATGCTCAGAAGGGTGAACTACAACATGTTCAATATCGGGCAAGGTTACCTTATTGTCTACTACTCTACCACTCGTAAGGTTTTAATTGAATTCACATGATTTGATGATTTCTCACAAGAAGATAACTTATGAACTCCTCTAGGTTGGGTTGTGGTTGACTAGGGAACTTTCCTTTTTCTCTTTCTCTCAAAGACTCAGCGATTTGACCAACCTGGTTTTCTAAATTGGAAATAACCTGACTGTTAGCCTGAATAATCTTTTGATTTCCTCGTATACTTTGGTTGACAGACTGCTGAAAATCTTTAGTGTTCTGAGTTAATGATGCGACAGATTCTCCTAAACTCATGATCATCTTATCTAACGGATTCTGAAATTGTGCTGGTCCAGAAGGATTATTAGTATAACTAAAACCTGGGGGAACCTGAGGGTTACTAGACTGACCTTGATTTTGTCCCTTAGACCAAGAAAGGTTTGGATGGTTTCTACAACCAGGGTTATAGGTTTCTGAATATGGGTCAAACTTCTGACGGTTATCATATCTAGTGTTATTGTAAAGAGCATGGGCTTGCTCTTCAACAGTCTGTCCTTCTCAAAATGACTTGGGCTCTATTCCATAACTAGATTGAATCAATTCTAAGGCTTCTAACCTTTGTGCTATAACTGTAATTTTAGCATCTGATTCAAGAATTCCATCTACCCTATTTACATTACCTCTTCTCAATAAAATTTTTCTCTAGGGTTCCTTACTACATTCCCATTGCTGGGTCTTTTCGGTATTTTCATTCAAAAATGTCATTGCCTCATCAACAGTTTGACTATCAAAACTCTTTGTACACAATGACTCGACCATGGTCTTTGTTGGATAATCTAGCCCTTCATAAAGGATCTGGACTAGTCTACCCTTTTCTAAACCGTGATTGGGACATTGTATCAATAAATCGTTGAACCTTTCCAAATACCTATACAAAGATTTTCCCTTTTGCTGCACAAATGTGGAAATCTCGTGCCTAATAGATGATGTTTTATGCCTAGGAAAAAATTTAGATAAAAAGGTAGCGGTAAGTTGTTCATATGTTTCTATGGATTCAGATGACAAACTATATAACCAAGATTTGGCATTGTCTCTCAGGGAAAAAGGAAATAACCTAAGTTTCGAAGCTTCATCAGACATGTCGTGAATTCTTAGGGTACTACATATTTTTTCAAATTCCCTAATGTGAAAGTAGGGGTTTCCATTTTCTTTTCCTAAGAAGATTGGGAGCATCTGTATGGTCCCAGGTTTTAACTCATAGTTTGCTTGAGTTTCAGCTAAATTGATACATGATGGACGAGAAGTCCTAGTGGGATTCAAAAAATATTATAAAGTTGCCATTTCTTGCACATCTGGAAAATTAGGAATAACTTCCTCACTAAAATGACAAATTCTCAAAACTAACGTTTCCAAAATTAGGGCTCTCAAAAGAAAGGTTTCCTAAATTTTCAATCTCAAAGACAGAGTTTCTATTCTCGTCATTGATCAAACGACCAATAGAATCTCTTCTCCAGGCACGCTCACTCAAGGCTTTAGGCGGCCTAGGCATGTAATTAAATAACTCCTAATTGGAAAGGAATTCTAAATAAACACAAACAAGGCCGACTCAACCAAATCAAACCTACTGAATCTAGCAAACGAAAAGCATGATGGCTACACTTAGATTGTTTCTAGACCGACTTCTAATCTTCCAAAAGGCAATTAGTTACAGTTTTAGCAAATCTCTTAGAACGATCCGAAATAGATTAAGTCGAATAAAAACAGGATAAGCTCTAAGGAGCTTTGATAACCCTGCCTCTTTGGAAACGTTTCCTTGGGTTACAAGGTGGCTCGAATCAACTTAAAATAATCTTCCTGAACTTTAATTTAGGCTAACAGAGTAACCAATATAGTCCTTTTGAATGACTTTCCAATAAGCTCAATACCCTATCAGTCTTCTTTCTATTTTTAAGGATTAGGTTCGCGTTAGGTAACATGTTCCTAAGGCGGGCAAGAAGGAAACAATGATGAAATGCGAGTCCTTATCTTATATGGCGAGTCCTTTCCCTTTACTAGAAAATAAATCCGTATTCAGTTCCTCAACATATATGCATATGAAGGAATACAGTAAACCCACTTGCAGGGGATTCGTGGGTTGATCGAGTCTTACCTACCGTACCAGACGGAGGATGAATCAGTTGTCGTCGACTCGTGCCACCAACTCCTGTGTCAGTGTACAAACCCGAGGGGCCGAGACAATATCGTAATTGTCGTCCTTCCCTGTTGCAGTTTATATTTAAATTACCCTTCCGTAGGGTTTAAAAATAATAATAATGTCCAAAAGTTCAAAGTCCAAAAATAAAAAAATTTACATAAATAATAAAAGATTTCTTAATAGAATTTTTTAAAAAGAAAATAAAATTTAAAAAAATAAAAAAATAAAAAAAATCTAAATTAAAATAAATTTTTTTATCTTCTTTTCCGTTCTTTTAGCTTTAACTTTAACTCCAAGTCTTTAATCACCAAAATCTTTGGCTCAATTCCCTTTCAATCCAACATCCAAAACTTGTAGCACAAAGAAAAAGTACCAAAGAAACGTAAAATAGAACAAATAAAAATAAAATAATAAAATAAAACTCTAATTAAACTAACTAAACTAAAAACTAAACCTAAAAACAAATCTAAAAACAAGTCCGCGTCGGCGGCTCCAAAAACTGATAGTTTTGTGATAGGGGTAAGAAAAGTTCGTTCAAGACTTGTGAATATTTGGATTTAAACCTAGTTTCTAAGACTAAAAATAGCAAAACTAAAATAAAATTGGTAACAAGATTGAGAGAAAACTGGGGCTAAGATTCCACTATTTTCCAATTTTTAAAGTGAGTTAATTCAATAATTATAATTATGCAATTCTTACGTTTAATTTGATTCTAAAATATTGCAACAAGTAGATTTTCAAAATAGTAATTGTATAACAAAAGCATGGAACATCAAAAACCTAGACCAAGCATGTACCATCAAAAGAAATCACAATTGCTTAGCCCTAACAAGTCCATCCCAACCAAATCCAGCGATTGAATCTCCCCCAAATCGAATCCAGAAACTCTGAATTTTCAAAATCCATTTTCCCGCCAAAATCTACTTCTCTCGTGAAGAAGAAGGGGTGCCCCCTATCCATTGTGAAGGTGCCTTTATCAATTCTTCAAGGGTGCCTTTAGTAATTTTTCGAGCCAATTTTTCCAACAATGTTATTTCCTACAAATACATAAAATAATGCAATTAGTACAAATTGAGCACTTAGATAACAAATAATTGAGAACAATTTAGACATAAAAATGTGTCTATCACCATACGCCTGTGGATTTCTCCTACAAGTAAGTCTTGTTCAACAACTCTCTTTATAACCAGTTGTCCCATGTCCCACCAAGGCTTGGGGACTTGACTCGAGTATCTACTCACCATGCCTTGACACTGTGAACGGGAAGTTGATCATTTTTAAAAGTTTATTAAATAGATAGGGTCATCTCTACTGAGCAGATTAAAACGAATAACCCAATCATCCTTAAAATATTTCATCAACCTGCGATACTGAAACCTAATCCTTTCCAAATCGGAGAGACTGCTACCTCTCCTGGAAAAGCCATGTCTGATTATTAAAACTATATTAGTTGGGTACTACGAACCCGTCAATACTGATAAGCCAACAGGGGTAGTCGTACGTGGAAAGTGGCTTAAAGATGTCAAGGCTTAAACACTTCACCACCCCTGACAAAGCTGTCAAGACTTAAGCATTTTACCAGCCCTAGCAATGTTTCACTGTTGTTTTTTTACGCAACATTTGTAATTCCTCCAAAATGTTTGTAGTGTATTGCATTCATATTTAGAATTTCAATTTATTAAACAAAGTATTATTTCTCTTTTTCGAAAATCCTTTGCAACCATTCAACATTTACCTACTCAAAATCCAAAGATAAAACCATAGAAAATACGGGTATCTCAGAGACATATAAAAAACCTCAAAACCTACTACTTAGAAAAGATCTATGAAGACTGGTTCAGCACCATCAACATACGCTCTCTCCACCTGTGTAAGGTCTTTAATTGCAAGCCTCAATTCTCAGGATAATCTTTCAGCATCACCTCTAGCCTTGGTGATCACTTCTAAGCCGAAGATGCAACTACTTCCTTCAAGTTCTCATGAATGGCTCTCGTACGACGACAAAGCCATCCGACAACAAGCTTAGCCGTATCGGCTTCCTCCAAGAGTCGGGTCCTGTCAAACTCAAAGTCAAATTCAAGTCCAGCGTTTGGATACTCAATTGGTGCAGTTTTCATCGCATTGGAATCCTACGCAACAACACTACTTGGAGAACCAACTTCAACAAACTGCATTCGGAGGATCACAAGAACCATATTTGAGGACTGAATATTTGAACAAGATCCCCATGCTATCAAGAACCTCTCCATCTTATTAAAGACGGTCAACCAGAGTGTCACAACCTTGACAAGGCCTTTTACTTTCCAAAGACATGTCGCAAAGGTATCTTCATCTCTCTCAACTACGTCGTCAGATCTGATAGGCGCCTGCAACCCCTGACGAGGCTGAGACGCATCCCAATTCTACTCCAGAAAATGCAACTTTAGTAACCAAAGACAGGGGACTGCTTATCGTAGCCCATCCCTATGACAATCAAGGATTCAGAGGATAACTCAAGAGACGTCTCCGGGAACATAGTTCTTAAAGACGCCCGTAGCACTACTTCGGCAACAAGCTACCTTGCAGACCATCCTCTTCACCTTCGACGTCTCCAGAAAACTTCGCCCATATAAGCATACCATCATCACATGTAGAAGAGTAAAACAAGATTATGATCTAAAGGGTCAGGACAAAAAATAATTTCAATCAGTCAATGGTCACAAAAACGTCCTTGTGACGACTGAACAGCCATGGCACCAACAAGGGCTCCAACTTCAATTCAAGTTCCTGCTCCAGCCTTGGCTCGCAAAGACAACAACAACAACAATAAGAAGTGTCAACCTTCTCGGCTTCCCTTGTCTGATCAGACCCTAGAGGCATGGAATCATGGCGACAAATCACATCATACCTCGTCTAGTAACAAGCCAAAGTAGCTACACCTGGGGACTGAAGGCTTCTTCAGTTTAGAAATTTAACGCAGTCATCTCCTTCGGCCAGAGTATTTGATCAACAACAGTAGTAGCAACAAGACCTCCCACTCGTATTATCCTGACAAGAGTGGGGCTACACCACTGCTTACATCTTCTTCAACAACACTAGACTGCCAATTGGAGATAAATAATGGAGTCAAATTCATCCTCCCAAGAGCAGACGATGCTTACAAAGAAAAAAGAATAGAAGCATCTATTCCCAGGAATTACCAAATCCGAGAAGGAGATGGTCTCTCACTTGCCCGTCCATACACAACCTCTTAAGTCAAGACCCTCTGATTGTCCGCCCATCCGTGGCCTCCTCTCTTGCTTGGACAATCATGTGGACTTGTGTACTCGTACTTAAAAACCTGAACTACTGATGTTGCATCCTTGATGATGATATTGTGCCTTTATATATCCCTGTCAATCATCCCTGACTTGAAGATCCATCAACATGACAATATTCAAATTTCAAGCCTACTGCAATATCTCTGGTAATATCTAATAACTAAGCCTTGTCGTTTTATTTTTTTCGTCAATATTAAACCTCAGAATTCTGCAGAAGAATTTTGAGGCAGGATCTCATGCTTGTCTCTCTATATATGTATGACTGAGCTTCCCAGATCGACTACATATACGACTAAATTATTTGATGAATTGACCAACATTCATCACAGTAAAAAAATAAAATAATAGCATTAAATTGATCAATAGATTAATCCAATTGTACACTTGAACAATCTAGAAACCAATCATAAACCCTAGGTTTAATGAAAATAAACGATAATGACTAAAACTCTAAATAAACTTGTATGACTAATAAAGCTTCACGTCTAGAACATTGAATTCATCCTTAATCAACAAAAGAGTTAGCTACTTATAATAAAAAGAAGAATGGTTTCCCCCTAAAGGGGTAAATCCTAGGTTTAAGATGTGAGTTGTAGTATGAGAGGTAAGAGGTTGTAGAGGTTCCTCCAAGGTGTAGAATATATTGTTTGATCCTTATATGTGTTATTTTATAGTCTTTAATGTTTGGCCATCAAGTTTCCTCTCTTCTAGGGATAAGAAACCCATTGGGACCAAGTTTTCTCTTTTTAGAAGTCCAAAACGCATCCAAGAAATCTCTCTTGGCTTTCCATAATAGGTAGGATCGATACCGATCATATCTACCGATTGTAATACCCCTAAAATGGACTTTTTCTGTGTCCAAAAACGCCTATAATCGGTAGAGACGTTTTCATTATCTACGATTGTAATACTGTGTGTTTCACTTTCTTCATCTTGGCTGTTTTGCTCATAACTTCCTCATACGAACTCGGAGTGACCTTATTCTCTTTGCATTGGCTTCGTATTTAAATTCTCTTCAAGATGCTTATAATAAGTTCTGGATTTGAACGATTTGAATTTGGTCTTTGGCCCTTCTTCATCAATAGTACTTCACTTCCTTGTCCATTTTAGCACTTTGTAGCTTCTCTTTGGATGATTCACCTAATAAGACATAAACTAGAAAATAATCATAATAAAAAGTAATATACAAGAATTATAACTAAAACAAACATGGATTTGACACTACAAACATGTGAATTAAGCACTTATCAAATTCCGCCACACTTAACTTTTGCTAGTCCTCGAGCAAACTACTATCTAAACTAACCTAAACTAAATTAAACTAAAATACAATAACTCCATTTCGTCGAGGAAACGGTTACACTTAGCATGTGAAACAAGCATTTAAACCCCTAGGTGTCCCTAGTGGTTGAGTTATAGTCTCGTGAGGGTTTACAAGAGGTATACCCACAAAACCTACTCCAACTTCATATTCAGAAGCATCCAAAGAGATATGAGGACATAAAGTTTCTGCACACTAATAATAAGAAGTTAGAAATTCCAAAGAACATTATTCTCAAGTTTAATTCTTGAGTTAGGATAAAACCACCATATGAAAGAATCTAGCCTCAAGAGTAATCGAATGTTCTGCCTCACCAATAGGATCTTATGAAATTGACACTCAAAAGACGCACTTTATGGTTCTCATGTGTGCAAGATGGAGTAAAGATAGAAATCCTGCATATGTTGAACGGTGGGAAGGAGAGGTAACCTTCCAATTTATATAAAAATGTTATCCCATAAAACGTGGGACGATAAAGAACATTTTTTTTTCTTTTGATGATCTAAGAAAGGAAATCAACCACTATGTAAGGATGGGAACTCTTACTTACCTTCTCACCCGATTCACAATCAACACCACTCTCACAACATCCAATAGAAACATCTTCAGTCTTCGGTCTTCAACTGTTGATGATGAACTCTTGAACTTCGTAGAACTTTGACAAATTTTAACTTTTTTTTTTTCAATTTCTTGTTGTTTGAAACTTCTTTATAGATTTCTTTTTCCCCATGACCTTATATAATGAACAAAAAAAGAAATATACACTAAAGCAATGATAAACATTTTTTTTCTTATTTTTTTTCTTATTTTTTCTTATTTTTTTCTTATTTTTTTCTTTATTGAAGATAATAAGATACAAACTTGAAAAATAAAATGAAATTACTATGGCCGTGGGATGAGGACTTTACCACTTGACTCTTCAAAACTTGTATTGTCTCGATATCGTAAACTTCACTAACTCTCATCTTTTGATTTTTTTCGGTCTTGTACATAAGTCTTCAATATGTATATATAATCCTGCTCATTATATTGTTGCTTTACTTGAATAAAAAATTAGCTCTTTCTTGTAATGTTTCTTGTAAACCTTGAACGTCTTCAACTTTTCTTTAAATTTTTGATGCTCCGCTTGTTGATGATAATGGTGTTTCTATGGATCTGTTGTTGTTGAGAGAATCGTGCCAACTGCAAACAAGACTACAAGATAGAGTTAGCAATTCTGATGACACCCTCATGATTGATAGAAATAACACTCAAGAGATCAAAAAGTAGTGCTGAAATTGATGCGAGGTTAGGTAAATCATAATTCGACCCGGAATTAGCGCAGATGAAACACTCTAAACAGACAACTGAAGGTTTGGTGCCTCACTTATGGGTATTGAATGATCAGCTTCTCTAATACTATACTCTCTACCGGCAGTTTAAGTCCCTTTTTGTCAGCTCTAACCTCTCAAAAACTAAGCACTCCGAGTGTAGTTCTCTAATACTTCTAAGTTCAGTTATTATAGTAAGAACTCCATATGTAAACTTAGCTAGAAGTATACAAAATGACTCTAAAATCTCTAAAAGTTGGAGGTTTTCATGCAAATATGTACAACAAGTTCAAAAATTCACTTATAAGTAAAGACTTAAAACTCTATATGCTTAATCATTCCCCCACACTTTAAACTTTACATTGTCCTCAATGTAAATTGAATCTTCCAATGTAAAATCAAGATGGGAAATCCGAACATGATATGAAAAACTAAGAAAAACTCAAAATAAAGGGAAAGAAATAAAAAACCAATGGGTTGCCTCCCATTCAACGTTTAGTTTAACGTCCTCAGCCCGACCTTCTGGTTAGCGCCCGTAAACCAACAATCTGAAAATCTGGGGATCCACCTAGATAATAATCTGCAGTTCTAATAACAACTTCACAAAAAAGTTAGCATAAAATATAAATAATGAAACTGTTATTTGGTGGAAGTTTCCTCCACACCTAGTTGGAAGTGTGCTACCAAAGAATGCAGGTGCTACCTACCAATTTGCCATGACCGCCATCTTCCATAATATGATGCATAAGCAGGTAGAAGATTACGTTGACGATGTGGTGGTCAAATCCAAAACTCGAGCAGACCATTTACAGGTGTTAGGCTAAGTATTTGAGAAGTTTCATGAGTATAAATTAAAGATGAACCCCCTGAAATGTGCATACGGTGTTTCATCTAGAAAATTTCTAGCATTTCAAGTAACGACATAAGGGATCAAGGTAAATCCAACTAAAGCTCATGCAATCACTACCATGCCTCCACCACAGACCGTCACACAAGTCAAGAGCTTCTTAGGAAAATTATCGTATATCAAACTCTTCATTCCAGGATTGGCTCAGTTTGTCGCCTCATTCACTCCACTATTGAAGAAAGGGGCAAGCTATGTTTGGTTTGCCGCTCAACAAAAAATATTTTGTAAGATCCAATAATTATTGTTGTCCCCAGCCTTCATGAGATCCCCATAACAGGACGACCTCTACTTATGTACACAACCTCAAGTGACGTTGCTACATAGCTCTTCTTGCTCAAGAGGATGATACGGAAGTTGAATACCCGGTTTATTATATCATTCGTTCACTGAAGGATGTTGATCTTAGATATCCAAAAACAGAAAATGCATGTCTGTCATTAGTTTACGCCATACAAAAAATTAGGCATTACCTATTATCTACCAAAGTGGTGTTGGTTTTTAAAGCTGATCCTATCAGATTCCTGTTATCAAAGCCGTCCATAATAAGAAGAGTTGCTAAGCGGCTACTTCAAATTTCAGAGTTCGACATAGCATGTGTCTGCTCTAAAGAAGTGAAAGGACAAGCAGTAGTAGACTTATTGGCATCTTTCCCAGGCGAAGACACCACTATGTTGCACGAAGATGTACCCGGGGAATTCCCAGAAATTTCTCTCTTCAAAGAAGAAACATGGTTGTTATATTTTGATGGCTCTGCTACTCCTAGTAATAACACATGATGAGCTGGTGTAGTTCTAGTATCTCCAGCTGGTGAAGTCTTCTCCCACTCATTCAAACTGGATTTCGAATGCACTAATTATTCAACATAATATGAAGCTTTTTTAATAGGACTATCGCTAGCCAAACAAGCAGGAGCGACACATCTAGAGATAAGAGGTGATTCAAAGCTACTAGTTAACCATATGAATGGAGTGTACTCTCTCAAAGAAGCAACATTGTCCCCTTACAGAGCAGAGGCTTAGAAGCTGTTGACTCATTTTGCTGAAACAACAATAGTTCATATTGGACGCACCAACAATAGACATACTGATTGTCTAGCCACTTTAGCTTCTAAGTTATAATTTAAAGGACATGATCAGTCCTGGTAGTACAAAGGTGGACTATGTCATCAACTTGATTGATTTAATCTGAAAAAGTTTAATGAAATGATCAGAGGAAACCAATCATCAACGAACTCAGTAGTTCACTTTCTCAAGGAAGAATCAAGCTTAAAAGTCTAAAGAAAATTTTCCTGCTTCATGGAATGCTATACTTCAGAAACTCAGATGGGTCACTGTCAAGATGTCTAGGAGATGAATAAGCACACCAACAACTTTATCACATCCACAATGAAATATGGGGGAAGACTCTATTAGTAACCCTTTATCGACGCCTCCAAAGGCTTGAGTATTGCTGGCCAGACATGGAGACTCAATCTCGAGTACTGCAAGGCACTTGCTCAAACTGTCAAGCACCACCACATCAACTAGAAAATTTGACCATCCACCATGCTGGGGACTGGCGAGAACCATATGTTAAGTATATTCGAGATAATGTTCTATCTTCAGATAAGAGAAAAACAAGTAGGATAAAATAAAAGGCCAAGAGATTTATTTTTCATGAAGGGATCCTGTACCGCAAGAGTTTTGGAGGAAACCTATTACGATGCCTAGACAACTCCGAAAGTACCGTAATGCTGAAGGAAGCATATGAAGGTGACCACCAGGGGAAGAGAAAACTATTTCTCCAAATTCATGAAAGATATTATTGGCCGACCATGGAAGATGATGCAACTGCATTTGTCCAAAAAATGTCACATATGTCAAGTTCATGGAAACCTCATTCATACTCCCTGCATACCTCTTTATTCAATCAATAGTCTTTGGCCCTTATATAGTAGGGGACTAGATATCATCAGTAAAATCAACCCACCATCGTCCAAGCAACATGATTATATCATCACAGCCTCTCAAAAGTTCATCTGGAGAGACAATTGCAACATTCATCAAAGAACACATCATATGTAGACTTGGCGTCCCCAAACATGTTATTACAGACAATGACATGCCTTTCGATAATGAGCAAGTCAGAAACCTGCTGCAAGGATATGGCATCAGAAAAGTCTTCTTTACTCCTTACTACCCTCAAGGGAATGAACAAGCTGAGAGCACCAATAATCCTCTGATCCGCATCCTTAGTCGAACAATACACGACAACCCTAGGTCATGGTACGATCAGTTACCCATATTAAACTGTACCCAAGAGTTCTACCGTGACGTCACCTTATTCACTTGTCTATGGTGCTGATGCATCCTTCTAGTCGATATTAATATCCCATCATCTAGGATTGCTATGGAAAGTGGAGTTCAATGGGATGAATCTGAAATATCTAATTCCAGGATAACAGAGTTAGATACTATTGAATCTAGGCGAACCATAGTTGAGAAGCATGCAGAAGCCTATCGTTGCAGAAGTGCCTAGGCATACAACAAAGCAGTGAAGCTTAGAACATTCAAGGTAGGAGACTTGGTGCTTAAAAAGGCCAAGCATATTTAGCAAGACATGTCTACTTCGAAATTTTCCCCTAAATGGGAAGGTCCCTATGTGGTTATTAAAGCGATATCCAGTAGATACTACAAAATTATCGATGTCAATGGAGGTGCGCAAGGGATCATATCCAATGGCAAGTATCTCAAAGCATACTATGCTTAAGATGGGGATGCACAACCCTTTCAAATATTACCGTGTAATTTCGTTTTTCAAATCCTTCAAAAAATAATGTTATGCGTTGTCAACTCAAAATTCAAATTAGATTTCATTAATCTAAAGAAAAATTTCCTTACATCAACGTTACAATCATTATTTTCAATTACCTACTTATTCAAAATAAAAACACCTAAATCAACGCCTACTGCCTAGAATAAACCATCAAGCAGTCGATAGTCCCACTTGTACATCATCTTCATCTTCTTTTGAAACCTTTCGGTCCTATCTTTCAAGCCCTGGATCAACTCTTTAACTCATGCTGATTCTTTTTCTAAATTCCTCTCCTTATACATGATAGCTCTTGAAGCGGGAATGATGTTAACTATGATACCTGCACGATCTAGTTCTATGACATCCACTCGCTGACGAAGCCAACCTATATTAAATTCCAAGGCTTCAAAAGTAGACAACAGATCTTCCCATCTCTGGATAGAGGAGTTCGTAACGTTATGAAGAGTTACATTCTCTATTTCGTCAATTATTGGGAGAAGACACTACACTGTTGAGACCAAGGCAGAGGTACAATGTTGCACTTTCTAGTGGCAATATGACCGTACTTCTTCCAGATTCTAGTATATAAGTCAGCGTATTGATTCGGTAGAAGATATCCTCCTATGATTCGATGTTTAGTCGACGAAGATTTTATCTTAATTGCAAAAGGTAAACCTGCATCAAGATACTCATAAACAGTAATCCCCAAGTCAGTTTCTTCCAAGTTAGTTGCAGAAGTGGTACGATTAGTAAAGCGGGAGGAATTCTGCTTAGGCCTATTTTCATCAATCACCAGCACAGATATTCCTATGACACGACTCGTACTACCACTCTGAAATAAAAAAAAAGATCTGTGTGAATCTAAGATAACAGGCGATGTACATAATCAAGCAAAGGAGAGAGATAAAGAAATTACTAGGATAAAACTCTTGTCAACCCTATTGACCTTAACAGGTGGAGGTGGTGGATCTCCCTGTGATTACAAATTTTTCGCACTCTAAAAAAAGGATAAAGAAAAGAAAAAGGATTTCATGGATTATCAATATCCATAAAAAGCAATAGTGTATACATATACTTCAAAAAAAAAAGGGGTGGGGGGGGGGGGGGGTTGACAAGTCTTACCGAACTCAACACCCAGGCTTCACACTTAACATAAGAGCCTTCTCGAGAAGAAGATGAGCCGCTTCGATTAGACATGGTGGAAAAGAAGTGGTTTCAGTATATATATACAATAGACTAAAAAACGAAGAAGATGAGGATAATCCACTCAGTTATATGTATATATACACAAAATCAAACCTTAAATTTTGAAATCTCAAAGATTTGAAATATGGTGGACCTTGTCCCAGAAGACTAGGATCGAAGATTGATAGAGTAAAAAACCCTAAGAACTTACTTTTCACTATGAAAATTGTTGAGCTTTAATCTATATCTTAGCCGCGATAGGAGGTGATGATCTTACCTTCCTGTGAGGGTCGGATCGGACCTAAGCATGTTTATCCACATCGACTATAAGTCATGCTCGTCTGCCTACTATCAAGCAATGTCTGTCCAACCGATCATGGGTCTTGCTTTGCCAGGGATTTCTATTATTTCATCTCAGATGGCCTTCCAGCTTGCTTGTTTGAAAGTTCAAGACGACTACAACTTTTTCGTCTCAAAACTCAAAAAGCTTCTCTGTTGTTGATAGGTAATCTTTTGGGCATCAAAAGTTGGGGTAGATTATCAAGAACGAATATTAAACAAAGATTCTACGGCGCTTTCAACAAGGGCCTTATTTCTAAATTTCTCTAAAAACGAATTGCAATGGGACTTCTTATTCATTCACATGGTTTTTTATTCATTCATTAAATCTGAGACATAAGGAAGATAATATAAGTGCACAATAAAAGGATTGCTATTCTTAGAAGTCCTGGTTCAACCACATAGAGCAATACTGCTAAAGTATTAAAGCAACGTCTACAAAATATAAAAGTAAAGGTCTTCATATGACAAGGAAACATAATAGTCAGGAACCTAAGAATCAGATCAATTGCGATCTTCTACGGAATTGTCATCCTCACGCTGGTTGGGTTTCTTCTCAAAGTCTGCTTCGACATTCTCTTGAAAATTTTCTCCAGAGAGAGTTCATCTGCATCAGAATCTGGAATCATGACCTCAACTCGAACTGGGTCTTTTTGTTCAGCTGCAAGTTTCGTTTGCTCAGTTCGACGATATTTTTGACGGGAAACAAGTCTTTCATCCTCGGTATTTCTCCGTTGAGATTCCTCGTCACATCTCTATTGTTCTTCCATGCTCACTGAAGCTAAGAAAACGTGAAGATATTTAGCGGACTATGCTCAGATGTTTGAGGGACATATCACGTGTCGCTTGCCTAGCTTCATAAAAGGGACGATCCAGTTTGGAGTGCACTTCTGCAAAGACGGTCATCTCTAATTCCTTATTTTTAGGTTTTTTCTCTGAGGATCAAAATCATAACTACAACCTGTAGTCACCATAATCTATTACGTAGCTATACGAAAGACGATTGAGGAACCTGTGAAGACGATCACAGAACAAAGAATTAACAAAGTCTACGAAAGAGAAACTAGGGTTTAAAGATGCTTTTAACTCAAACCAGCACATGAGTTATATTTACGGCAAAAAAAAAGTGGAGGAAGGGAAGCTTGGACAAAAACCTAACCTTACCCGTGAGTATACTGATAATCTCTTCCAAGAACAGGAAGAAGTATTGAGAAAGAATTTGGAAAATGAAGAGAAATGCAGAGAGAAATGGGAGAGACAAAGAATGGAGACACAAAAGAAAAAATGTAATCTTTATTAATATCAAATCATACCATTACAAGATGCTAATAGTGATTATATATACTCTCACGATTAGGCTTAACACTAACACCTAACTAAACATAATTAAGCCTAGTTAGACGATGACTCAGACTTGTAACTGGACTGACTCCCAATTGCTCAGCCAAGCTCTGCCAAATAGGACCAATGCTGACCATGGCCTAACTAACCCCTTCTTCTGGAACCCAGCTGAATGAGTGAGGCACCCCTGGTTGCCCTATTCTTAACATCACCCTCTCCTGACATTCACCTTGTCCTCAAGGTGACTACTGATGCAACTCTTCCTCAAATTCTGGAAACTTCTGTGAGAATGAAGCTGAGTCCTCCCAAGTGGCATCAATCTCGTCTCTGCCCTCCCAATGGATTAACCATTTGGTACTTAACACTCTATTGCCCTCTGGAGTCTTTCCAAACACAAGTTTTCCCCCTAAAACCTTCTTAGGAGTGGCTGCTTGCTCACCCGACAATGAAGGCAGAGTATGCACATGATGCACATTTGACCCAAGTTGCTTCTTTAAGCAACTTACATGAAAAACTGGGTGTATCTTGCTCTGGGGGGGGGGTAACAGTAGTTTGTAAGCTACTTTACCTATCTTCTGAATCACCCTGTATGGACCAAAGAACCTGGGCAACAATTTATGAAAAGAATGTCCTGCCAATGAGTTCATCTGGTAAGGAACAAGCCTGGGGTAGACCATGTCATTAACTTGGAATTCCCTCTCAATACGCCTCTTGTCAGCCTGAACCTTCATCCTTTGTTGAGCCATTTGTAAATTGGTACGCAACAATTGTAACATTTGGTCCCTAGTAACCAATTCCTCTTCCACAGACTCCACTCTTGCTGATCCCACTTCATGCAATTGGATGTGAGGAGGTGAGTACCCATATAATATTTGAAATGGTGACATATTTGAAGATGAGTGATATGCAGTGTTATAGCTCCACTCATCCCATGACAACCATTTTACCCAGGTATGGGGAGCATGAGAAGCAAAATATCTCAAGTATATCTCTATGCACCTGTTAACCACTTCTGTTTGCCCATCAGTCTGTGGATGGAAGCCATAACTCATGCTTAGCTTAGAGCCATTCAAAGTAAAGAATTCCCTCCAGAAATGACTTAAGAATACTGGGTCTCTGTCACTAATGATGGAGGTGGGCATACCATGTAGTTTAGAAACATTATCCATATATACTTGGGCTACTGTTGTTGCAGTGTAAGGGTGAGCCAATGGCATAAAGTGTGCATACTTGGATAGTCTGTCCACTACCACCAATATCACTGTTTTATTCTTGGACTTAGGCAACCCTACAATAAATTCCATGCTCACTGATGTCCAGACTTTCTCAGGGATTGGTAATGGATGGAGCAACCCAGGTGGAGCACAAGTCTCATACTTGTGATGTTGGCAAACTGAACATTTTGCTACAAATTTCTTGATGTCCTCCTTCATTCCAGACCAGTAAAAATGTTTCTTCATCTCATGTAGGTCTTAAGAATTCCATGATGTCCAGCAACTGGACTGGAGTGTAACTCTTCCATGAGTTTCATCCTCAAAGAAGAGTTGGGACTAAGTACAATCCTCTTCTTATACTTAAGGAACCCATTTTCATAAGTGTAATTTTGGGATGGAAAAGTCCTTGTGGAGTAGTATGCCTGCAATTTCTCCTTGATGTAGCCCTCTTCCTCTAAATTTTGACTCAGTTCATCCATCCAATTTGAGTATGGATATGATATAGCTAGAATCTCTGGCATTGCTGTTTCCTCATGCATTCTGGACAGTACATCTGCAGCCTTGTTATCACTGCCCTTTCTGTACTTAATCTCATAGTCATACCCCATGAGTTTTACTGACCCATTTTCTCTGAAATGTGGTATTGGCTTTTTGTTCTAGAAAGTATTTTAAACTCTGGTGGTCTGTCCTGATGACAAAGTGCTTACCTTGGATGTAATGCTCCCATTTTCTAATGGCTTGCACTATGGCTATCAACTCCTTCTCATAGGTAGATAGTGCAGCATTTCTGGCACCCAAATTCTGGCTAAAGAAAGCAATGGGCCTTCCCTTCTGCTGGAGTGCTGCCCCAATTCCTGTGTATGAGGCATCACATTCAATTTCAAAGGGCAAAAAAAATTCAAGTAAAGCTAGTACCTGTGGACTCAACATGATGTGCTTCAAAGTGTTGAATGCCTCTATTGCCTTCTGATTCCAATGGAAGTTATTTTTTCTTGTTAACTCAAATATTGGCTGGCATATCTTGCCATATCTTGGGATGAACTTCCTGTAGTAACCTGCAAGACCCAAGAATCCTCTCAACTTCTTGAGAGTAGTAGGAAGTGGCCATTCTTACAATACTTTCAACTTATCTGGATCAGGTATAACTCCTGCATTATCCACAATGTGACCCAAATATTGTACTCTTCTAGCTGCAAACTCACATTTGGATTTTTTTAGGTACAATTGATGAAGTTTCAACACCTTAAAAGTAAGCTTAAGGTGTTTCACATGTTCAGCCCAAGACCTACTGTAGACCAATATGTCATCAAAGAAAACCAGTATGAATTTTCTCATATAAACTTTAAAAATTTCATTCATAAGGTTCTGGAATGTGGCAGGGGCATTAATGAGCCCAAATGGCATCACTAAGAACTCATACAGTCCTTCATGAGTTCTGAATGCAGTCTTGTGCACATCTGAATTTGCCATTCTTACTTGGTGGTAACCAGACCTCAGATCCAACTTAGTGAATATTTGTGCTCCAAACAGCTCATCCAGTAGATCATCTATCAGAGGGATTGGATAGTTATTCCTGATAGTCATACTGTTAAGCTCTCTGTAGTCCATGCACATCCTCCAAGTGCCATCCTTTTTCTTTACTAGTAGTACTGGAGAAGCAAAAGGGCTTTGGCTAGGTTTTATAAAACCAGAATCCAAGAGATCCTTAACAACCAACTCTATCTCATTCTTTTGTATTGGACCATATCTATATGGTTTCTTATTCACTGGTTTGGAATCAGGAAATAAAGGGATCTTGTGGTCACAACCTCTGCTAGGTGGTAATGATCTTGGGGTTGTAAATAGCTCCTTGAATTACTTCAACAACTCTTGTAGCTCTTTTGACTCAGCAACTGATAATTGTGCATCAGTCTTTCCATCTCCCTCTTCTAAGTTATACAAAAAATAAGCCAACTTGGAAGAGCTTAGCAACTTCTCCATCTGTTTTACAGACACCATGTCAGATATAGGTTCTGGAGTGTCCATCTGCCTCAGTGTATGTTGCTCACCATTTTCTTTGAACTTCATGGTGTATTTAGAAACATCCCATGTTATTTATCCTAGAGCAGATAGCCATTGTACTCCCAACACAATGTCACAACCTCCTAAAGGAAGCACCTGCAAATCAATTCCTCCAGTGAAACTGCCTCTTTCAATTGGCAAATTTTTGAAACATCCTCCTTCTGTCACAGTACTACCATCAGCTACCATTACCTTAACTGCATTATCTATGTGAGGTGCCCATTTTAATCTTTTAATTAGTCTGGAATCAACAAAATTATCAGTGCTTCAAGAGTCTAATAAGATTTTAACATCAATTCCTTTTAGTTTCCCAATCACTTTCATGGTTTTGATGTTAGTAGATTTCTTGCTCCAAAAAATGCACATTCACTAAGTTGCACAGAAGGACTACTTGCCAATACATTCTCATTGGATAACATCTCACTCATCTCATCAGTAACCTCACCTAATAGATCTAAGAGTAAGGCCTGTGATCTACCAGTTCTTGATGCTCTTTCTTTGCACATATGTCCCTTAAACCACTTGCCATTACAGTAGTAGCAAAGGTTATTCAAAGTTCTTTCTGTCACTGCAGCAGGAGTGATTTTCTTATACTCAAGCCTAGGTACTAGTTTTGTTGGTGGTACTATATTGGATGTAGAAGTACTACTAAAATTTCTTTGGAACTGTTTTGGAGTGTAAGATTTAAGGGATTGTACCTTTGTATCCAATTGAGCTGCCATTGTGATTGCTTCATAAACTGTCTTTGGCTTGAGGATTTGCACATCAAATCTGAGCTCATCTTTAAGTCCTCCAATGAAGCAACTCTTCAATGCTTCTTGTGGAAGTCCTGTAGTTCTTATAGTAAATTTTCTGAAGGATAAGACATATTCTTGGAAGGTTCCTGTCTGGTTCAACTTGAATAAAGATGATGTAAAATCTATGTACTCTTCTGGACCAAACTCTTTACATAACTCCTGTACAAATTCTTCCCATGTAGGACTAGCTTGTCCATAGCCTTGCCAGTGATACCACTGTAATGCATCCCCTTCTAGTTGGAAGGATGCTGTAGTTACTTTTAAAGAAGGATGTATTCCATAGAATCTAAAGTATTGTTCCACTTTATAGATCCATAAAATTGGATCGTCTCCCTTGACAAATCTTGGTAGATCTACTCTACCCTGAGAAGAATTTCTATTGTCTCTTCTTGGAATATTTTCTTCATCTGGATTGGTACTTTCTACTCCTTCTGGATGGGACTGAGTTCCATTTCTTGCATTATCATGTACACTATTTGGACGTAATTCTTGCATACATTGGAGGATCGTATCCATCTGAGCCTTCATCGATTTCATGTTATTATTTGAAGCCTCCATTTGGATCGAGAATTCATCCAATCGATTAGTTATTCCTCCCACTCTACTAGTAACATCATTCAAGCTTGAAGAGATCCCAGCAGTTCTCTCTTTCAGAGAAATCATCTCTCCATTAAATTCATTCCACCTCTCTTCCAGATTTGAGATTCTTGTGGTGTGATTTGACATAACTAATGAACTCGATGACCTTCGATTGAGGTATATTTCCCTAAGGTCAGGGCTCTGATACCAAATGATAAGTTCTTCCAAGAACAAGAAGAAGTATTGAGAAAGAATTTGGAAAATGAAGAGAAATGCAGAGAGAAATGGGAGAGACAAAGAATGGAGACACAAAAGAAAAAATGTAAACTTTATTAATATCAAATCATACCATTACAAGATTCTAATCGTGATTATATATACTCTCACGATTAGGCTTAACACTAACACCTAACTAAACAGAATTAAGCCTAGTTAGACTATGACTCAGACTTCTAACTGGACTGACTCCCAATTGCCCAGCCAAGCTCTGCCAAATAGGACCAATGCTGACCATGGCCTAACTAACCCCTTCTTCTGGCACCCAGCTGAATGAGTGAGGCACCCCTGGTTGCCATGTTCTTAACATATACACTCACATAAAAAAAATCAAGGCTTGGCCGAAACCCTAGCTTACCTAGTCGTGATTACGGAGGCAAGACGTAATGCTTTTGAACATCTACCCCTGATTGATAAAGTATGCACAAAAGACTAGGGTTAGCATAATAGAATCTATGACAATACTATCTCACGCAAATAAGATACAGAGTGGCACTTACCTGGCAGTATCAACTGAATTGGCAAGGACGTGATGGTATTAAGGAGAGAAGGTAGCTATTATTGATTATCAAAGATGAGGAGTAGAAGACATGGACGTAGAATGAAGAAAAAGAGGCAGAACTGGAGGACGATTGGAATCTCAAACCTGTGCCTAGACAACATAAGAGGCAGCATAATCCTGAGGCTGAAGCAACCACCAGCACTTCAACCCATCAGACCCCTGAAAACACTGAAGAAGAGAATCTCATTCTGTCAAACAATGGAGCTGCTACTTCCATGAATCATCCTAGCACCAGCACAGAGCAGGTATATCTCCCATCCTCTCAAAAGCTTGATCATAATATTTCCATTGAAAGTCTCTGTTTACAACATATCCTAATCCCATTGAAAGTCCCTGTTTTTAGCATAATATTTTCATTGAAAGTCTCTGTTTTCAGCATATCCCTAATTCTGGTAGATATTATAACCTCAAAAATCACCTGCTTCTGCATAGTTCATATACTAGAGAAAGAATCAATATACATAGGTTGATACCTAAAACAACTACAGCCAAATCTCATAATCTAGAGGCTAATAGAATAGGCTTATCAAGATACTCTTGGACCCTTTTTAGGAAAGTTCCTTTATTAACAGAAGCTCACATTCAATCCAAAATTTCTCGTGCTAGTCTTTGGAATACTAGTGAGAATATTCAGGAAAATCTCAATTATTCTACAACTGTGAAGCTTCCCGGTTCACTGGAGGTGATCCATCAGAAACAAGAGAGTGGCCGATCCTGGGCCATAGGAAGTCAAGATCAACTAAAGCTTCAAAATCAGGCCCATTTGTACAAACATTGTCCTATCCTTTATACCATAATACCTTTTCCAAATCAGTGCACCAAACCTGGGCTCCTAATCCACAAAAATAGCTCCCTTAATAAACCAGGGCCCCTAAACAGAGATTACTCAACTGGACGGCCCAAATTAGAAGGAGCATGGTATAGAGACACCTTAGCCAATACAAACCTCTACCTCAAAAAATGGGCTGAGCAAGTTAGAGCCCAACTTCGTTACTATCTCAATCATTCTAAGTGGATCAGCAAACTGACGGGCACAGGTTATTTACTTATCTGCTGGGCCTCAAAAAAAACCAAAGCCCAAAACCAACCTAAACCTAATCGGTTAAACATAACAGGCCATACTCGAGCTAGTTTAAGATCAATAGGAATACAAAAATCTACCACCTTGGCTAACCTTAAAACAAAGCAAATGAAAATCATCTCTTGGAATTGCCAAGGGCTAGGAGGAGTTAAAACAAAACAACACCTTAAAAATATTATTAGGCAACTAAAACCAGATGTAATCTTCTTATCCGAAACCAAAACTAATGAGGAAAAAACCCTAAACCACTTAAAGATTTATAGTTACCCTAATACTTGGGCTCAATCCTCGCGAGGTCTATCAGGAGGCCTTGCCCTCATGTGGAAAGATAATCTCGATATCATGATAACCTATAATGATAGAAATTTAGTAAACCTCAAAATAAAAACTTCTCCAGATGAAGAAGATACCTATATTACCTGTCTGTATGGAGAAATCATATACGGACCAAAAAAGGCTCAATGGGATCACATTTTGGAAATGAGTAGAGACATCGAATATCCTTGGATAATTCTAGGAGATCTCAACATAACTCTCTCGGCAGAAGATACGAGTAACCGATCAGAAGACTCAGATAGCCCGTACAACCCCATTCCTGCCATTATCCAAGAAGCTGGGCTAATTGAATTAAAACACTCTAGACAAAAATATACATGGTCAAACAAAAGAGAGAAAGAAAATATGATTCTCAAAATATTAGATAGAGGGCTAGTCAATCATGAATGGGAAACTCAATTCCCAACTTCCATCATCCAAAGCTGCCATGCATAGGTTCAGATCATAATCCTATTGTGTTAGATACCGAGGTAATACAAAGGAAACATAAATCTTATTTTAAATATTATGAATGCTGGCAAAAAGAAGAAACATGTAAAACTACTATCGCTGGGAGCTGGCAATCTCCCGAACAAGGTTCAGGGCAGTACATCTTGAAAAAAAACTAAAAAACACCAAAAATGCCCTTCAGAGATGGAAAAAATCTTCCTTTGGCAAAATTGAAGGAAAAATTGAAATTTTAGGGAAAAACTTTTGGCCTTAAGGGATAAAACTAGCGATAGGGACAGAGAATCTCAAAGAATTTTGGAAGCAGAGTTAAAACATTGGTATGGTATTCAAGAGAGATTCTGGATTCAAAAATCAAGAGAATATTTCATCAAAGATGCAGATAGAAACACAAAACTTTTTCATGCCATCACAAACCATAGGAAAAAATCAAATAATATTTTTTGTCTAAAAGATAAAAATGATAAATGGATTAAAAATAGGGAAGACCTCGAAATTCTCCTAACGGGCATTTTAAGGAAATTAGCTCAACCAGTCAAAACATAATAGATCCAAATATCCTACATCTCTTCAAAACCACCATCTCCGAAAATGAAAACAATATCCTTACTAAGGTTCCGACCATGGAAGAAATAAAAAGTACAGTTAACAGTATGAAGCCATGGAAAGCTCCAGGTCCGGATGGTTTCCAAGCCGGATTCTACCAACACAATTGGGAAATAGTAGGCAAGGACGTTATACGAGCTATCAAAGCTTTTTTGAGACTGGTTTTATTTTAAAGGAGCTAAATAACACCTACATCTTTTTAATCCCCAAGACAAAAGTTCCCCAAAGCCCTGCTGATTTCAGACCCATTAGCCTCTGTAACACCATTTATAAAATTATCTCCAAAATCCTAGCCAACAGACTAAAACCGATCCTAAACAGTTTAATATCCCCTGCCCAATCGACATTTATCCCTACTAGAAATATCCACGACAATGTTATCATTGCTCAAGAAGTGGTGGAAGCTATAAAAAGGAAAAAAGGAATCTCGGGCAGATTAGGGATAAAATTATATATGAGCAAAGCCTTTGATAGGATAGAATGGTCGTTTATCCTAGCAATCATGAAGAAAATGGGGTTCTCGGAAAGATGGTGTAGCCTCATAGACCAATGCGTATCTACTACCACCTATTCCATTATTCTATATGGTGAACCTTGCAAATTTTTCAATCCCACTAGAGGACTAAGACAAGGAGACCCCTTATCTCCGTATCTTTTCATAATCTGCATGGAGGCACTTTCCAAAATGATCGATATTGCAAATGATATGTGTTTTTTGAGTGGGATGAAAATCTCCACGTCGGGGCCCCCATATCTCACCTTCTCTTCGCGGATGATTGTCTAATTTTTATCGAGGAAAATCAAGATGAAGTAAAAAACCTTCTCTCCATTATAAAGGAATTTAGTCAATCAAGTGGTCGATGCATTAATTTTAATAAATGGGTTTTTTTTGTAGCAAGAATATTGAGGAGGGTTTTCAGGAGGAATTAGGGGGCTGGCTTGACATGCCAACCATGAGGAAAGAAGAGAAATATCTAGGTTTCCTTCTTTTCCGAAAAAAGCTAGATCCTTATCTTTTGAAGCTATCCAGAAGAGTATGGAAAGTAGACTTTAAGGATGGCAATCAAAAATGCTATCCCAAGCCGGAAGAGCTACAATGATCCAATCGATCATAAATACCCTTCCCAACTATCAGATGGGATACCTAGATTTGCCAAAAAAATCAATAAATTCCATGGACAAAATCCAAAGGAACTTCTGGAACACTGGCAAGGGAAATATCAGGGGGCATTCAATGGACGCCTGGGATCATCTCTGCCAACCAAAAATTATGGGTGGCTTAGGGTTTAAGAACCTGAATTTGTTTAATGAAGCTATGCTTACCAAATTAGCATGGAGACTAATTCATAATGAAACAGAACTATGGGCCAGGGTCTTAAAAGCTCGTTATTTTCCCAACTCCAGCCCTTTGGTTGCCCAAAAACATCCAAGGGATACCTGGATCTGGAAAGGCATTCTGAAGGGCATAAATATAATACGGGACCATCACTTCTGGTCCATTGGAGATGGTGCCAAGATTAGGATTTGGGAATATAATTGGATACATAGTATGAAAATAGATGAAGTCTCTGAGTCTCAAAAGAACTCGGGGTTAGTTTGGGTTAGCGAGATCATTGACCAAGAATCACATTCTTGGAAATTCCAGCTCATTAGGAATTTGTTCACTAGAAATCAAATAGAGGAAATTTTGGCCATCCCTATCATCCCGGGAGGACGGGACGAAATGGGTTGGAATCTAACAACAAATGGGGTATTTTCTGTGGCCTCAACCTATAAAAAGTTATTTCAAAATAGTCTCCATCTTTCAAGAGCCAATCAAATGGATCCGGGGGTATGGAAAAAATTTGGTCAATCAAAACCCCATACAGACTAAACCTCTTCATTTGGAAATTGTTGAAACAAACCTTAAAAGTAAGAGGAAAAATCTTCAAACACCTAGATGAGAAAGACCAAATGTGCCCAGTTTGTAATAAGCACGTAGAAACTAGTACGCACCTCTTTATGAAATGCGCTTTAGCTAAGAAAATCTGGGAGACTCTTTGGCCTAGTCTGTATTCTAACATGTTATCCTAGAATTGCATCCTAGAGTGGATAATTTCCTGGCACAATCACAATATCACCATTACTTTCAAAGATGAAATATTGATAGTGTATATATCCAATATCCTCTGGCGGATATGGAAACATAGGTGTGATATTATCTTTAACAATGCTAAACCCAACCCCGTTTCCGTGCTTCAAACCATAAGCAAAACCATAGTTTCACCTCACAACTACAACATCAACCTCAGCCATACACCCATTACTATCCCTTCCACTAATCCCAATAATGATCACATTTCACACTTTCCAGTTTCTCAGCCAAATGGCCCACAAAATCACCTCTCGTTAGGTAATGGCAATCGCCAAGTTCCCAGCATCCAACAACAACCTGAAGTCGAATTAAGCCCCATAGAAACAAGAGTTACAATTATTAAATCTCGAACCCAGTATAAACAGTTGCAGTATACTAGACAAGCAATTATTTCCGAACAAAGAAGTGTATCCAAATGGGCCCCTAGGAATGATGATTATGTGATAATAAATTTCGATGGTTCTTACTCGATTTCTAACTATGCAGCTGGATATGGAGCAATAGCTCGCACCCCAAAGGGTTCTTTCATAGCAGGTACCTCAGGAGTGGTGAGGGTAGGATCCAGTCAACAGGCGGAAGCTATGGCCTTGAGAGAATCCATACTTTGGGCAAAAGAAAAAGGATTGAGTCATATTTTGTTTCGGGGGGACGCAAAGATGATCATAGATGATGTTAATAACATCATGACTACAACACCCTGGTCTTGTCATGCTTTATTAATAGACTGCAAAAAACTTTTAAATTTAATCCATCATTGTAATTTAACGTTTATTAGTAGGGAGGATAACAAGATAGCAGATACTTTAGCCAATCATGCTCGGTTAAATGGTGCGGGGAAGAGGTGGAGAGATCCGTCCCCTCTTCTTGCACAACTTACTATAGACCTCTGTAGTCCTCTCTTTAATTAATGAAATTTCATTTTTTTCGTCAAAAAAAAAGAATGAAGAAAAAGAGACTGTCAATGTACCCGGCACTGGGGGAGTGCCCATATCAAATCTCAGTGAATTGTTAGTAGTAGTTAGCTTACTAGTAGTGTTTATCAATTGTAAGAGTGCTTAAATAGATAGTGTCTTAACTGTTAACCTGGCGATATAAGGTTAGTGGTCTGTAATTGAAAAGCTATCGAATTATTTATCAAATTAGAACTTTGTTCTTTAGGCTGTGTTCTTTGAACCAGATAGGCTTTGATCTTCGGATCAGAGAGGTTACAATTCAAGTCTCTAACCAATCTTGTCGTGGGTTCATGATAATTGGTATCTAGAGCCGTTTCGATTCTGCGGGTTTCTTTAATGGAGGTTGCAGATTTGTACGAGTTTTATCCAAGAGAATTCACTGAAGTTGAATTATTATCACAGTAGATATATGGCTTAGGAGGACTTCTAGCTAGAGTAGCAGAGCAGATGGATGATGAACTTCATCGACCTCCTAATCTTATAGCTGGATGGATGCGCTGCTTATCAACAGAAATAAAGGAAATACTACCGATGGAGAGTAGACTGTGTGTTGAGAATTCAATAGAAAGTCTTGATTTACTCCAGTTGGTGGTTAAACAATTGAAGATGATGAAGAAATATATCGCTGAAAACACGGAACCAACCCATGTTGAAGCAGATTCAGAAAGGGATTTCACTCAGAGCTCTCCAATTCCATCCGATGATGCAGAAGATGAGGATTGTCTCGATTTGGAATTGCTCATTCCTTTGTTTTTGTTCGATGAAAAGGAGGATTTGTCTGATGAGATGAATTTTCAACCTAAAGAAATTAGGAGTAACGAGGCTAATTGTGAGAAACTCCAAAGCTTGAAGGAGTTCACCAGTTGTCACGAAAAACTAATTGATGAGGATCGTTTTGCTCTTCTCCCTGATTATAGTCGAATTGATATTTGACCGTGGAAAGGAATCTGAATTTATGAAGGGTTTTTCTTACTTTGGTGAGTATGAATTGTTTTTTGATATAAATGTTGCGGGTTCATTTATACTTGATGTATGTTCGATTTTATTGGATAAACCCAATGAAGAAATTGTTCAGGGGCTAGTTCTTGCAAATGGGTATCAATCAGATGGGTTGTCTAGTGATTCTGCTGCATTTATGTTAGCTAATGATGGTGTTTTTAGTACTGCTTGGAGAGTGTTCGATAAAATGCCACATTGGGATACTGTAGACTGGACTGCATTTGTGATCATGATTGTTGAAGCTGGTAATAATGGTGATAGTCGTAATCTGTTGGTGAAAATGTCACAGAGAGATAGTGTGTCTGAAACACCACTGTGGATGACAATGGACGAAATTGAGATGGCTTCTCAGTTGTTTGATCAAAGACCTGAGATGTGGGGAGAAGCATTTCTTCTTCTGCAGATGAAGTTATGGTTGCTTGTTGGGATTACAGTTCATTCTCTTGCATTATTATATGTTCTTCAATGTGAGTTCTAAATGTGCTTCGTTGGATACTTTAATTATGATTTGTCAGGGGCTATTCGAACTGCAAGTCTGAACTTAAGGTTGCTTGTATGCTCTTCCCTAGAATATTAGTACTGCCACACACCTTAGGTACAATGAGTGAAATGTGTAAGAGAATCACACTAAGAGAATAATCATGAATTTCAACAAGTTCATTTGCTGAACTTACAGCCTTAAGCAATTGTGATCTGACCTTTCCAACTGATGCAGAACAGGATCTAACAAGTCGGTCAAACCAATTACCATGAACCATATTAAACAGCAATACATGATGAACCAAATTTGCACAAACCCCTCGGTTGCAATCAAACATGCCATCAACTTTATCATATTGGTAAGTTGAATCTTAACAGGTATGAACTGAATTTCCACTCTTCTTACAAGGACATAACCAAAACAGCTATAATTCCCATCAGTTTGAAATGCTAAACCCCACCCACCATTTTAATTCTCATGTGGATGATGGAAACCCAGCTCATGCTCAGGGTAGTGCAAATCCTACCTATGAGGCTGTTAGTGGGATACTTGAGGTGGAAACTTCAGATTGGTTCCACCTGGATTACGAAGTGTGAGCAGTGTTAGTAGGAAGTTCGTTTCTCAGTTTTGAACTTTGATGGAAACTGGACTTATATGAGCAATGTGTTCTACAGAGTTGAGGTCCATAATCAGTTTGCAGCCACTCCCATGAGATTACCATGTTGGCACTTAGCGGCTGCAAGTGGACCTTCCAGTACGGGAAATCGTATGGGTACTAGGGGTTGTGGTCGTTGGTTGTTTGATAGAGGAAAATTGCTTGAATCCATATTAGAGATTTCTCATCTGAAGGGTTTTGGTATAGATTATTTATTCGTATTTCAGAATGTTCATCATTACATTGAAGTGAATGGTTTTGGATGGACTTATCTGGTTGTAAAAATTGGTGCAAGGGGTACAGCTAATATTTCAGCTCTTGAACAAGTTCATGGTTGTGAAATCTATTGTGTGGGAATCCGTTTAGGTCTGTTCTTCCTACCACTATCTCTTAGCAATATAGCGTTACCACCAAGGGCTCCAAACATCTTTGCTAAATTTCTGGAATTTCCTAGTTTATTTGTGTTTGATAGGGGGAAATTTCTTTTAAGTCATATGTGGGGTTTGTGGTGCCAACAGAGAAGGGATTATAGCCGGATACATATTGAAGCTCATTTTTCTGGTTATCTTACAAATATTGAAGCTCATTTTTCTAGAGGGGTTGAAGTCGATAATACGCTCTCACATGCTTATGCAGTTCCTTACCCAGACGACGAAAGAGAGCAGAACATAGTTAGAAAAGAAGGTTCACTCTTCACGAGCACCAAACACTCAAGGCTTGATAATTACTCTTGATCCAGCGGCTACCAGTAACCTTACTCTTGAAGTTATTCCTTGTTGCCATGGAACTATAACCAACACTGCTGATACAAGTCTTGCTTATAATAGTGCCTACCAAACTATGCATTTTGTTGATGATGGACTTGGTAAGATTGTCTCCGTGATTGCTTCATCCAGTATCAAAGGTATCTCCATTCACACTCAACAACAGGTTATCAAATGGGAAAGACGAGAGTACACTCACAGCTGGAAGGTGATCATGGAATGGGGAAATCACAACAGCTTCGATGTACTCGCAGTGCGCGATTTTTTTCTTCCGCATGTTACTGAGATCTTTATCTTTGACTTTCATCCTTGAGGACAAGGATGTTTTTAAGGGATCGGTAATGTCATGTACCAGGTATTGGGGGAGTGCCCATATCGTATATGAGTGGATTGTTAGTAGTAGTTAGCTTACTAGTAGTGTTTATCAATTGTAAGGGTGCTTAAGTAGATAGTGTCTTAACTCTTAACCTAGCTATATAAGCTTAGTGGTCTGTAATTGAAAAGCTATCGAATTATTTATTAAATTAGAACTTTGTTCTTTAGGCTGTGTTTTTTGAACTAGATAGGCTTTGATCTTCGGATCAGAGAGGTTACTATTCAAGTCTCTAACCAATCTTGTCGTGGGTTCATGATAGAGACTTGCCTTCACTGATAAATAAGGAGTGAGCAAACGATCCTTTTATATAATCGAGTTCCCAAATCCAATAAGAAGAAGGATTGCTTTCTCGTGATACACGGTCTTGTTTGGCCTCCGACTTAGCTTGTCCGCCTAGCTAAGTCCCAAACTTGTCCATCCAGCGTCAAAATCCTAGGAAACTTGTCCGCCTTTGCGATCAACTTCAACCTTGTCCTTCCAGCTACAACACGTCCATTAAATCGATCAAGCTTGTTTCATCCAATTCAGACCTAGACATGTCTATCACCTCAACTTTGAGCCATGCTCATCTGCCTATCAATAATTTACGCTTGTTCGATCAACTTCGAGTTTTACTTTGCTCTTTCAATCGTAAATTTCTACTCATACGTCCAACATAACCTTCTAGCATGCTTGTTCAAAAGTTCAAGGCGACTAATACTCCTATGGCAACATCTAACCATTAACTATAAAGTTATATTTCGTTTATTTTCATCTCAAAAGCCACCATCTAGTGCTTACCACACAACATTACTCGTTTCGCGCTAAGCAGAGGACTTATTGTAAATGGTGGGTTTTTGACAAGGATAAAATAGTAAATTACGTCTCAAGACTCGAGTATGAGAAATACTAAAACTTTAAAAAAATTTAAAAGAATTCTTAAACAGGTCTCATCCCTGCCCTCTCTAAGGTGCTTATCCATGTCTTCTTTCAATATGTATGGCCAACTACATATACGATCAAAAATTAATGAATTGAATCAACATTCATTATTATACAAAATCATCAGAATAACACCTGTGCTTACTACAACATTCCCAGATGTTTTATGGTTTTTACATAAAATCTCAAGCTCCTAGATGGATTGCCCACTAGTATAGAGCAATTTGAGTATTATTTTGGGGCTATATTCCACAGATGAATTCCCCAAAATTACCCATGTTGATATTCACGCTCAACTGAGCAATATTGACCTAGTAAAATACATATATAGCTTTACATAGAAGATTACATATGAATCTATTAGATTCAAGTACCACAGTTGTGCTTAGATTCAAAGTAAAAATTATGACAGACACAATTTCATAGCTTCTAATAACTAAAAATCCAACCTCAAACACGTTAATCCTTGCTTAAAGAGACAACTAATGTGAATGAGTGAAAACGAATTCAATTTAGGGTTTTTGAAACGTTTAAAAATAAGATTCGTAACACTTATAAGCGTGTCAAAGAATACTTTCAAACCCTAATTTAAAAAAGGGAGACGCTTTTACCTTTCTTGCCCCCAATTTGTGCGCCTTAGATAAAAGCTAAGCTCGTGGGTTTACTCCTAGGAAAAAACTCGTATGTCTTCAAAGACCAAACTCACACGTCCTACTTCTTTCCAGCGTTTTACTCTTGCGTCTTCAACATGTGAGCCTTAGTACAAATAGTAAAAACGTGAATGTCCTAGCTCTTGTTTAAATTAAGCGTTTTAACTCTTTTACCCTGAACTTGTGCTCCCTAGGTAAAAGAAGCAAGCTTGAGCGTCTTTGATCCAAAAGTAAAAGTCAAGTGTCAACACCTCTTTTGTTTAAAGAAATCATTTTTGAGTTTTTTACCCTGAACTTGTGCTTCTTAGGTAAAAGAGGGGAGCTTGTGCGTCTTTGCTCCAGAAGCAAACTGGTGCATCAATGCCTCTCTTGTTTGAACAATACGTTTTACTATTTCGCTCTTAACGTGTGACCTTTAGTACAAAGAGTAAAAACGCATATGTCTTGCCTCTTCGACCAAACTAAGACGTATTTTACTCCTTTGACCTGACTTGTGCTTCTTAGGTCAAAGAAGCAAACTCGTACGCCTTAGCTCATAGGCAAGCTCGTATGTTTTTATTTCAATTGGAAAAACTCGTGTAGCTTAGCTAATCCTTTCAACTATGAGCCTTAACATCATCTTCTAATACTTACTTATTAGGGTTTTTGCACACGTACAAATTCCAAAACCCTAATTTATTTATCAAAGGACACGTTAGGTCTCATTCATATGTGTGGCCTCTCACACATGTATTTTGTATGTGGCCTCACGTACGTTTTCTCATGCTCAGCAGTATACACTTATTTTTACAAAATAAGCATGTCAATGCAAATTCACCTAGTTGAACATACTGTTCCATATAAATAAAATAACTACATATTTTATTTTATCTTAGCCTGTCAAGACTCATTAGGCTAGTCAAACAAGACAGGTCTTTAATCAAAATACTAAGTCTCATTCGACTTAATATAATTAGTAGTACTTAATACTACATAAATTACACGAGACATCATATGTCACAAATGTGGTGGTGGGGGGGGGGGGGCGGTATTCGTTAGGGTATTGGTCTGGCGGTCTACGGAATGTAGTGCAGCAATGCACCCACTACAGAGAATAACTATGAAAAATTTGATCAGCGGTTGAGTAGGGAAATGGGAGGTAGAGCAACCGTCTATTCAGCCTCAAACAAAGCGGGGAGCATTTGTCAATACTTTCTCCACCTTCTCCACTTCACCACTACTCAACCATCAACATTTTCTTCCAGAGAAAAGGTCAGGTGAGTGGTTACAATAGCTATAATATAAATAGATTCTCAATCAATTGAGAAAACAAGTCTGAATTGAACAAGTATGAAAAAGTCGAACTCTGAGACAAGTCTAACACAGAACAATTCAAATCGAACAACTTGATCATTCAACCTTCTCACACAAAGATTTTTTCATAGCTATTCACACCAATTACATCCTAAAGAGTCTGATACTCTGACCTCAGTTTTTCTCTGGCTTTCCTCCTTAAGACCAATCCTTCTCTTTCTCCTTTGTAGGGCTGTCAATGGATGCTATCGAAACGGAAACTGGCTCAGTCGGTTCCGTTTCCGATAAGCCTTATCGGATATCCGATAAGTTCCGACGGAATATTAATATTCAATTTCGATTCCGTTTCGATAAGCTTATCGGATATCGGATATTATCCGATAAATATCTGATAGCTGATAGAAATCTTATAAACCTGTTTTTCAGTTCAAATTTTTCAGTTCATTTAAGCATTTCCAGTTCATAATTCAGTTCAAACACATAGAAAACACACACAAATGATCACAGTTTATAAATTACATATTCTATTGTTCTTGCAGCAAAAGAAAACACAAAGAAACTGAAATTTTCTTCTTGTAAATTTGAATATGATGCAACTGATGAAGTTGAGGTACCCAATTGATTTGATGCTCTTTGACTTTGTGACATCACCCTGAATTGAACAGAATCACACATGTTAGCTATTACAGGCTCATACAAGTGTAAAAATTAGGTCTAACATGAAGCCAGCTTAACAAAATCCTGTCTAGTAGTGTAGTGTAGAATAAATAAAATCTAACATAGCCGTTACATTTCACCACAAAAAAAAAGGAGTAAAATGAACCTGTTATCTGTCAATTTTACAAAACTAGTTTTCACAACTAGTGCTACTGAAGGTCTACATAGTTTCCCATCAACTGGATTTTCTCTTCCAGGCCATTAGATTTGGGAACATAAACTGTCTTGTGAGAAACATGGTCCTAATTCTCAGTCATTTTCATGTGGCCAATCCATTATAGTTATAGGAAGATGCACAACATTGAATACACACACAATTACTGTATTCATGATAGACAAACTCATGAGAATAATAAATCTTGTTCAAACTAAATCTTACAGAGACCGATACTAACAACTCATGACAAGCAGACGAAAAAATCAGCATTTGCAGCAGTTATTTCGTCCAAATGAAATAACAAAACATGTAATCTAAGTTTCAATCTTTCCAAAGTTTCATATGCCTAAATTAGTGACAGAACTTCTTTCCCTCGGTTCTCTTGTAAATTAGATAAAATATATACAACAAGGTCTGTCTTTCATACACTTTCATAATGTGTCTGTCTCATGATATTACAGTCAAATGACTATTGACATCAGAAAAATGCTTTCCAAATCTACTCTACATGATACAATATCCCCAAGAAACTAGCCAAAAGAAATCAAAACTACAAGGTAGATAACCACCAAAATGGGTCTCATTTTGTATCCCCACGGTCTTTCATGATCAAAATCCACATTCACAGGAACCTTTTTTCCAAACATACAACTTTTATGTTCAAACCCCTTTTCTCCCTAATGTCCCTAAACCAAAATGCTAACTTGAAACATCATCTGCACTAAACCTACAATGATATACAAATTCCTAATAGTGTAGTGTAGGACATGTGTCCTAAGCAGCATAGCCTAAGTTCGATTTCAGAAACCCCATCAAGATTCACACCTTAAATCACCGACTATGAATATTATGAGCTCCCACAAAAAAGGGCATCACTAACAATTTACAAGCAAACCTATTCTCGGAAGAGTTCCCTTGTAAATAGTAATATCAAAAGCCAACTGTAAGAACATGGAAAAGATCCTAATTCAACTATAAGAATATCATGATAACACACTAAACACGAATCAAACCAAAATATGAAAAGCTAGATGTCAAGATTCTCAAAACCATAGAAAATACTAAAAAAAACTTTGATAGAGATGTTATACCTGGGGATCTTTGAGAAACTCAACTGCATCTGAAGGTGTTATACATAAAAAAACAAAAAAACAAAACAAAACTTCAATTAAAACCCTAACAAAGAAATTGAACAAAGGAACTGGATAATCTACCACCAAATTAACTTCTAAAAACTTCAAATCGAATCAAAGTGATGGAGATGTTATATCTGAAGATTAATCTCACTGCACCTGAAGGACTTCTTCTACATTAAAAAAAATAAAAATTTAATTAAAACCCTAACATCCAAGAAATTGAAAACAAAACAAGAAAATTTACTTTGTAAAACCAAAACATTACATGATGAGAATTGAAAACGAAAATATGGTTTTGAAGTAAAGGGATTTTGAAGATACGAAGAGTAATAGGGTTTTGAGAAAAGGGGTTTTCAGATATAGAAGAGAAATATGGTTTCGAATCACTTGCTAGTTAAGGTTTTCTTTAATCTGCGATCATCTTTTTGTCTCTGATTTTTTTTTCTCTGAGTTTTTCTCTCTGTAATAACATGAGAGAAATGTAAAGAGAAAGGTGAGAGAGAATAGTTGATATGAAGTCGATAGAAACAAGGAGTTTTTATTATCAGTATCGGATATTATCGAAACGGATACTGGCTCATCCGGTTCCGTTACGATAACACGAAAATATTCGATATAATATCCTTTTCCGACATCCGATATCCGATATATCAGATAATATCCTATAGGATCCCGGATTTTCGGAAACGACTATCGGATTTCGGATTGGGATTGACAGCCCTACTCCTTTGTGACTAAAGTTAGGGGTGCACATGGTACGGTTCGGTTCGGTTTTTGGCCCAGCCATAACAGAAACCGGTAGCCTCGGTTTTTCGGTTTTGAAAACCGAGTGTTACCATTAAGCTTTTGGGTTCGGTTCGGTTTTGAACCGAGTCGGTTTTGGTTTTGAACCTACTCGGTTTTGGTTTTAACCGGTTCGGTTTCAGTTTTAACCGGTTATTTTCAGATTTAACCAAATTTAATAAAAAGTTATTGAAAAAGTTAACACCAGATTGGTTAAAGTAAAAGCCTACATCAAAAAAAATAAGGCTTATGTATAATGTATTGATGTGTCTGTTAGCAAAATGGACCAGAATGTTATAACAATATTTAATGTGTCTGTTAGCAAATCAACAAAAGACATTTGAAGAAGCTGGATCACTTTTAAGTATCTATACCAACAGGTCCAACACCACTGCTGCACACACAGACCACTACTGCACACACAAACCACTACTGCAACAAAGCCTGAGAGGAAAATATAATGGTTGTGTTGGTGAACATGTTCCCATTCTTTAGTGACTAATGAACCAGAAACTTACACATAATTTTACAGTTTTTTACTAAACAATGCACATTAATAAAGAAGTACTTTGATACACAATGCACATGGTAAAATACTTACTTCAGCTTCTGAACGTGCCAATGCAATAAGAGGTGCAACGCCTCCTTCTCGTCCAATGGCAATGCTAATTACAGAGACAGAAATAGTTTAAATCAATAACACTAGTACAGAAGACTTAGATCCCTTTCTATGAATAATATACATGTGATAGACTATGAAAACAGATTATATATGGTGAAGAGAGCAATAACTTGACGGACAATTCCCACCAGCAAATAGGAGCAGAAGGACTTGATCTAGCATTACCACTATGTAGTATATCAAATATTAGTCTTCCATAGCATATCAAACATTACCACTATGTAGTATATCAGATTCAGAAAATGCTTCACACAGTCTGTAATTTGTTCACGTATGGTAGAACTATATAATCTCGAACAAATCAATATTTTCCTCTAGTTGCACACTACATCACTGTCTCATGCATACTTGAAAAATGTCCAATCACACAATATTGAGTTTCATTAATGTATCTAGTTCAGATGAATGCATGTTGTAATAAGTCTGACCAGATTGAATTACTCGGGTGCAGGCGAAGTTAAAAACAGTCACATTTTAGATTTTCTGAGCTCAAGACATGATATACATCATACCTACTTGTTGTGGCTGACTAAAAGAGTGTACATTCAGCTAATTCTTAGTCGCAATGACTTGCACTTGGAATAAGCCATAGCATTTCCTCAATCTAAATCATCTCTACTGGTCTGAGCCCTGTCGTTTAAACTTTTAACTAAACAGTTGGAGCACAATTGTTTAGGTAATTTTTGTCATAAAGTTCTATGATGCTACTAGTACTAGGTAATTTACATTACAACTCTCACGAGCACTTCGATAACACATGTTACACATCAATATAAACATGTAAAAGACGACAAATTAGACTTAAAGGTCAGATATCTGCCTATAAACGAAGAACTGTTTTATAAGGATGTTTATACCTGATTTCCCCAGAAGTCAGTACCCCCAGGCTTCTTCAAAAGGATTTGATTGTACTCTGGCCTTGATGTCTGCATTCCAATCAGTACAACAGCACACATTAGAAGCTTAATGTAAGAATTAACCTAAACTAAAAACTAAACCTTAATGAACTTAAGAAAACCCCCAAAATATGTTGTTCAGAACCCTAATCTCCAATTTGTAATGAATCATTCCAAGCGGAAACAGAAACCCTAAACACCAATTAGCTGAGCATTATTTGAAAACCCCTAAATTGAAAGATGGAAAAATCAGTACCTAAGAATAGTTAGTGTAAGACGATAATGATGAACAGACGATGATCAAATGGTGTCAGCCAGGGAGAAATTTCATCTAGCCTCAACAGACAACAGACGAACAGAGTAAAGAATGCGGCTAAGCAAGGGAGAAAACATTAGGTAAGTTTTTAGGTTTACATCCTACGACCTATATTACAAAGATCTAACGACAAACAATATTCGGTTTAAACCGACTCGGTTCGGTTCGGTTTTAGGGGTGGACCAAAACCGAACCGGGATCAACCGGTTTTCTTTAATTTATAACCGTTGATTACCATTATATTTTCGGTTCGGTTTGGTTCGGTATTTTAGTGGTACGGTTCGGTTCGGTTTACCCGGTTTTTCGGTTTTTTGTGCAGCCCTAACTAAAGCAAGACTGGAACACCCACTGCTTGGTTTAGGCCAACATTGTACAGATTGATCTCTCAAATCTGAATAAAGTACTTCAACAGTACAAATGCTTAAGGATTGACGAATTATCACCTGCCCACCCTATTTTTTCCTAAATTACCCTTCAATTCGTTTTCCCCACAAACAATAGTATTACCATGAGGAAAAATCAATTTTTTTGAATATCCCTCAAGAATGCAACAATTCCTCATTTACTGATATTTGCAATTGTGAGTAGCATAAAGAAAACCATTTTCAATTGGCTTATATGATTCTTTTAATGAAAAATAAAGGAATCATCGTCGTTATTGGCAAAACAAAAAAACTCTACTCTTTGATTGATGAATGGTTTCTTTGAAGGAATATAAACCAATAGTTTATTTTTTTGATAAAACCATATTTGATGGCAAAATTTCAATGATATGTGACATTCTTCTAGATCGACGAATAAATCACACTATATAGGCAAAAAAATTGAAAATATTCCAAAATTTCCTTGCTCATAAAAATGATGGAAAATTCAAATATTCATTGATTTTTACGATTTACAAAAATCATATCAACAAAAGGAAAAAAGAAAATATTGTCGTTTTAGTCACCGCAAAGAGGAAAATCCACTTTATGGTTGATGGATGGTTTCTTGTAAGAAAAATAGAAATCATATGGGTAAATCACATGATCCTTGTATATCGAAAAAAAGATACCAAATTTAATTGGCCTTAGGTTTCTCAACCATGCACGTGATTAGTTACCGTAAAGATAATTAAATTACGACAACACCAATTTTTGGTGATTACAGTTTCATTGGACGAATAGAAACTGTAAACCATCTTTTGATGGATTTTTTTTCTTTATTTATGAAAAAGATTAAAGAATAAAGAAAATCAAATTAATTCTAAAAATTTAATCACTCTATATTAACTTTTTGAAAAATGATCAATAAATTAAGAATCTTATAACTAAATAGTTGTGAAGTTGATTAAAGTAAATGAATACTTCAAATTACACGAACCAATTATATATATTGCCTGCCGTAGAAGGTTCCAACATACCCATATACAAATCGTTTTGTTCGGGTAACAATGGTATTAGTCCAACCCAATGTCAATTTAATAAGTACCGAGATTTAGATATGGAACCATTAGTGGAATATCAAAGTGTTCAATAGGTTGGCTAAGAAAAAGGTTATGCCACAATTTGATTCAACCATGGTCAATTATCATTGAAGTTCTATGGAAACACCATAAGGATGATGCCATATCTTTCTTGACATAATTCCTAGTCAAATATACTGCACCTTGTACGAGTGAATAGCTCTACGCCATCTACCATCACATAACCAATATCTCTTTATGTATAAACAAATATATATATATATATATATATATATATTCACTTTAATCATTCAGTTGTCCACCAAATTTGATTTATGCAAGGACAAATTGATTCATCATCGTTATTAATTGTATAAAGTAAAACAAGTCATATGGTCATAAATATTCAAGAAACCACGAAGAAAAATAGCTTGTGTACATATAATGATTACTACTTAGAGTTCCTAGTTTACAATTTCGTAGATAAACTTCGTAGGCAAAGAAAACCAAGTTAATAGCTTTTCTTTGAGAAATAGAAACTATCATTGTTTATTAAATATATAATATTTTGCTCAAATAATAAACACCCTAGCTTTAGGGTTAAAGTTTCTTTTTAGAAAAATTGACACCTTAGTGTCGACTAGGTTTAGATGTCAACATCATCCTTTTATAATAACCGTTTTTTAAGAGAAATAAAAAAATCGATATGATTCATCTATAATTGATGTTAGAAAATTTGGCATCATTAATTATATGTTTAGCCGCTTTAGATATTATCCTGATATATCCAAGACAAGCAAATTTAACTGGAAAAAAAATATTACTGTAAAATCAAGTACAAAATACCACGTAATAAGATTATGGATAAATTAAAAAAAAAAACTTAAGAGGATACCTTGTCAGGAAAAAATGGTGTAAAGATTGTATATACTTTATCGTCCCCAGAAAAAAAAACCTATACCGTGTTATGAGATTTAATTAATGTAGCAAGCCAGTATAGAGTCTAAGAGTCATAGAACAAACAGATATTAGTCGGTATTAAGAGTAAAATGTAATTGGTTGATGTTAAAAAAAAGACATTTATAAAGTTTCCTTCGTAATTTCTTTTTTTCTTCAAAGAGAATCATAAAAAAAAAATGAGAATTTGCATACTTAACGTCTTCCAGCGATACTAAAAGTATAGGTAGGTTGTGTGAAGGAAAAACATGAATGATTGAAGATTTTTTTTTTAATAATGTTATCTCTTTCTATACCCAATTACTTTCAAATTAACGAAAGAGTAGAATACTATTGAGATTTAACTTTTACGGATTCTACAAATAAATCTTTATTATGCAACCAAAGCGGTAATAAAAAAAATCAAGCATGTTGTTGATCACAAGAAATATATATTCAATTGTATATTATATGTGATCTTGTTGTTAGGTTAAAAATAAAATAAATTCAAACCCAAACGATACTCCTCGAGTAAAATTTTTTTTTGCTTTGTAAAGAAAAACCAATAATATACGAGGATTTTAAAAAATAAATAAATGATTATAGCAATCAAAAGAAAACCAAATAAAAATAAACTAGAGTTTAGAAAAAGAAATTCTTTACCGCTTATTAGAGCTACGTGTGTGATAACGTGTTGTAAACTAAAGAAAGAAAAAGAAGAAGAAGAAAAAGAAGAAAAAAAAGAAGAAAAAGAAGAAGAATTTTTATTTTGATATCACATTACAAAGGAAATGCTCTCTATTTATAGAGAGAAAAAAGATGAGCATTTACAATGGAATGAAGAGGCATGCATCCATTACTACTAATATTGGTGGTTACAGAGTAGTGGGTGGAGTGAAGAGGTGAAGAGGAGATGAAAAGATGATGGGGCGAGAAACAAATGTGGTGTGCAACCACTATCATAACAATTTTAAGTTTGTTACCATTTTATATTTGTTTCTAGAGAAATGTACGTCGTCTCAGGCTTAGGTTTTCTTCCTAAAAATTAGAATACAAAATCGATAAAAAAAAAACAATTACCACTTTTGATCCCTCTAGTAGTGTAATCATTTGAGTATATTGAGATACCATATTGGTTGTTAAAGAAGGTCTATGGCCTTAAAGAATATTTACCAACTTATCGCTGCAATCTTCTATGCTAAGATAGTTTTAGAATTATCATGGACCAACCCTTCATGGTCTATGCAAAACTAGTTTTATTTGTCGAAACCATGTGTACGTTTATTTTACCGAAATAGTATATCTGAAGGCCAAAATGTGTTCTATCATGTTTAGACTTATATCAAAACATAGCAGATGTCAAGCAAATATATTCAAACCTGAATCTCTTCTCCATCTTTTTTTTTATATATATATATATACTTTTATACTTTTTTAGTAGTATTAGAAGACAAAATTTATGTTATTTTTGGGTTTCCAAAAGCTAAAATTAAGATCTAGTCCGAAAGTAAGTGTTTTTATACACCATTTTCATGCGTGAAAACTACAACTTTCATTTCTGTCGAGTGTGATAACTGTAATTGTTAACATGTATAACTACATGGTTTTTGTTTAAAAGTTATTTTATCTCAATAGTACTCTTCTCATGTACATGAGCAATCGAACAATGTAGATGGTACTCGACATCATGTCCATGACTTTATGCACAACAGATGAAATTTTGAGTTTTCACTTGTGAAAGTTCCAATTTTTTACAATTTAGTAACAATATCAAATTTTACTCGTTGGAAAGTTTGTAAAAATCACAACTATCACAGCTAATTGAAAATTCAAGTTTTAACAATTTAGTAAGTTGCAATTTTCATGATGGAGAATAATAATTAACTGACCGATATAAAAGTGTTTAATAAATGGGAGAAATAAATTTACAAATGATTTTTGGAATACAATTGTTAAGAAAATAAGAGAATAAAAGGTGTTTTAGTCATGCCAAAGGCCCAAAACTATGAAAATACAAAATCAATTATATTTTTTTTCTAATCATTAGTGATAATATTATATTATAAATTTTAAATATATACTATTTTAATGGTGAGTATTTAAAAAAGGAAACTTATTTTTGGGTTCTCTAAATTTTTTTCAATTTATTTAATATATTAACTCACCTGAGGCAACTGGACTTAACTAAATCAACCTGACATACTTGATCCCTTGGTTTTATGACTTGGTCAAATGACCTTGCATAATATGGTAAGAACTAATGACAAAATTTATCACAGATTACATAATATGGTAAGAACTAGTGACAAAATTTATTACAGACTTGTCCAAATTAATAATCGTAAAAATATCAGTTTAACCAAATAATGTAAGCAACTCTTAATTGGTCATATAATGCATCCTTAATTAATCCACTACATATACCTAATAATTATTTTTATCATCACTTTTTATGAATTAACTAATTAACTAAATTTGTCTGGAAAATCAATTGCAACAAGTGTAGAAGCCTACAATACAATCAACTTGGCATCACTAAAGTTTAATTAAATAATTAAATAAAATTCATATTTATTTTTTCTTGATTCATCGCCATCGATAAATATAATAATTTTATTAAGAAAAAAAAATCAATAAACCAACAACCAATATAGTTAAATGATGAAAGTTGGAAAAGATTCCAACAGTTCATCCTGAACTCTCAATCTATTGTAATACTTGGATGCAATGTCAACCGTAGGATTAAGGTTTCTATTTAGAAACTCAAAGAATTTAAAATTAAAAGAATTTAAAATCAAGTTGTAGTCTTCTAAAATAGAATTGTTGTACTGGTATAAATGGTTGTTATTGGAATTTTAAAAACCCTGCTACTACTTGAACATCACTGATGAAGGAAACATTTTGCTTATTTTTTCTTTCGCCAATAACCCAACTTCTAGCAAAGCAATACTTTCTGCCTCTTCATCGTCTCTACCTACCCCTGGGATGACTTTGCAGCCAATGTAATTACCATCAATGTCATTCACGACCAGTCTAATACCATAAAAAATTATGCACTTGTCATATGAAGCATCACTATAATCAATTAAACAATCTTAGGCTAACCCTTATGGACATCAAATTCAACTTTCAACTTCACAAAAGCGTTGCCAGAGCCCTTGAATCAAGTTGGCTTTCAAGGGATTGCTTGAACGTGAGCTTGAATCAAGATTGTTGCGCCCAATGGTTGCGCACACATAATTTTACTTTTTGCGCCTAACCATTGGGAACATCAAATTTGAGCCATCATATTTGATTTTGTAAGTTAAAATCTAACGGCTCGTCTATTTCCTCCCAACCATTGGGTACATCAATCCTGAACCATCAAAAAAAATTTATAAGTTAAAATCTAACGGTTCATCTATTTGCGCCCAACCACTGCGCGCATCAAACTTGAATTACCATAGTAGTTAGAAATTAATTCAAGCTAACGTGTCTTGAAGTTGAAAGTTGAATTTTGATCACCATAGGGGTTAGCCTTATAGAAGGTTAGAAGAGATCTCATTCAAACATAGTTCTAACTAAAATTTAATGAAATGTAAAACCAGTTTGGATTTGAACTGTAATTCTGAAAAAGTTTTCATTATTAAAAGAGAACAATTATATGGAAGGAAACAGTTCATATAGATGAAATTAAATTACATCTATAAACTAATGATTTTCATGACCACTAAAGTTCCATCCCCCTATGCTTGGATCAAAAGTGGTGTTTATTTAACAAAGCATAAAACTCACCGGGTTGAGTAAAATCAGCAGTATCATCTCCATAACATTGAAAATGAACCCGAAGATGAATATTCTTGGAACGGGAGGGGTGTGACATGATAACAATCTGCAGATGAGTGAAATGCTGATGCTGTTGTGGCAGTTGGGGTATAAATAGTTGATTTCCAAGTTGCTTCAACGTTCAAGCACCACCAGAAGTTTGTATACGAGTTGCTGCAATGTTAAAGAAACCAGTAGGAGTCTGTAGCTGAGATGATTCCATGTCAAAGCCTCCATCACCGGGTGCTAGTTGAGTTTCTTGCACCATATTTGGGGTAGAACAATGTCTTATTTGACTTCCACGAATGCTCAGACTTCTTTGACTTCCAACGCTAGGAGTGGAACCTCCACCAGCATGAGTGGAAGATCCTGGAGTAGATATGTGACAAACAACATGATATCCTCAATTGGTTCATCTCATGCAAGTGGAAGGCCTAAAATCCACATAATAGAAAGTCATACTCGTTAAACGTTCTCGGATACTCCCAATATGGATCAGTCGGATCAAGACCTTGAGAAGTAATTGGAACTGTAGTAGTCCCTCCTTGTGAAGATATACTCTGCACCTCCCAAAATGGTGGCGTAAATGTCGATGATGAAGCTTTTTGACTATTGGGATACATGAAGGCGGCGGACGTTGGTGGTGGAGGTTGGGAAAAAATAAATTTGTCATCAAGTGACACCCTACCTAAAGCTGGCATATCCATCTCACTCAAATTTTATGGCTGCATAGCAATGTTAGGCTTGCAAACTCTGTCGAACTAGTCAATTTTTCATGAGGCACCTCGATCAATTCTTCAACAACTTTCTAATCTTCACAATTTCCTAACAATTCTATAAAATCCTCATAAGAAATCTTTCTGCTTTAAAGTGGGATGATCGCTTTTACTTTTATGTTTTATATTTGCATCATAATTGCCTCATCACTTTGGTACTCTGAAAAACCCTGATACGACATGAAAACAATGTTATGGATTGTTTTAAACAGTTGCTAAATCCTTTAAAGTAAGATAGTGAGTTGACCATCATCAATTTGATTTGGCACCCAATTTTCCGTTTGGTACTTCTCTATGATAGGAAAAACGTTGGTGGTATTATAAAGAGATGGTTCACCAACATGGAAGTAAGTATAATACTGAAAATAATAACTTGGCGTTTTGGTACATTACTATTTAAAAGTAATAAAATAAACATAAATAAATGATGGTGATGAATGATGGGTTTTAACTCTAACATTCCCCAAAAACCATTTAGACTTGATTTGGAGCCCGAGTATTGACCGATCTCTATGTACAGTTCAGCTAATAAGTTAGACCCAAGTCATATTTTAGCGCTAGCTGCATGTAAATCTTGTAATGCTTTGAGAAAACCAATTTTTTTCACTGATCTAGCATTTGGAAAATAAATAACTGCCCTATTATCCATAACACAAACACTCTTCCGAGCTCATCATAATGGTCATGGATCAAATATATGCGGCCCGTAACCACGTTCTCATGATTGTGTTGTAAAAATCTCTTCAACCCGGATAACCTTATTCCACTGTTCATGCAAAAGTCATTCTATTGGGTGCCCTTATTCATCAGCAAAGTATAATTGAAGTTTCTCATGCCATTTTACTTGTGACTCCCACCTCCCTTTGTCAAATGGAAGCAAATCTTCCTCACATAATATTCCCAGCAACATGTACATATCTAACGGTGTAAATTCTATAAACAACATGTTCATAACTAAAAGTTTGCACATTTTACATTTTGCATATCCTAAATTTTGCATATACTAAAAGTTTGCATATTCCTAAAATTAAATCCAAAAATTAAATCCAGTAATTAACCGTATTTGAAATCCTCGAAATAGAATATATTTTTAGTCTTCCACCAACGTTCTAAAATTACTTGAATTTGAGCTCCCAAGATTTTTATGATTTATGAAATAAAAACACCACCAAAGATATATTCAGGCTCGGTCTTGAACAACAACAGGAAGGTACTCGTACACATATGGGATCTCATTCCACCCTTCTCTTAGTTTGGTAAATTCAAATTGCTCTTGATGGATAGATAAATGCTTAAGGAGTACACCCAGGACCAGCTTGTTGTTTAATATTTTCAAACTCTAATCCACTCATTGGGTTGCTTGATAATTACCTTTTTCTGTTTTTTTTTTGCTTTTGGATTACTCATTATGGGAAAAAAATAAAGAGAAATATTTTGGAGAAATTATGAAGAAAATAAGTGAATCTGGTTATTATTTATAGGAGGAAGAGAAATAGAAGTTGTAGATAGAATTTCGACCGTTGGAGACAGAGTATCTGTCCTTGAGTGCTTTTTCCATAGTGGCATGGCGAATTTCCAGGCCACCTGGCAGGAATTGGCCTTACTTATAAAATGTAATAGTTCGAGGGTGATAACCCCACTAGTACAAATCTCGTACCACCAAAACCCCAGTTAAAACAAAATGAAACAAAAACTCCATTTGAACAGATCTTTCTAAACTACCCACTGACTAATTCAACCTATACAACCGACCAAATCACTCCCACCCCATTAATTCAACCCAAACCCCATTAATAAGGTTATAACATTCTTCACAAACCCCAACCACCACCACCGCCAACGCCAATACGAGCACCACCCCTATTTCCACCACCAATATGAGCACCACCCCACCACTACCAACTACCAGTACCATCATCACCACCACCACCAACCACCATCGGTACCACTATCACTACCATCGCCAACTAACACCGCCAACCACCACCACCAACATATCTCCACCGTCAATACCAGCACCACTCCACTACCACCAATCATCATCACCATCAACATCAGCACCACAACCACCATTGCCACCACCAACAACCAACAACCAACACCACTGCCACCACCAACACCAATACATGCACTATCCCACCATCACCAACCAGCAAACACTACAACCGACCAGCACTACCATCAACACCACCACCACCGACCAGCACTACACCATCAAAAACTTACCATATCACTAAACCATTGGTTTCAACGATAAGAATTAGGCAAAAATATGTTCAAACAAAATTTGGTTTCAACATAAAAATGTCATTTCACCAACAGAACTTCAACTAAACTAGGAAAAAATTAGTTGTTTCACCACGAAAACTTTGGTTTCACTATAAAAGAATAGGCAAAAATCAGATGAAACCAAAATTTAGTTTTAACAAAACTTACTGTTTTCACCAACAAAACATTGATTTCAACGTTGTTTAGTTTTTATAAAATTTGATGAAACCAAATTTGGTTCCATCATTTCCTGTCATTCACCAACAAAAACGTTAATTTCGACAATGATGATGTATCATTATTTTCTGATGATGAAGGTGTTGGTGGTGTTTGTTGAGGATAAAAGGAGGAAGAAGAGGTGATATTGGTGACAAGTCTGGACATGTACTGGGGGGGGGGGGGAAAAGAAGAATGAGGCGATGGGGAGGAGGAGATGTTGTTGATGTAAAATCAGGACATAGAAAGAGAAGGAAGTGCTATTAGTGGCGGATATGGAAATGGCCACCGGTTTAGTGGAGGCGGAGGTACATTTGGTGAAAAATATGAACATAAAAGTAAAAGAAAAGAAAAGGTGGTGTTGGTGGAGGAGACAAAGGTGTTGTTGTTGCCATATCTGTCTCTTCTCACTGGTTTGGTGGTGGCGGAGCTACTGGTCGTGGTGGTGGTGGGGAGGAGGAGAAGGAGAAGTCGATGTAAGAAGAAGAAGAAGAAAGAAAAGAAGAAAGAAAGGAAAAATTATTTGTATGGAAAAGGTAGTTGTGGTATTATTAAAAATATAAATGATCTAATTTGAACATTATTAAAAGTTTGAGGTTTTTGTATCAATTTTGTTCAATATGGAGTTTTTATGGATTCCAATTTGTAGGTGGATTTTTTATCTACTAAGTTTGGTCACCTTGGTGTTTTACTCATTTTTATAATTATGTAGTCATTATATTTGGTTGAATGAGGTGTACTGATTTTACTTTTTGTCCCAATAAATTGTCTTATTAAGTCCTTGTCAACGTAGTTAATATCGATCGTACCGGCCGATAGTATCGAAATTTATCGTATATCGGTCTTTAATCTAGAAGATACGCAAAATATCTGCAATACATGAATATTCCGATTATATTGGTCGATAATATCGGTAAAGATACAAATGTATTTATTACTAATGTTTTTTCCTTTTTATTTTAATTTTTTTTCCCGTACAAATTTTATGTTTGGGATGTAAAATCATGATAAAGATAAACTGAGCTTACTCCTCCTTGTTAAATTATTTTTTAATGAAGAAAATAAATTTTATCTCCCAAACCATTTTTAATTATGAGTTTATCTGTAAAAAAAAATATATACTCCCTCCGTTTCTGGAAAAAAGTTATTTTTTCTATTTGCATAATTATTAAGACAAGGATGAGAGAGAGTAGTTTTTCTAATTTATTTTCAAATTTACTCTCAAATGAAGAAGATTATGGAAAATGAAGGAAACTTTAAGAAAATGGTAGTTTTGAAAGTTTGTTCTAATAAAAATAGAAGTAATTCTTTTGTTGGAACAAAAATTTAAAGAAAAAGTAACTTTTTTTCTGAAACGGATGGAGCATAATTTTAATTAAAAAAAGGAAAAATATACTAAAATTTGTTATTGTTCTTATCTTTGAGAGACGAAGTGGTTACGCCACTGTAGCAGGAAACGTTCTTACTAGTGCCCAACACCAATTTTTTACTCGTTACTAATAATAACGTTATTTGATCTATCAAAGAAACCGTCATTTGAATTTTTTACTTCCATAAATAAAAAAGTGAGGGAATAAAGGATCCAAAGTTAGGAATTGTATACAATTCAAATCATTGTTGGCACTTTCCTATTACTTTGGATTAGGGCCATTAGGCGAACCAAAATTCAAATTTCAAATAATCAACGGTCCAGTGAATGCTTTCTCCCCGACGAAATCAACGGCATTTCTAATATAACTTCCCTTTTCTGATTCCCTTGTCTCTCTCGCTAACATTCATCATTTCTTCTCTTTCATCCTTTTCTTTTCAAAATTTATCGCTTTGATTACTCTCTCCCTCTTTATTATCCACCTTTTCTCCCTATCAAATGGAAGAAGATCTATGGCAAGACCCACTTCTCCTTACTGATGTTTCTTGGCAAGAGAAAGGTACTATCAACATATATATATATACTAGTCACTGTTTTCATGTTTTCCTTATTTCTTCTTGTAAGTTCTTAACCTAATCCCCTTTTATACATAACAGATATTCCTTGGTCGAGAACAAAGAGCTCAAAATCTATCGATATGCCAGATCCTAACGTAGCAGCAAATGGTAGTTTCTTGAATTTCACTGATTTAAGATTTTTGATTTGATGATTTAACTAACTAATTCATTTCTTATTGCAGAGGATTCTACACATGAAGCCGTGGAAATCAATGAAATGCCTCCAAATAGTGAGTTAGACTCTAACTTCTTTGATTAGTTTGCTTTTCATTAGGGTTTTTCCTCAAAATAATGTGATTTTGTCCTATCTCTAGATGTTTCTGTTCAGAGAGAGCGGTCAGTGAGTTTCAAATTGAATAACTCCAGTGACTGGCATCCATGTGATCCAATTGACGGTAAAGAATATAAAAAACTTTTAGTAGTGTTAACTCCAGATATAACCCATTTTATTTCACTTTTAATTAGAGGTTTTTGTGTAGGTCGATCACGGCTAGGGTTTTCTCTATCATCTCCGGATCTTGTAATCTGCACTAGGTCTAGCTCACCTGATATTCCCTCTAGTAATAGATTTCAAGAAACCCCAAAATTCTTAAACAATGAGATGCCTTCCTTCGAGCTCTCTCTTGATAAAGGAATTGGTGGATTAGAAAATGAAGGTAGAGATGAGACAAGTAAGCAGAAAGAATCTACAGAAGCTTCTCTTGAGCTGATGGTTAAGTCGGCTGCCTATGGCGAAACTCAAAAAAGTTCATCTCCTGTGATTAGTATCAATGCTGGTGGAAATGATTTGTCTTTAGCTTGTGGTGAGATCGGTTTTTTAGCTGATAGTTTCTTTAAAGGTGGGGAGGTTATAAGAACAGAAGCAAGTTTTGCGGATAACGAAGAAGGTAGTCCACTATACCAAACTGCTAGATTGGGAAATTTCTCTTACAAATTTCAAAATCTTGAAGCGGGAAAATACTCTGTTGATCTGCATTTTGCGGAGATTATATTCACAAATGGCCCTCCAGGGATGAGAGTCTTCAATGTCTTTATACAGGAAGAGAAGGTCAGAAAATCAAAAGTCTCTTTTGTTTCTTGAAATGGATTGTATAATCCATCAGCTACTTAATCAGGTTATAATTTGGTTTTTCAGGTGCTTGCTGAATTAGATATTTATGCCCGGGTGGGTTCTAATAAGTCTCTGGTGCTGTCTGATCTGCATTGCTCTGTTTTTAGTGCAAATGAAGGCCTATCTATCAGATTTGAAGGCATGATTGGAAGCCCCATTGTATGTGGTATTTCAATAAGGAAGGATTCTTTGACAAGTAGGTTTCAAAGAATGTTTCAAGTTCCCTTTGCTAGTACTATTACATATTGAAAATGTGGAATATCTGATTACTACCCAACCTTTTCTTTATTAGATTCCGAAAATGTGGAGTTTCTCAAAGATAGGCAAGGGTCTCTAATAGCAGAGCATGGAATGCTAGACGTAATTCTCTTACTTCAATCTGTTAAAGAGCTAGTTAGTTGGATCCAGCAGATGTTCTTGTACTTATCTTTTATCTCTCACAGGATGATCAAAAAGATGATTCTAACTTAGTGGGTGAAGGAGAGGTTTCAAAGCTCCGCAGAGATATGGAAAATCAATATCAGGAACTAACGGAAACTAAAAGGGTTCTACATGGATTGAAAAGTGATTACGAAATGAAAAGCAAAGAATGCCAGGAAGCCTGGATGTCTTTGCGAGATCTCCAAAACGAGCTTATGCGCAAGTCCATGCATGTTGGATCTTTAGGTATGAATAGTAGGTTTCGGAGTACTTCTCATAACAAATGGATTTTTAATTTCGGTTGAACAACCTCTCGATGATGGTCTTCTTTTTGTAGCTTTTGCAATTGAAGGACAAGTCAAGGAGAAGAGCAAATGGTTTTCATCCCTCAGAGACTTGACCAAAAAGTTTAAGGTACTAGAATGAGTTATCAGGCTTGAAATCTTTATCTTTGAATCAAACTATTTTTCCGATTTGGCTGAAAAATATTTGTCGAACAGATTCTAAAGATTGAGCATTCCAAACTATCAGAAGAAGCATTGCAGTATAAGAAGTGCCTTGCGGATATGGTGCAAATGACCTCTACGGTTCAATCTGCAAGTATAACTTAACATACCCTATTGATCCTACTTAAATACACTCTCTCTCTCTCTCTTTGCTCTCCTGGATTAAGTTGTTTTCTCTTTTTTTTTTAAATCTTTGTTGATAGTGACCAAGCACATAGATTTGGAAAAGGAAAACAGGGATCTCAGGGTGAAATTTATTAATGGCGCCAAGGAACGTAAAGAACTTTATAATAAGGTTCTTGAGCTGAAAGGTAAGTATATGCAAACACGCTAAACATGAAAGTGTATTCAGAGCAGAAGAAGGATAAGGAACATGAACTATTGCTTGCAGGAAATATAAGGGTCTTTTGCAGATGTAGACCTTTAAATGCAGAAGAAGCTGCCGAAGGAGCTTCTATATCAATCGATTTTGAATCTGCAAAAGACGGAGAGCTTATGGTGAAATCCAATGGAGCACCCAAGAAAATGTTCAAATTTGACTCAGTTTTTGGCCCACAGGCAGACCAAGGTAACCAATAGAATTTGAAGAACTTAACTATCTGTGGATTGAAATCCTGATTACATGCATTTTCATGGACTTGATTAGTCGTAATTGGGAAGCTTAAAGGCAGTGGCGCAGTGCTTATGGCTTTAATATTAGTGCTGTTTTGTTATAGTCTGATGGCATCTTAAATGACCGGAGTGAATAGACTATGAGATCTCTAAACCTCTATTTGACACTTATAAAAGAAAATTATTTGTTCTTTTTGTGAATAGTTGATATATTTGAAGATACGGCACCCTTTGCCACGTCGGTTTTAGATGGATACAATGTCTGTATATTTGCGTATGGGCAGACGGGAACTGGTAAGACCTTCACAATGGAAGGAACAGAAGAAGCACGTGGAGTTAATTACAGGACTCTTGAGGAGTTATTCCGCATCATGAGAAATCGACAGGACCAATACCGGTATGAAGTTTCTGTAAGTGCCTTGGAAGTCTATAATGAGCAAATACGAGATCTACTCGTGCCAGGATCACAACCAGGAGTTGGGGCAAAGAAGTAAGTGTTTGTTAATGTTACCAATTTATAATGATGCCTGGATATTTCAAAATATTTCATGTATCCATGTCACATGCATTTGACGCTTCCAAATATTTTTAAAGGGTTTTACTTGTTTGCACACGTTGATATCTAAGTATTTAACCATACTACATATAGGCTTGAAATAAGACAAGTTGCAGAAGGAATCCATCATGTACCTGGACTTGTAGAAGCCCATGTTAGTGATATGAATGAGGTCTGGGATGTTCTACAGACAGGCAGCAATGCTAGGGCTGTTGGTGCGACTAATGCAAATGAGCACAGCAGTCGATCCCACTGGTACCCCCTTTCTTCTCTTTTTGTTAGAATAACTTTATTATTGACATGAGAAACAAACCATGCAGATAGATAAAGTTATAGTTAATGATTTTCTGATATCATTTTTTTTAAGAAACCAAATGTGCTTTTTTATCAGCTGTTCTGGACTTTATAGTGCCGTTTTACTAAAAAGTCAATTGTGGTATCTGATGCAGCATTCACTGTGTTATGGTGAAGGGTGAGAACTTGATAAATGGAGAGTGCATGAGAAGCAAGTTATGGCTTGTTGACCTTGCTGGAAGTGAGAGAGTAGCCAAGACAGACGTTCAAGGAGATCGACTGAAAGAAACTCAAAATATTAACAAATCTTTATCTGCACTTGGTGACGTGATATCAGCACTGGCGACCAAAAGCCCACATATCCCTTTCAGGTCATCTTTTAAGAGTAAATCTTATGAAGATAAAAATTTAATCTGTTATAAAATTTGGCTTGTTTGATATGATTATTTTCTTTTTTTTTTACTTGATGCTAACTTTACATTTTGATTTTTGAATATCCCCAATTTGTGCAGGAATTCAAAGCTCACTCACTTGCTTCAAGATTCTCTAGGTATTTTCCAGTCTTCTGTAGTTAATTTTGAAGTTATTGAAACTGGAAGGATTGAGTTTCTCTGTTGCTTATATTGCATATGCCAGAGAATAATTACCAACTAACTAATCACATCAGAGATACCATCCCATGGAAAAGTTTTGTCCATCTATGACTTTACAAGATCCCATGGAAAAGATTTGTCCGTCCTTTGACTTTATAAGATCCCATGGAAAAGTTTATCATGAGAACAAAAACAAATCAACAATTGCTGATAAGAAACGAAAAGCCAAATTTCTTAACCTTTAGGACCATAACATAACTCACACTTCCAAAGTGGACGTCCATGGCAGCCCACTCTATCAACATATGGTTTTCCCCTTCTTGGGATTGAACCAGATATGCTTGAGTGATTACTACCTTAAATGAAATTGCTGATAAAGAGATGAGATATAAATTAAACTACCTGCCACTAGAACCGTAAAACTCTCCTTGACAATCTTTATGACTAGAGCCAAAAGTATTTAGCTCTTGGGGTGATATCTGCTTCTCATCATACCTCTTTGGTGTTCCTCCAGCCATCAAGTTAGAGTATGTTTAGCTGTTTCCTGACCTGGAGTATATATTCCCTATGCATCTTGAAGTAGTCCTTCATTTTCTGTTTCTCTCTCTTTTAGCTATATTAATCTGCTCAATTCTTACTATGTGTATCCATAGGAGGAGATTCGAAAACTGTTATGTTTGTTCAAGTTAGTCCTAACGAAAACGACCTGAGTGAGACACTGTGCTCTCTGAACTTTGCAAGCAGAGTGAGAGGGATAGAACTTGGTCCGGCCAGGAAGCAGTTGGACATCAGCGAGCTTGCTAAATGCAAACAAATGGTATCCAATAGATCATCTTGAGTAAACTTTTTTTGTTTTTCTTGTTTTTTTAGTTTAGGTAATAATGAACTGAATTTGTCTGTTATTTTCCATTTCATCTGCTCAAACTTCTCACTATCATTTTAGGTTGAAAAGGCAAAGCAAGAGATGAAGATTAAAGATGTGCATATCAAGAAGATGGAAGAAACTATCCATAGTCTTGAACACAAGTCAAAGGCAAGAGATCTGAACACCAAGAACTTGCAAGACAAAGTAAGATTGTAGCTTTATTCCTGATTACAAAGCACGGCAAATTATTTTATTTGTTTTATAATTTACCCCCGAGTCAGATTTTTCAGTAAGCATTTTCCGGTGATCCACAATTAATTTTGATCCTCTTACAGATAAAGGAACTAGAGTTGCAACTTCTGATAGAAAGAAAACTAGCTCGACAACATGTTGATACAAAAATAGCTGAACAACAACAGCATCAGCAGTCACAGCAAAAACAACAGCAAGACGAGCTGACTTCTGCGGTAACAAAACCCCCATTGCCTATCCTACAGCCACTTGGAATCCAGAAAAATACTGGTGCAGCTCCGCTGGGTAAAGACATGGTAAATCTCATCCGTCCGCTTACGGAGAACAATTGCATCTTGCGACCTCCTACTACACCTCCTTTACTCGATAACTTCCTTAAATACAACAAAGCAGCAGAGAAAGAAAACAAACCAGAGAAAGAAATAAAACCTGAAAAAGAAAACAAATTCGAGATGGCCGATATTATCCAACAAATACCAAAACGAACTGGTAGAGTCTCAATGTGCACTGTTGCTCCCCGTCGGATTCCACTTGTTACAGCTCCCAGAAGAAACTCGTTAATGCCATTGCTAACTTCATCATCAAAGTTAGCTTCAACTCCAGCATTACTCGTGGTGCCACCATCTCAGGTTGAAAAGATGAAGGAAATCACAGAAGCATACGAAAGTGAAACCCCAGAGCAGGCGAATTGGAGTGTTCAAGATCAGAAAGTTGGTAATAAGAAGTTCAATAGTATACTGCGAAGAAGCCTACAAAAGAAGGTTAGCATTAAATCATCTCCACTGCAGCAGCATATGAGAAGAGGCGGGCCAGAAAGAACGCGACTTACCATCGTGGGTAAAGGGAGAACGGCACAAAGATTTCTGATCAATAACGGGGTACCAAAAGAAGTACCACAGAAGCATAAGGAAAAGGAGAGAGGATGGAATCTTTGATTAGAAAAGAAGAGTTGGAAGTTGTTTTTATGATGAGATTAATCTTTGTACAAAAAATGAACTGATATTGGAAAACAAAAAGGCTGCTTGCTTTTTTGTATTGTTGAAAAGAGAAATTGGTATTATCTTTTCATCTTTTTTATCTTGATCTTAAATTTGAAAAACTTAAAGATTTGTGTGCAACTAATGAATCCTGATTTGTATTCAATTATATAAAAATCTTGTTTCATACACCAATCTTTCATTTTTGTATTGTTTTAGACTTGGAATATTGTGAAATTAATAGTACTATTCAAAATCTTTTACATAGTTCCTTAATTCGTATATTCTTTATACAGAAAAATCACTTAACAATGATAAGTGTAATATATAATCATGTATATTCTATACCTAAGTTTTTTTTTCCTTTCATCACTCAATTACAAATGTAACATTTTTTTAACTACTCAAAATGGTCTTGCAAGTTGCTTAAAATCCATTGATTCAATACATTCGGCTGTATTCCTTTTATTGTTCATCAATTTCAAAAGCTCAGTTACCTTCTCTTTTGTTCTTTCACTACAGCCAACTTGCAACATCAACAAAAGCTTTTGGAAAGCACCAGCTTGTAAAACTTCAACCAACACACTTCTTTCTCCATCTCTCTTTTCATCATTCTTGCAGAGTTTCAAAAGAGCCGATACGGAGAACTCCGTCACCAAATCCGAAATACGAAGAAGTTTTTTAACCAATACTGGTATTGTTAAAACATGATTGTAACCCTTCTCTAAACCTTCTTTATCACTGAATATTCCATCAAGAACACCTAGAGCTTTCTCACATATGCTTCTATCTGATTCAACAAGAATTTCCACAAGTAGGGAAACCAAACCCATATCTGCAAATCTCGCTTTGATCTTCTCATCACTCGATGTGACTAAATAGTAAATGACTACTAAAGAAGATTTTGTAGTCGTAGAGCATATTGGTTCTTTAACTAGCTTAAATAAAGCTTCAATAGCTCCATCTGTTTCCGCAAAATCTTTTCGCATGTAGCCTGAGGAAAGAACATCTTTGATTGCTAAAACGGCGTTGCGTCTTCTTGAGATACTTCCTGATGTTGTAAACGATACCATGCGACGTAAAGACTCAGATGATCCTAAATATGATTTACCTTCTGTGTCAAGTGGGCATGTCCATGGCAACACTTCTAAGATCTCCTCAAGTAATTCGTCGGCAGTATTATCTTTCAGTGACGCAAATTTGTGGAATGTGGCTGACAATACACTACCGGTTCCGTTAGAGACGATAGTCCGCCTATTTCTCTCGCTTTCTCTACCAAAATTCTTAATCGTTTTCACCAGTCCCATACATTCAATATGGTTTCCACGCTGAGTAGCTGATGTAATACTCGAAAGAATTTCAAAGACTTGAATCGAGGAGATTGGAATTCGAGGTGTTGGAATACGCTCAATTCCATAAGAACGATTATCCACACACCAATCCTGTATCATTCGACGAATATTGTGATTTGGGATTTGCTCCATGTTGTTTAACACTTGCATCGTGACTGGACAAGTGAAATTCCCGGCTTCAATCCATTTCTCGATACTCTCTCGATCATAAGTTATACCTGTTGCTAACGTAACAGGATCTTTCATAAGATCAAGTGATATCGGACATAGAAAATGCCTCGGAATTCTTACCTCCATCATTTGTTTAATTATGTTGTTTGATAACGACGGAATCTTGCCACATGCACGTCTTCGAGCTTTCCGTTCTCTCCACGTTGAGATCATGATTATCAACTAGTTTTTACCTCTTGTTCTTGATTCGTTATAGATTAATCAAGAGTACTAACTTTTTGTTCTCAATGGAATGGAAGGGTAGTTCTTTTCTGTAAGGTTATTCGGTTTGATTCTGAAGATAAAGAAGGCATGGAGTATTATATAAGGAAGATAATATAGTAGGTGAACGCGGCTTATGAGACTAGAAACATGAAGAAAGAAACGTTCAAAGTGAAGACCGTGTATGTAAGGGTAGAAAGAAAGAGTTTTGAATGTTGACTCTTGAAACATTCAAACCGTAAAAACGGACTAAAAGTCAACAGAGTTGACAGAGAAAAATAAGAAGATGTTCTACCGATCAAGAAGAAAATTTGTTTTTAAACCACCGAAAAATTTAATTAGGTATTATAGGACTACAATTTGAAGTCATATATGCTTAAAAAAAAGAATTTGAAGTCATATTTAATGCATATTTAGTACAAGTGCTTATAAGTCATACCTCTAATTTCTAGTACACTGTTTTGTAAATAGGAAATATATTAAAAAAAATAAAACGCAAAGGCTGCTGCCATCTGGCCCCTATGTGTGCTGCCTTACTGGAGCCTGCTCCACTCCAGTTGTCCCCCATATGAAGTAATCCCATTTGGAGCGTATATGGTAGAGTTTGCAAAAATGGAATTGATGTCACTGTTGCGTTTTCTAACTTTTTGTTATATGCAGTGATGATCCAAACATTCTATCTTCAGATCTCAGTTTGCATTAGGTCTGCATCATAGTGATTGCAGGCAACCAATCTATTGACATTCTTCCGTTGGAATACGTGACTATCGAAAGAAAACTAAAATCTTTTTGTTGTTTTAAATGCACATATATCCTAGTAGCAGCGTTTTCAGGCGACATGCATCTTCACATCTGGACGCAACAGTAAGACATCAAATGCTTTGTCTAAAGAACTCTGTTTCTCTTCTTTCATATCTTTTTATATTTCTACCGTATGCCCAAACTAGATATTATCTAGATTAAGTCTACCGTATCATCCTATAATATTAATATTATTATAATATAGGGTAAAGTTATTGGATGATGATATCAATTATCTAAATTTAAAATTTATCGATACTAATTTTTCTATAAATCAAAAACAAATAAATAAATTTTTATTTTCTTAATATTACATATATTTCCATCAAAATAAAAATATACCCTAAGAACAAGGGCAGTGGCGGAACTAAACTCGATTATCAATCCGAGCTTGACCAGTCGTGGCCCTGGCTTAGGCTCTATTGTAAGCTTGGTTATTAACCCAACTTAAAAGGGGCAGTAGAAAAACAGAGGAATGACAATTTCTCCCAAACTCAACCAAATATCCATTTCCCCCTAAACTAAACTAAATACTCTCCCATTTAAAGGAGTGTTGAGAAGATTTGGGTAGAAGGGAACATTTTCCCCAAACTCAACCAAACACTAATTACTTTTTAAACTAAACTAAACATTCTTTATTTGAGAGAGTGTTATAGTCTTGATCCGTCGTACAAAGAAAATAAGTGAAAAATGACAGATCATCTATCGTTTGGTGCCATTTTCTTACCTAGATGGTGGATGATCTTCCTCCCAAGGCATTCCAGAGTTTTTTTCCCAATAATTTTTCTGAATTTATCGTCACCGTTAAATTTTTTAAAATATTTTACCATAGTGGATAGATCACTCTTTTACATACACTTTATTATAGTATATCACATACAAGTAGCCGAAGTTATCATGTAAGAGGGACTGAGGAAACACGTACACTCAAGACACATGGTTAAAAGATATAAAAGACCAAATCTTTATAATCTAGTTGGTTAATCTTATATATCTTAATTAGATAAGTTTTAACTAGTCAAGATAAGATAGGTTGTTATCTTCTAGATTTATTAATTATTCTATCATCTATAAATAGGAATCACTAATGTAAATGTAAAGCATCTCAGTATTACTGAAGACCAATAATAATATCATCCATCCTACGGGGTTTCATCCGTGGGCGTAGACCATTAATGTCGAGCCATTTTAATTTCTTGTCTTCTCCATTTATCTCTGATTTCATACTAATCATATTTTAAGATGGTGTCAGTGTAGAATTGTTCCTAAGTAGATAAATTCTACCTAGTCAAGATAAAATAGGTTGTTATCTTCTAGGTTTCTAGGTTTATTAACTATCATATCATCTATAAATAGGAATCACTGAGGACCAATAATAATGTTATTCACCCTACGGGATTTCATCCGTCGGCGTAGGCCATTAGTGTTGAACCATGTTAATTTTTTGTCTTTTATTATCTTTAATTTCATACTAATCCAATTGCTTCCGAAATCTATTTTATATCTTTGATCTCTATGCTATTAAAATGTCAATTAAAACTTTCACGTCTCCGTTCAATATCAGTTGGATAAAAGGGTTCACTTTCATTAACGGTAAACAAAGATATTTCACCATGTGTTTCACAATGCTTTCATCTCATACCACACTTCATGAGATCGGTTTTCAGATATCAAACTAAAGAATATTTGTTCCTCAGAAAAGTAATTGCCATTTTTTTTTCAGATTACCATTCCTTGGGAGATAAGTTTTCTCTGTGCAATTTTTTGTCATCTAAATCTATGAGTATTTTCATCATTTCCGAATTCTTATTTTAAAGCTTTTGCCGAAAAACCTTATCATATCAGACATCATTGGTTTTGGTATGATTTTCTTTTCCAATAACATCAATTCCTAAAATAGTGAAATTCTATTTTCTGGATATTAATTATCCATACAATATTTTCTCTTTCAACTTTCTTGGATGAACTAAGGTGGCAGTAATAGAAAACTAATTAAGTTGATGTACTATCTTTGCATCAAATATCTAACACTTAATTAATTATCAACAACAAAATTCTGATTGTTACGCAATATTGTTTTTCCAGTCCGAAGTTTAATATAACCATTGAATATAGTTTATCATGCTTTGGATTCGCAAGTATCACTCTTTGGTACTGTAGTGGATAAATATCTGAGGATACATATAGACATTCTTGATAAGGAGATTATTATACTAAGATAAAAACGAAACACTGGAAAGTCTTCTTGGTCTTACACGGTAAAAGAGATATACCACATCAATCTACAGTTAGGACACGTGGAAAGTAAAAGAAAAAATCAACGGTCAAGTTTGAAAGAGAAGACAAAGCATTAAATGAGCTTATAGAGCACGTGTGATGTAATCAGAAGCATTAAATGCACCTGACAAAAACCGACGTACACTTTTCGGGTCGTGACCAAAGAAAGAACGAAAAACACCATCATCTCGGGTCGTGTCCAGAGCAAGTTGAAGATGAAGACCAGCATATCGAAAGAAGCAGAGAAGATTCATGACATACTCCCGAGCAAACTACATCAACTCAGATACAAGTGTCTAATACTGAAATTTGGTTGTATGATACCTTTGTCTATAAATACTAAGCTAAGTCAAGAGAGAAGGAAGGTGAGATTTTTTGGGAGAAAAGCCTGTAATAAGCTTGAGAGAGTAATTTGGAGTGTTCTTGGTGAGATTGAGTTTATCCCTTTATAAGTTAAATCTCTTGAAAATAATATCAATCATTTACACATGTGGGCGTAAGTAATGATACCGAACCACGTATACCTTTTGTGTGATAACTATTAATATGTTCTTAGTCTTAATAATTTATCTTTTGCTTGAGAATGAATGGTTAGATATAGATAGTTGGATTTTACACAACTACATTTTGGCGCTAGAAACAAGGATTGTTTAACACTTGTTGAGTACCTTTGTGGTGAAATACTTCATAAAACGGCAAGATCTATAAGCTCCAAAGTGTCACTGATCTTTTTCGAAGCTAAAAGATTCTCGTTGAAGATTGTTCAAGTTATTTTTTGTTTTATCAGTAGCCAATCTTAAAGATCTATAAGCTCCAAAGTTTCAGTGATCTTTGTAGAAGCTAAAAGACTCTCGTTGAAGATTGTTCAAGTTATTTTTTATTTTTTCAGTAGCCAATGTTAAAGATTCTTTAAGACCCAAAGCGTCACTGACCTTTGTAGAAGCTAAAAGATCCCTATAAGAGTTACTCATGTTTCAAGAACAACAAAAGTTATAGATCTACGAGCTCCAAGGTGTTTATGATACTTTGTTAGAAGATAACGTAGGTATGTGTTACTGAAAGTTTAACAACACTGCGGATTTGAAAGTATTTGAGTTTTCCCCTTTGTCAGGGTTACAAACACAAGAAAACTTTTCATAAGTGGTAAAAGGGGTTGTTACAAGCTAATTTCTTATTTTCCAAAACCTAAAAAAGATTTCGCTATTATTAACAAAGTAATGGTGGAAACCTTCATAACTTGAGGTTCAGGAAACCAAAACTAAAAGGAGAGATTCAGATCATTTGAAGTCAAAAGTCATTCGAGTGATCTGAGCTTAACTTATAGAGGTCATAGTCTAAACTTTACAAAGTTCGTCAGATATCTTAATGACGGAGAAAAGAAGTTAATATCAAAGAAAAACAAGGTTTCTCTGCATCATGTTCAAAATGTCACCCAGGGAAACTTTTCAGTCACCGGAGCCGACAACTTGGTCAGACTCCACTCACCAAGTAACAGAAAAAACAGACTTACACTACAAGTTAATTGAGAAAAATCTAGCATTTTTGGATATGACGTTGTTTTCCCAAAAAACCATCGGGACCACAACAAATCTTTTTCTGAGGGGCGGAATTCTGACATAAAACAGATAACCACCTCCGAACACTGACATTTTTAGTTATAAAATGTTGGATTTGGGGATTAGTACCCGACAAAAGAATTTAAAAATATGTTATATTTTCCCTTAGTAGGTTATAGTGAGTCTGTGTGTTTCTTTTCTGGACGTAGGTCAACATCGGGAACAAGCGAGATTCGATGGCCATTTCGTCAGCACCAACGAGACATCTACGCAGTCGAATAGCAGCAGGAGCAAGTCTGCAGGAGGGACTCACGACTTCTGGCCAGAAAAGCAACCCCAATCCAAGACAAATCCTAGCAAGAGGAACCCGACCCGAGATGCCACCAGTGGAAGAGGAGATCTACCCGGTCCTACCAGCTAATGTGCATATTCATGAAACAACAAGAGGGGGAGAGTATCCCCCCGATGGATTATCCTCTTCGGACAATGAGGAAGAATGGGCACAAAGAAGGGCCCACGAAGAAGAGCACAGGATGATGGCTGAGCCGGTGCGAAGAGAAGCGACCGAGACAGAAGCAGAAAAGCAGCGTCAGATCATGCTAAGGAAAAGACATCTGGTGGAGGGAGGCAGCGTGCCGAGGAGGGACAACCCATCTAGTCACGAAACCACTGATGCGACTCTGGCAAGGATCTTGGAAAACCAACAAAATCAGGAAGAAGTGGTTAGGGCACAAGAGAGAATGAACTTACTGCTAGAACAAGAGAACAACCTACTACGAGAAAGAGGGATGAGACATGGAAGCTTACCAAGGGAGTACCCAATAGAGGGATCTAGTGATAATACACAATCGGAAGCTAGAGGCACCATTCGAACAACACCCAGCATGTGTAGAACGTCATAGACCATTTTTCCCAGGCACCCAAGTCCATAACCTGAGTTGCAACCTCAAAGATATTATAGGACCAGAGAAGACTATACCTCTGAGGAAGAACCCAGGCAGGAAAATCGAAGGTGTATGTCAGAGAAGGTATAAAATCTGAAGGCAATCATCAAGAAGATGGTGGGCAAAGGAGATGATGACAAGCTGACAGAAGTAATGACGGAAGCTGAAAAAACCCCATTCACCAAGAGATTGGCGAGAGATGAGTTTCTTCCAAAGTACACTCTCCCAATATTTGTGACAAGATTCGATGGAACATGCGATGAGGTGGAGCATATCAAGATGTAAGACATGTCGCTTTTACAATGGAGACATAATGATACGACGATGTGCAAATTCTTACCAGCAAGCTTGGATGGAGAGGCAAAGACTTGGTTCTACTCACTCTCCCAGGGATCAATCGGGACATATGAGGAGCTGAATGAAATCTTCTTGGAGACCTAAATGCATAACAACATGGCCAGACCTCGGGTGAACAAATTGTTTACTCTAGCCAGAGTACTCAAAGAATCGTTTCGGTCACTTACAGACAAGTAGAGAAAGCTATACACCAAAATTGAAACTATTAGACCATCAGATTCTGGGGTTTGAAAATGCTCTAGGAAAGAAGGACCCAATCTACGTAGATATCTACAATGAAAAGCCTTAGACTCTAAAGGATATCAGGAAGATGTAGGAGCATTACATTGCTCTCGAAGAAATACAAGGAGGGGTGCAGGAAATCCAAGTTCAGGGAAACTACAAAAGTGGCAGAACCATATCGGGCTACAAATGCCATTCCCCATACAGAGTCTAGACGAGTTGAGAAAAGAGAAAAGCAATACGATAGGAGTGCGACCTCGAAAATATGGGTTCCGAAAGGGAAAAAGCCTAGATTCGAAAAAATAAAGTATACATGCCATTGAATGCCCCCCTAGAAGAAATTTTCAAGGAGGTAAAGAAACGAATAGACATCAACTATCCCCCGAACCGAGGAGTGCAGTTTGAGAGAAGTAAAGACCACCCCGACTACTGTGCTTACCACCAGTATAGGGGGCATTCAACTAACAACTATCGAGATGTGAAGGAGATTGTGCAACACTTGATTCAAGATGGCTTTTTACAGATATATGTGAGAACTCAACCTGCACCAGCAGAAGTGCAAGTACACCAAGTAAAAATTAAAAGGGACGCTAGAGTCCTCCAATGCAACACGATTTCCCACTTAGCAACTCAAGGTTTTCATCTAGGAAGTATAATTATGTCTCGAATTCACAAAAGAGACCACTCGAGAAAGGAAATCTACAATGTAGCCAAGACTCTGCCGATGGAATCATGGATGATGCAGCCAATATCCTTCTCTTCAAAAGATGTGCCTTTGAATGGGGAAGTTCATGCAGACCCGTTGGTAATTATACAGATGATTGAGGAATGGGGAGTAAATAAAATATTGGTGGATAGTGGAAGTTCTATGGAAGTCATGTTCTATGACACTTTCAAAAGAATGGGCCTATCAGATGACATCCTCATTCCTTCCACTTATAACATCTATGGATTTAACGGGTCGGTTACCAAACCCAAAGGCGAGGTCACTTTAAGAGTCAGGAGGAGAATATCTAGACACCATTACTACTTTCTGTGTAGTGGACGTTGTTTCACCCTACGAAGCCATAATCGGGAGACCATGGATTGCAGGAATTAAAGGGGTAGCATCAGCCTATCACCAATGGCTGAGGTTCTCGACCCCGGTAGAAGTAGCAGAAGTGGTGGAAGATCCACAAGTTGCAAAGTTCTGTATCCAAGCAGACATCCAGCAAAACGAGGATAAGTGAACCAGGAACAAAAGAGAAAAGAACCGCATCCAAGGAGAGAAGCACTTACAAGATTTAGAGGAGATGTTGGCATTAGCCCAGGAGATTGGAGAAGAAAGAAAAAGTTGGGAGGCATAGCAATTACAGTCTGCAACCCCTATCGAGGAACCCAAGCAGTATTTTACGGCTCTGGAACCAACCCAAGATCTTAACATCGGGTCGGAGAAAGAGATGAAAATAGTAAAGATAGAATCGTTGCTGGATTCGGTGCAGATCACCAATCTGAAATCTTTTGTTGCAGGAATACATAGATGTGTTCGCATGGATCATGGAGGAAACATAGGGAATTAACCCAAAAATTTGTTTTCATCACCAGAGAATAGATTCAAAGTTTAAACCCATTCGACAAAAGATGTGGAGAATCGCGCCAGAGCTACATGCCTCATTAGAAGTTGGGTTATGCAAATAACTGAAGTCATCCGAAATACACAACATCCGGTAATTATCTCAAACATGGTAATTGTACCAAAGAAGAATGGTGGGGTCCGAATCTGCATAGATTTCAGTGATCTTAACAAAGCATACCCGAAGGACAGTTTCCCACTCCCGAGTATATATCAATTGGTCGATACGATTAATGGTCACGAGGCGCTGACTCTCACGGACAGTTACTCTGTGTACAACCAAATTTTATTGGCACCATAAGATCAGGAACACACCGTATTCTTCATACCTAGAGGGATCTGATGTTACACAAAGATGTCGTTTGGATTGAAAAACGCGGAAGCAACGTACCAGAGGCTGGTGGAAGATGTGTTTGAAAGTTGGATTCACAAGACCATTGAGGTATATGTAGATGACATGCTAGTCAAGAGCAAAGCAGCAATAGATCATATATCAGACCTAAAGGGAATCTTTCATCAGATGAGAAAGTACAAAATGAAAGTTAATCACGCAAAGTGTACATTCTGAATAACGTCTGGGAAGTTCCTAGGCTATATAATCACTAAGAACGGCATTGAGGCAGATCCCGACAAGGTTCGTGCCATTTGAGATATGCCATCACCCACTACAGTGAAAGATGTTCAGAGGCTAAATGGATGTTTAGCTGCCTTGAGTCGATTTATCTCGAGATCATCCGACAAATGCAAACCTTTCTTTAGTACCTTAAGAAAGGGGGATAAATTCAAGTGGACAGATGAATGTGAGGAGGCATTCGATAAGATCAAAGATCATCTCGTGAAGTTTCCAGTGTTGCAGAGGCCAGATCCTAAAGAAGGTCTCACAATATATCTTGGGGTCACCGCTCACGCTATCAGTGTTGTGCTAGTCATATACGAAGGAGGAGAGGAGAAACCTGTGTACTTCATCAGCAAGACCATGCTACCAGCAGAGAGAAATTACACAAAAATTGAGCATCTTATCCTAGCTCTAGTCTATGCAACACAAAAGTTAAGAACTTACTTTCAAGCACACAGAATTTGGATTATGACCAAATCCACTATCGAATCAGTTCTAGACAACTCTTCCCGATCGGGGCGAATCTCGAAATGGGGAGCTCAAATTAAACAATTCAATATCTTCTATAAGATGCGTACAACAATCAATTCCCAGGTCATAGTTGATTTTTTGGAAGATTTCCCCTTAGAAGAAGAAGAAGAAGAAGAAGAAGAAGAAGACATTCCCGGGATGGAAGAAGAAGATAACGGATCAACCAGACTCCTCGAAAGTTGTCATCCCAGAGATGAGAAGTATTTACACACGGCTCCTCCAATGATGACGGATCCGGGTTAGGCGTAGTGTTTACAACACCAAAGGGGATAAAGATAGTTCATTCTTTCAGACTCGAGTTCAAATCCAGCAACAACATCACTGAGTGTGAATCATTAATCCACGCTCTAAGACTTATCATAGAGCTGGGACTGATAAAAGTAAGGCTTACTAGTGATTCTCAGTTAGTAATACGCTAAATCAAAGGGGATTACCAGACTCTGGATCCATGTCTGTATAAGTAATTTAAACGAGCTCGACACTATATGAGTCAAATACCAAACATCAAGCTACGACATGTTATAAGAGGTAAAAACAGGCATGCTGATGCGTTGGCCTACACGCGTCAATGTTAAATGACCCAACGGTGGAAGCAATTCGAGTCGGGAGGGTCTTCACACCATCAATAACCAAGATGAAAGATGATAAGGAGACGATAGCCGCAATCGGTTCGGGACTCTATGAATTGGGTGACTAGAGAGATCATATCCACCGATACCTCGAATCTGGAGAGCTACCTGCGAGCATTATTCAAGCAAACAAAATCAAGATCAGGGCAGCTAGTTATCAACTTCAGGACGGGATCTTATACAGGCAGTCCTATTGGGGGCCACTTCTTAGATGCCTAGGCAAAGAGAAGGGGCCCTAGATCCTGGTAGAATTGCACTATGGAGACGCTGGCAATCATAGTTCAGGGAGGAACCTAGCCCAAAGAGCAAAAACTATGGGTTACTTTTGGCCCTACATGCATGAAAATGCAAAGTATATGGCGAAAGTCTGTGAGGAGTGTCAAAGATTTGGAAAGAAGATTCATGCACCATCCACATCCTTAAACTCGGTGTTAAGCCCATGGTCATTTGCAAAATGGGGAGTAGACATTATGGGACCACTTCACAAAGGGACGCTCCAAAGAAAATATTTCATCGTGGCCACAAACTACTTTACCAAATGGGTGGAAACAACTGCCTTAAAGCATATTCGATACAAGAATATCTTTGAATTCCTGTTCGAAAATATCATTTATCGATTCGGGATACTCGCCGTAATAGTTTCAGATAATAGGAAGCAGCTGCAGGGAACAAACACAGACTTGTTATTCAATATTTACCAAATCAGGAAGATCAAGTCTACACCCATATATCCATAGAGTAATGGCCAGGAAGAAATCACTAACAAAACCATAATTGGTAATTTGAAGAAGAAGTTGGATGGTCACTATAGGGATTGGTGTGAAAAGTTGCACAACGTTTTATGGTCATATAGAACCACAAAGATAGAAGCTACGAGGTTATCACCTTTCATGCTCACATATGGAACTGAAGTAATTCTTCCCACTGAGATAATGATCCCCACCACTAAATCAGAAGCAGGGATGAAGAATCTCAGGACAGATTTGATACTCGCCAAACTTGACAACCTGGAGGAGGCCCGAGAAATTGCATTCCATAAGATGGAGAATTACCAGAGAAGGATGCAAAGAGAATATAACAAGAAGTTCGTCCTAGAGAATTTCATCCAGGGCAGCAAGTACTCAGAGAGATCACCGAATAAGAGAGAAAGAAGAAGGGAAATTAGCACCCAAGTGGGGAGGTCCATACACAATATTATCTAAGGTAGGAGAAGGAGTTTACAAGTTACTCAAGCCCTATGGAAAGGAGATGGAGCATCCATGGAACATGAAGTATCTAAAGCAATACTATCCTTAAGAGCTAAAATATGATACATAATGGATCATTCATACTCGTGGCAAGACACGATTCTCCCTGAGTTGATATGAAGTCTTTGGTAGGTACATAGTCGAAGGGGTTACCCAGAGACTAACTATTGTAACCTCATGATACTAAATGGGTCATTTGTACTTAGGGAAAGACACGATTCTCTCCTGAAGTGACCTGAGGGTTCTGGACTACGGGTCCAGAATCAAAGGGGACACCCAGAGACTAACACAAGTGGTCCCATAATATTGTCCTATTTGGTCAATCGAAGGAGAGAGGGATCCCTCCAAGTAACAACATATTATTCGAATTGGGAAATTGGTAAGTCCCAATGTAATCAGGACCCTAGGATAAGATAGTTAGTGGACTTAACATATCCCGTCACTAGGGATTAGTGATGATGAGATATCTGAATCGGGATATGGCATTGGGCTCGATGATCTTCTTTGTTATGGATATCAAATATTTGGAGTAACTAAGTTATTATGTGAATTTAATAGAATTTGAGTGGGTAAGAAGCATGCATGACAAAGAGATAAAAGTTAAGCGAAGTAAAATCAAGCAACTAGGGAATGGAAGAGAAAAAGTGCAGCAACGAAACCTCAACCAATGAGGCCAAAATGGTGACGCAGCACCCCAATGAAAAGATGTGTTAAAAGGTGATACATCACCCAATAAGAGAAGTTTTTCACAAGAAATCAAGAAAGAACCAGCAGCAGTAGATCAACATTAAGAGGTAGGAAGCTTGGAGGAAAAAGAAGAATGTTTGGCCTTGGCCTTGGTTCTCAGATCATTTAAGGTGGTTTGCATCTTCTCCTGCACTAGACCAGCAACTTACGCCTCAAAGGCTTTCTTTGCATCATCCAAAGCATGCTCTTTTTCCGTACCATCCCGAGAAAACAACTCCTTCAGATTCGCCACATCAGAACCCAGAGATACTTCAGAGCGCTTGAGCTTCTTCTCGGACTCCTTCAAGGACTCCACCTCCTTCTTCAGAGCCTCCACTTCCGCTTGAGATGCTGAAATCACAAAGAGAAAAATTATCTTAGGAAAATAAGGAAAAAGCTACAATTGTGCACCTAAGAATTAAAAACACCTTCTAAGGTCTGAATGGTAAGTTTAAGGGTTTTCTCCAATTCAATAACCGTTGAGTCAGCTTGTTATATTTCAAGGTCAAGTCATTATTTTTGGAAGTTTGACATATCTTCATATGATTCTTAGAAACACCCTTCTGGCTATCATAAACAATTTGGATACTATCGTGTTCTGCCTGAACCGAGTCTAATCGATGGCTCGTCTCAACATAATGAGTAGCAGCTAACTCATTCTTTTTCATAACCAATTTTGATATTCTCATTCTATCAGATTAGGTATCTCGATCAGCGTAGAGATCACGATTCAAGGCCCCAAGATTAATGCATCTGTCTCTGAGCTGGTTAATTGTCAGAAGTTGATTACGGGACGACTCACAAATCAATTCAAGCTCAGATTCTTGCCTATCTATCTTATTATCTTTATTGCTAATCCACTAGTTTAAGTTGAGGACACTACTTTTAAAGACTTTGATTTCCTCCATGAGTCTGATATATTTATCTCTAGCGTCAAGTTGGAGTTGTTCGATGATGGCTACCAGCAACAGCCACGCCTCAGGATTCTAAAATTCACAATATTACTAGGGCAACTAGGAAATAAAATAAAGGAGAGATTACCTTGCTGCTCAATCACCCGCTTCTGCAAAGCCTGAACCTCACCCTCAAGTAGTTAATTCTTTTTGCACACACTCTCATAGGAGGCATGACTCCAAAGTTGAACATTTCGTCTTTACAACAGCAAACAAAGTCAACAAAAAGGGAAACTACACAACAATTGCCAAATGCATAACTCACCAGAGTTAGTAGGGCAGAAAAGATATCATAAGGCAGAGCAGGGACAACATCCAGCATGGCAGACTCAGAGAGGCATCCGAAAGATGAAGAAGTGAGGGCTCCGATCGAGTTGCAGGAAACTCTCGAGAAGGTCAAAGTGGATGAACCAGAAGGCCCGAGAGCCAATGTGTTTACCACATGCTTCTTTAAGCCGGAGCCCATATTTTTAACCCTACTGTGTAGAAGGGTTCCCAATAACAACAGTTGTGGTCACCTCACGTCCTTCAGTTTCTTCCTCACCATCATCTACGTCATCTACCAAGAAGTCATAGCCGTCCTCCTCGGGAAGCACTACTTCCACATTTAGCTGAAGTATAGACTTATCTGACTTCGGCTGGGATTCAGAAGGTTCATGGATGCCGCTTATCAGCTGTGAATCTAGGGGTAGCAAAGTAGGTTGAAAAACAACCTCTTTCACGAAGTGAGCGCCAGAGCTAGCACCCTCTAGATGCTCCCTCTTTTCACCAATATCTCCATCACCTATAGAGCCAGAATCAACACACTTTCCTTTATCACCACCAACAACGTTAACATTACCACTTTCATCAACATCTTTAACAACATCACCAACACTATGACCAGGAGAAACAACACCCTTCCCCTTATCATCACCATCAAATTTTCGATCAACAACACCTTCATCTCTTTCACTAGTAATACCATCAACATTTCCAACACCAAGGACAACTTTATCTGTACCACCACTACCAACGCCTCTTGAACTCCTTGGAATAAGACCACGTTCAGGCTCATCATCATCATCATCATCCCCAACCACAACAGACCTTGCCCTCTATAAAGTAAGATGTGGGTCAGAATATATCAAAGGATCAAATAGGGGCAAGTACATGTACTCAAGAGATTAATGGGTGGTATTTGCTACCTTAACAACTCCCTCCCCACCTCGAGTATCCCCACTCCTCTTCCGACTCGACTTGGAAGACTACAAAATAATCAGGAAAATCAACAACGGAAACCAAAAAACAAGAAGAAATAGTAGATACCAAAGGCATACCTTTTCTGTGTTCACCACCCAAGGTACATAAGATGTGTGACCAGTAAAGCTCTCAGGGGGAGGACGGTTCCCAAAAAGCAAGTTCCCATGGATAACCAGCAGGGTCCTATCCCAGACATGATCACTGGTGCGCCTCAGGTGTTTTTGTTGGTCGTCTGGCCCATCTCAGGGTCCTCGTCGAGTAGAAACTTCTCAGTCTTGTTGATAGGAGGGATATGGCGAGTCGTATCAAAGGACAGACCAGCTATTAGGCCCGAGAAGGGAGTACAATCTTTGTAGTTATCCAAGAAGCTCTGGAACGTGCACTTATGAGCATCAGTAGGATCGTAGGTGGAATGAGGAGAATCAATATGCTTACCCTTGCTTCGCCTCTCCTATTAAGATATGAACCGGCACCAATTCCCATTATACTGACCCAAGGCATGAGCTGGATCGACTCGAGAAAACACGTCATAGGCGAATGGCCTGAAAGGACTATAGAGAAGTAGCCTAAGCCCTGCATCTAGATGGCCCAAGGTAACAATGGTGGCTTGGTCCGAGTGGGGAAACTCAAGATATTTTACGTGATCCAAGTGACCACGCTGGACTGCCAACAACGTTATATATAGGCTTGGAGAGGAATCTGTTCTTAACATAAACATAAAACTGTTCATCTGTCATCTCAGCGGTTCTAGGGTTGGATTTCTTCTCAGGATTTTTACAATCAGGAAATCATAGCCGTCAAAGCATATGTGATGATCAGGAAAGGCACAATTAATCTATTATGAGTCTCATGAGAAATATCAACGACTGGAAACAAAAAGTCAAAAACATGAAAACTTGCATCAGAGAAATATACATACTTTCTGCCTGAAGATGGGCAAGGAGGACTAGAGGACGATTTATCTGCCATTTGATCTTGTTGGTGATTGATGATCTTGATCGTGATCTTGATTTTTGGTGATAACTTTTGATAATGAGTGCAGCCGAGATGATGAACAAAAGACTAACTTCAACAGTAACAGTGGTGATTTAACAAATATTAAAGGAAGAAGGACAGAAAAGAATGGCAGGAAAGCTTTAATGGTGGAGAAAAAGAGAAGATGAGGCTGCAGAAAATGTTGAAGAAGAAGTAAATATGGGAATAAAGTCTATTCCATTATTTAAAGGAATGAGGTATAGGGAAAAAACGAACTGGCGCTTGAAGGTAAAAGGTTAAAAGAATAGAGGAGGTGGAGTATGTGGCGGTTACCAAGGGATATGGAGGCGGTTAGAGGAAAGATAAAATGTTTCTTCCCATCGTACCCCTGGTACAGAAGGAAAGAAAGGGGCAAAATTGAGGACACATGTAGACATCCTAGATAAGGGGATTATGATACTAAGATGAGAGCGAAGCACTGGAAAAGTCTTCTTGGTATTACATGGTAAAAGAGATATCTACCACATCATTCTACAGTTAGGACGCGTGAAAAGTAAAAGAAGAAATCAACGGCCAAGTTTAAAAGAGGAGACAGATCATTAAATGAGCTTATAGAGCGCGCGTGATGTGATCAGAAACATTTAATGCACCTGGAGAGAATCGACATACACTCTTCGGTTCGTGACCAAAGAAAGAACGAGAAGCCATCATCATCTCGGGTCGTGTCCAGAGCAAGTTGAAGATGAAGACCAGCACACCGAGAGAACCAGAGAAGATTCGGGACATACTCCCGAGCAAACTACAACAACTCAGATACAAGTATCCAACACTGAAATTCGGTTGTATGATACATTTGTCTATAAATACTAAGCTAAGTCAAGAGAGAAGGCATGTGAGATTTTTTGGAAGAAAAGCATGTAACAAGCTTGAGAGAGTAATTTGGAGTGTTCTTAGTGAGATCAAGGTTGTTACATATCGGATTTCGGTTCGTATCGGTCGAGAGTGATACACTGGTACGCCGGTATATCGGGGAAATTTCGGTTCAAATATCGGTAAAATATCGGTCCATATATTTTAAACCTATAATTTTATAAAAAAATACTAGTTCATATTTTATAATTATAAATATATTTTAACACGTTATAACAAACGTTTTTTCATAAAGTTTAGAAAGAAAAACTAGTAATCATCTAAAATATATAGATGCATAGATTTCATACAAAGTTCAAACTGGAAACATAAGAAAAACAAGAACAACTTCAAAGTTCATAGTCTAAAATGCTAATTAAACAAGGATATTACAATTCTAATCGAAATCATTAGATTAATTATAGATATTATCATATCCATATATAATTCTAAAATATCATAAAAAATATGAGTAATAATTGAAACCCTAAAACAAGGATTTTTTTTAAAAAAAAAATCGTCCATATCGGCCAATATTTCAGTACATATCGGCCGATATTTCGGTACATATCGGCCGATATTTCGGTCCATATCGGCTGATATTTCCGTCAATATCGTTGGCCGAAATTTCGGATTTCGTCTCCGTTTCAGCCCGAAATCCGACATTTCGGCGAAATTTCGACCATTTCGGCCGAAATTAACTACATAGAGTGAGATTGAGTTTATCCTTTTATACGTTCAATCTCTTTCAAATAATATCAATTATTTACCCCCGTGGACGTAGGTAATAATACCGAACCACGTATACCTTTTGTGTAATAACTATTAATATGTTATTAGTCTTAATTATTTATCTTTTACTTAAAAATAAATTGTTAAATATAGATAGTTGGATTTTATATAACCATGGGTACTGTTGTAATTCTAACTTACTCACGCAAATGGATTTCTCCATTCTCTACATCTTTATTGTTTATCAAAGAATGCTTTATTTTCCCTCATTCTTGTCGTCAAGAATATTCAATCAATTCAGCAAATACTTCACATCTAAGCACCTTACCATTTCCGGTAATCATTGTTTGGGTTTTCCCATCTAAACCAATCTGTCTCTAAATTTTTAATTACATCTTTGTCGGAATTCAAGCCTTGTTTCTGCTTAGAACATTTTTGTTAAACTCAGTTCAACTATCTACAGGGGATTTAAAGAATTACGTTTGTGAGTTCTTCAGTACCATCTATCAACAACATTTTTCTTTTCATAGGTTCAAACATACAATACCAAGTCCCCGGTGGCAATAAAACTCTTTTGCAAACCTTGGTTCTAGTTTGTTCTTCTATGTCTTTTACATCGCATCATCATTCTTGATATGTTATCATACTATCAAGATGTAAAACATCTTCATGTTCCATTCTTTTATCCTTATCCAATGGACTTGTTGATATCAATGATCATCTTTTAGTTCACATCAGATGTAGTATGTGAATTTGTGTCTTTTTTCTTTATCAAATTGATTCTTAGTGTATTCTTAGTTTCGTCAAGTTGCCATCCAAAATGTGCAAATTAGTCTCCGCAATTCCATTATGTGCTCTAATCTAATCTATTTTAAAAGGGTGTTATTCTTTACTAGGACTGCACAAACCCGACCCGCACCCGGCCCGTCAATGAACGGGTCGGGTACGGGTTAATTTCTTGAAACTCGACTTCTGGTGGGTCGAGAACGGGTGATAGCTCCTCTCATCCGACCCGATCCGTCCACCCGCCTTCTCTCTTCTCTACTTCATCGACCGAGTCCTCCATCTTTTCTCTTTTCTGAATCTAAACTAAACAGATTGTTTTCTTTCAATTATCTCTTTCATCGACTCTTCTGTTTTCTTTTATGAAATGATAACTTGTAAGAGTTCTGCATCAGGAAAAAGGAACTGAAAAGGAACTTCATCATTAAAGCACTTGCTTTCAAGGATTTTGCTCTTTTTCAGTTATTTTTGAGTTTCTCTGGGTGGGTTTTTCATTTTAATGTTCTGTTTTTTCTTAAATCCTCTTGAATTTCATTTAGAAATCTCAGTTTTTTACCCTGTTTCATCATGTAAGTGAAGGATTTGACTATTTTGATCTTGTGATTCAGTATGATTCTGATACTTTTGACTAGGGGTTCTGTTAATTCAGGGTTTATTAAAGTAAAAATTCAAAGTTTGAGTTTTTGAAGTACTCAACTTTGGGTTGAGTTCATTTTGATGATTTATCTTTTATATTGATAGTTATGTATGAGATTAGTGTTTGAATGGTAAATATGGATTGGATGCTTATAAATCTGGCAGTAAGTTGCTTGATCTAGACCAGTGTATGAGGTCTTAGGGTTTAACACGTTTCGATCCCTTTGATAAAGTTATGAACTTTTTATCCTGAGACCAGTGTATGAGGTCTTAGGGCTGCACCAGCAATACTCGGTGCCAATTTCTTCTCAGGACCTGCAGCATTTCCCCAACAAAATTCTCATTAATGGTACAAAGAACCGCTGGAATTAATGAGGGGTAGGGTAACTACAACTTAGTCAACCCCGACTGTAACAGTCAAAATCATGGTTGTAGCCACTTCTGTGCTAAAATGCAAGCTAAGTATTACACCCTCTATATACTTAACATCATTGTTTTTAAGGAGTTGTGATAGTAATGTTTCTCGTACGTATAATCATATTGCCGTGCTCAAATATATATCCTAGTATCTAATCTCTTGAATGGTTTGGATGTTACATATACTAGTTCAGTGGTTCTGTTTTCGATAATGAAGTTATAACTTCGAAGTCTCAATCAAGTTCACATCTTTATAGAATTTAGCTCATGGAGCCCTTTGGATTGTATCTTACTAAGGCACCGTAGAAGGATATGTTTACATACATCATCTAGTATGAGTTACACTCTTTATTATGTTGATTATATAGCTTTCACTCAGCAAGTGAGCATATATGGTTAGTTCTGCAGAAAATGAATAGGTTAATAAGTTTATGTTGTAGTGTGTTGGATAACTTTGTGTTATAGTGCATTTTGGATAAGTTTATGCTATAGTGTATTTGGAATGCACGTGTGAGTTTGTCTCTGTATGTTTATAAAGTGATTTTTGATAGCCAAGTTTTGGTATTGTTAGTGTGGTATCTATTTAGCAGTGATTGATCTATTTGGATGCATTATGAATGGATGGGTGAAACATCAATGAAGGAAAGTTAGTCTTGCTCCATCATAAACTATTGTTAGTACTCAAGTATCAATGGTAGAACTACTTGTAAACTTAGTTAGATGATGAAGCTTTAGCTTGAAATGCGAATCTGTTTTCTGACATCTAGAATATGTATATACTGTTGGAGTCATGAACTGAAATCTAACCGTTGGAATCAGATGAATTTTTAACATGTTATACTTAGATATGTTAGGAATACTCGGTTAAAATTTCAGGTTAATCAGATAGGGAAAGTGGCTGAAACTTCTGTAATACAGAGAACTGTATCTACAGAATTTGTGCAACGTCGCAGAGTTCTCGGGATAAAAATGAGGCACTTAGACTTCATGTATTTCTATGATTTTTGGACATGAAAAACCCCTTTTGGTTATGATTCAGCTATATGAGTTTCAAATCAAATAGATCAAGGGAAGTACCCCAAACAGAGGATTTTCTACAGCTAATCCTGTAGGAATTCAGTCTCGTCTGAGCACCGGAAATCAGACATAACTCTATATCTAACAGTTACATTACTTTCAAATTTTTGTACAATGACCTTGTTATAGTTATGAATGTTTGATAAAAAATTTCAAATAGATCGGGTCATATTTACTACTGAAAACATTGGATGAACCGGGACTGCAGTGTGTTAAAGTTAAATCCTGGAAACTAACTGTCTGTAATGTTTTTCATTATTTGCTTCTCTTGATTTCCATCTGTTATGAATTGGGTTAGTCTATCTCATGTTCCATATTTGATCTATGTATTGTATGAACTCTAGGCACTGGAGCTTTGACCTTTTCAGTGCCATGATTTCTGGAATGAAATGTAGGTTTCTGTACTTAGCCACGCCACTGAATTTTCTGAACCTCGTCAACTAACCCCTTATATCCATTTGAAACATGTATATTGTGAGTATTTTTGGAACACATCATTTTGAAATCTTACAGTCTAGGTGATAATTGTTTCCCATTATTTATGGTTTCCTTTCCACACTGTTTGGTATGGAATATATGAGTCCCTTAACCTAGTGAATGTATTGTCGTTCATGGATGGTTTAAAGTAATTACGAGTTCACGTAGTTTGGTTATTAGACTATTATTTTCTATGTATGTTGGCCTTTTTATTAGACTATGTATCGTATATCTTATCATATACAGTGCTGAATTTGAATGTGACTCTTTTGTAGTATCGAGTTAGTATTCAGAACATAACATGAATACAGGATACAAAACAGATCAATATACTGAACAGGAACAGGAGTACATGTTAGAAACAGGAACATGAACAGGGCAGGAACAGGACAAGGATAGGAACATGAACAGGAAAGGAACCGGACAGGACAGGAACAGGATTATTAGTCTGGGCGGATGATAGCGGTTACCCATACCCGACCCACCTTAAAGTCGGGTCAGGACCGACCCGACCCGTTTTACGGCGGGTCGAGTACGGCTGAAAATTAAATACCCACCGATGTAGCGGGTCGGGTGCGGATGAGGCCAAACCCGACCCGACCCACCCGATGTGCAGCCCTACTCTTTACAACTTTGGTCGAATTGCGTTTTCACAAAAAAAAATAAAAATAAAAATAAAGGTAAGGAAAATCCAAGTCCCTTATTTATCGATGGTTATTGTAAATTAATAAAAGTTAAGAAATGCGGTGTAAAAGGAAGAAGTTAAGATGAAGGTTAATTGTCGAAGTTGTCGAACTACAGAGAAATCGGTTTATACATTTAAACTCGAAGTTCAAGTCTCGTTGTGAATAATAAGCGACCACTCTAGATACAAGGATTTTTTTGTTCAAGCTGTATACTTCAAGGTTCTCTCCGTGTCCAACTTGAGGAATACTATGAGAATATAGCAAATATAAGTCAAGGATCCTAGTATAAAATATGATCAAGTTAGTTGGTTATTTTTACCTAGTCAAAGATATCTATGTTGTTACTTTATCTTCTAGGATTATAGATATCCTATATCTATAAACATGAATTATTATTGTAAATGTAATCATATGAATATCATCTAATCTGGAGACCAATATAATTTTTCTCTATGAGGTTTATCCGTGGACGAAATGTTTTGTTTTCTTTAATTAAAATGAACCTATAATTAAACCTTCACAAGTCTGAGAATCGAATCTCTTTTTACCACTATATTTTATCACATCATTACTCAAGCTCCAAAGATGAATTCTAGAAAAAATATAAAGAAAATTTCCTTTATTCCCCCAAAAAATGGTCAAGTCATTTTCAAGAATATTCCAGTGGTTCAAGATGAGATAGAAGACACAAACAATGGTGCAAGACTGGTAAAAGGAAGAGAAACAATATGTTGATGGAATCTGAACCTAATCCTTCATAAATTCTCCAACCCATGAATCAACATGACATCCAAGATAGTATCATTACAACACATAGAGCCACAGCAGGAGGGACACATTCTGGATTCACTAATGGAGAAAATAAGGCACACTTTGTTAGTCATTTATACAATTTGTTAGGCATTCCTAGTTTTAATCATTGCATTTTTTATAACTTCAAAAGTTACTTATCTTTTCATATTTTATGTTATCACTGTTTCTGTCAAAAAGATAGGTCCACACTGAAAATTTTGAGTTGGAATGTCAATGGGTTTGGTAAAAACACTATTAGAAACCATTTACAAATGCTTGTCAGATCACACAACCCAGACATAATTTTTCTTTCTGAAACCAAAAACAAACTGAAAAGAATGCAGTTTCTGGTAGCTAGATTTAAATTCCCTAATGTTATTTTTTTTGAACCTATAGGCCTCTCTGGTGGCTTATGTCTTTTTTGGAAAGATGGCATTGAATTGGATATTATAGATACTAGATTTAATATTATTAATTGTATGGTGAAAATGGATAATAGAAATGATGCTACTCTTGTTTCCTGCATTTATGGGGCTCTAAACTGTGATGACAGGAAAACTCAATGGGATTATCTTAGAAATATGAAAGCTAACTATCCTGTGTCTTGGGTGGTTTTAGGTGATTTTAATTTTATCATGTCTAATCATGAAAAAGAAGGTGGTAATGTAGTTCCTCAATCTGAATTAGATGCTAATAACTTAATTTTTGCTTCTAATGAACTTCATAGCATGAACTACATCGGTAATCCCTTTACTTGGACAACAGAAGAGAAGGTGGGGACCTTATTCTGGAGAGACTTGATAGGATAGTGGTAACTTTGGATTGGCTTGATAAGTTTCCTAATGCAGCTTGTTATCATTTATCTGTTATGGGGAGTGATCACTTCCCTATTCTTCTTGTTTCTTCTAAACATGATAATTCTTGCAAAAAGTCCTTTAGAGTTAACATATCTTGGTTTAAAGATAATGCTTGCTTTGCTTTAGTTAAAACTAACTGGGGATCCCATGGTAATGGTTCTCATGTTTTTCGGCTTACAAAAAATTTGTTTGCTATTAAGCACATTTTGAAAGAGTGGAACTAAATCACTTTGGTAATATTAATACCCAAATATCAAAACTTGAAGCTCAGTTAGTTGTTATAATTAGAAATAGGGGTACCCAAAACTTTGTTCAAGTTAGGGAGTTAATTGAGAAACTCAAATATTGGTATGATGCTGAAGAATTATTTTGGAAACAAAGAAACAACGATGATCATTTGAAACTAGATGATAGGAATACAACTTAGTTTCATCAAAAGGCCAATTTTAGAAGAAGAATAACTCAGATTGATTCCATTCAGTGTAGTGATGGATCTTGGCTCACTGAAAGAGATGATATTGCTAATGAAATTCTTAAGCATTTTTCTGTTATGAGTAGGTCTACCAAGCCTTGTAATCCTGCTAATTATCTAAATACTGTTAATGATTGCATTACTTCTAGTGACAATAACATGCTTATAGCTAATTCTACTTTTGAAGAGGTTAAAAAAATGTATTTGAGATGAAACCTTGGACCACTCCTGGTCCATATGGTTTCCCTATAGGATTCTATCAATTGATATGGGACATTGTAGGCCAAGATATTTTTAATATAATTTAGTCCTTTTTTGAGTCTCAACATATTTTGAAACAGCTTAACCATAATTTTACTACTCGCATTCCCAAGTTAAATTGTCCTAAGAGTGCAGTTGACTTTAAAACTATAAGTTTATGTAATGTTGCTTATAAATTCATTTCTAAACTTCTTGCTTCTAGGCTTAAAAGAATTCTTCACAAAATTATTGCCCCTACTCAAACTGTTTTCGTCTCTGGTAGATTTATTGTGACACTCCAAACTATTACTTGGGCTTAACCAAACCTATTAACCAAATTCTATACTTAAAGTGCCTAAAAGTTTAATACTCCCTCCGTTTCAGGAAAAGAGTTATTTTTCATATTTGCACAATTGTTAAGGCAAGATGAGAGAGAATAACTTTTGTAATTTACTTCCAGATTTACCCTAACAAAAAATTTAATACTACATATATCTTTATAATGAGAATAATAACATTTCTTAAAATAATAAGGGTAGTTTTGAAAGTTTGTTATATTGAAAATGAAAGTAACTCTTTTGTTGGAATAAAAATTTAAAGAGAAAGTAACTCTTTTCCTGAAACGGAGGGAGTATTTAAATGTCTTTAACACATTTTAATTATCCCTTAGTATTATTAGTGTGTATGATTAGTAGATGAAAATATTAGATATTTTAAGCATACTTGATACTTGTTTAATAAAGAAGGTATTTGAGTAATTTTTTTTCTAGTCAATAAAAACTAAAGAACGGAGATAACAAGGATTTGTGTTTCTTCATCCCCTTTTCTTTCCTTTTCTTTTCTCGGGTGATTTTCCCCCTTTCTTTGAAAATTAAAAGATAGTAGCTGAAAATCACGATCAGTGAACTCGGTAGAGACATGACTAAATCAAGTTGCTGATGTCGTTTATGTTTGGTTGGATGTATAAGAATTTCTTCTTGCGTTCTTTAATTTGGGAACTGTTTTGGGGTAATCAGTTTTTCAACCAATTGATTGAAAGTGATATGGAGTCATGGTTTGATTAGGAATTAAGGTTGTGGTTGCATTTGATTTTGATTGAGTTTTTGGGAGAAGTTTTCTTGCCGGAAAATTAGGTGAGAATAGGAGACTTGTTGATGGTTTTATTGATGCATGGTGAAGATTAAGGAGTGATGATAATCCAGGAAGAATTAGGGGAGATGGGTTAGAGTTTGACATGGATTTAGTTTAGGTTTGGATTGGAAAATCAGTAAGAAAGCTTGGCTGCATTTAATGTCAGTAAGATGTTTGTCCCTTTGTTTCAATAAAAACTTCTTTTTCTTCTTACTGTGAATGCTTGCTGAACTGTTTATGCTTGATATTTCATACCATATGAGTATAAGTTATATTGCTAAAAATTGAATCTTGAATTGTTCTAATCAATCTTATGTTGTCTTTAACTTCTCTTGCTGTCCGGAATTACTAATGGAGATGGACTGGAGATAGTGGACAAATAATGACTACGTCCCAATGAATCAAAAATAAACTAGCTACAACATTTGTCTATGAAAGCTCAAGATTATTATACGAAAGTTATCTTGCGTTCGTCATTTCTTAGTAAAAGAGCTTGTAGGTCATATTGTTACCTTTTCTGTGTTGAATTATGTTTGGGGCTGTGGACAATATCTTGGTTGATATCTCATGCCCCTGGTCTTTGACAACTATAGTCGGTATTGTCAGCAAGGTCTTGACTAAAGTGGTGCCATAACCATTTGAAATAATAGACTCGGACCTATGCGGTTGAGTGGGCCTGTATGCATCGCACTCTGTAAGTATAGTTATAACTCATTTTTGCTCTTGCTGAAATCAGCCTATGTCAAATGCATTTATGGTTGAAAGGTACAACAGAGGATCGATATAGATATAAATTTGCAGGGTAAATTAACTATATTGCTCTGCATACATTGTAGATTGAATTCTTATGGTTTTTCTTATTTGTAAATTTATTGTAAAATGACATATGTTTTATCTCTTGTATTGGTAATAATTCTTATACATTTTTGAAATGTTCCTTAAATTGCAAACACATTGACGGTTCCAAATAATCTTGATGGTTGGTAAGTAGAATAAGCTAGCAGTGTGTTGACCTTGTTACATTTTGGAACTGATAGTAAATAGTTGACACAATTTTTTTCATAGTCGTAAGTGTTACCTAAGTGTCTTGAGAATGTACTCAGACCATGAGAAACTAGCTAGTTGCGTGTATCGGTGTTATCATGGACTAGGTGGGTTCGACTTGTTTATTTAAATTATGTTGTTTAGTGAATTGCATTTATATCTTATGAATTTTGACATCCTCTGTGACTTGAAATATCAAAGGTCGTGTATAGGTTGAGAGTATACTAACCAATGTCAATGTGCTAGACTAGTCATGACGTATTTGTATATTATTAAATATCTTAGATATGATCTTTGTACCGTTTAAATGTTGCAGTTTAAATGTTGCATTGTTTCTCATTTTGATTAGGGATTTTGCTTAGGCATGGCATTGGCACCAAAATACTAAAGACATATATCGGAGTATTTCACTAGAGATAGTTAATTCTAAGAAAACAGTTTATACTATCTAAAATACAAAGTAAGACGAACTACGGTCGTGCTTGATCCCTTCGAGCTACGGAGAGGGTACGTGGGCAGTTGTTATGCGGTTCAACACAAGGTTGTTCATATCATTTGAAAGTGTTGGTTGTTGCGCGGTATTTTATACCATCTATTCAGAGATGATTTTAACCTGCAATATATATATATCGTTTGTAAGAGGTAGTTGCAGTATTGGTTGTTCATACTACCTAATGAAGAGATGATTGATGCTTTCCAGTTTATATCATCTGATATAAATGTGAGATAGAGATGATTGTTGCCTCTTCAAGGTAATTCATACCATCTAATAACTGTATAACCCGTAAGACAAGAGATGATTATTACCATTCGAGGTAATTCATATCATTTATCTCGGAATGTGAGTTAAGCAATTGTATTATCGTACGAGGTAACTCATATCATCTGAGAAGAATGGTTGTTGTTTATGATAATTAATACCATTGACTTGGAAATGATTACTAACTCTTTGGATTAGTTCATATCATTTGAGAAAGATGGTCTGTTGAGCTTGATCTAGTACTGTGAGTTGCCATGCCCACTGGGGCTCTCTCCTATGGGTGGCTACCTGGAAGACCGTTAGCTGTAACGGTGGTTGGTATCCGACTACCCCTGACACTGGGACTGATCATTCCTCACCCGTTTAGTGCGGTGTGTGTTGTTAGGCCTGCTACAGCTCCCACCTACGGGTGGCTACCTAGCTGTAACGGTGACCGTTAGTTATAACGACGGCAAGAGAACCTCACAGTATAAGCGATGAAAATCATTTGTCGGACCCGATGACCCTTGCGAAATTGTGGATTTTTTTTGGATCCCTGGATATGCGGTATGAGACACATGCTCAGAAGGTCTTAATTGACTTAACAACGGACCTTGTGGATTTTTGGGCACTATGGTATGGGACATCTGCTCAGAGAATTCTAATCCTCGAATTAATGAGATTTCTGTTCAGCAGAGTCTCAGTATCTGAAGTTGGTGTTTTATAAAAGATGATTGTTACCAAATGTGGTAATTCATATCATCTGTTGGTATCGATAAATATCAGAAATTATATAAAAAATTGTAAAACAGTTTGATGGATTCGATGACCCTCGAAATAAGAGCTAAGTTTATATGCTTATACTTGGGGAAATATCAATTAATATTTGCTTGGTAAAATCGATTACATTTGCTTGTTAAAATTATATTGGTCCGAAAAATTAGCAATGTTGGCTCCTTGAGTGGCATATCGGGAAGTTGGATTCTGCCAATGGGCCGAAATCCGATCCGTTAGAAGCGAAAATTGTCTGGTGCGTCACACTTATTCATGACAATATAGTCATAGATCATAAAATGATTGATTCCTTGAAAAAGACTAAGGCTAAAGATGGTGGCATTGCTATTAAATTAGATATGTCTAAGACTTTTGATAGGGTAGAGTGGTCTTTCTTAATTGCTAATCTGAAAGCTCTTGGTTTTTGTGATATTTGGTGTAAAATGATTGAGCAGTGCATTTCAACTGTGTCCACATCTATTCTCCTAAATGGATCCCCAGGTAAGTTGTATTATCCCCAATGAGGTCTAAGGCAGGGAGATCATCTATCTCCCTACCTTTTTATTTTATGTATGGAAGCATTTTTTAGATCTTTAAAAACTGCAGAAAATTCTAAACTTATATATGGGTTTAAAGTCACTAAGGATAGTCCAACCATTTCTCACTTGTTTTCTGCAGATGATTGTCTCATCTTCATCAAAGCCAGAATTAATGAGGCTAATCATTTGTCTTCTATAATTGAGCAATTTAGTAAATTCTCTGGACAACCAGTTAACTTTGAAAAGTTTGCAGTTGCTTTTAGTCCTAAAGTCCCAGTGGATATAAAAATATTATCTCCAACATCTTGAAGATAAAAAGAATGACTTTGTAAGAAAAGTACCCAGGAGTTCCTCTTCTTTTGCAGAAGGACAAAACTCAATCTTTCTCCCACTTGATTGAAATTATAGAGGTAAACTAGCTGGATGGAAAGGTAAGTTTCTTGCTCCTCCTGGTAAAACATTTCTTGTTCAATCTGTTCTAGGTAATTTGGCTAATCACCATCTTGCAGTTTTTCCAATACCTAAAAAGGTTACTGATAAGCTTGACTCTGTTCAAACGAATTTTCGGTGGGATAAAGAGGACACATGTGGTGGTATTTATCCAAAAAGATGGCTAGATGTACCTCTTCCTAAGGAATTAGGAGGCATGAATATTAGAAGAATTGAAATCCTAAACTTAGCTCTTCTTTTTAAACTTGCTTGGAGAATGCTCCAAAATAATGAGGATCTGCGGGTCAAAATTTTATCTTGCAAATATTTTAGCAATTCTAATCCTCTAACTGATATTTTATCTCAACAGGGTTCTTGGTTATGGAGAGTTGTATGTATGGGTCTTGAAATTAAACAAAATTATGTTTGGGAGGTCGGTGATGGAGAAAAAGTGCTCACCTGGTAGGATAACTGGATTCTTAAGATGAATAAGCCACCTGAATCTGCCAACTTTTTTTCCAACATGAAATATGTCAGTCAGCTAATAGACAAAGATACAAAAACCTGGAAATTAGATACTCTACAATCTCTGTTTGATCAGGAAACTATCAATGGTATAACTAGTATTAGGATCCCTTTCAATGGATGTGATAATCTAAGATGCGAACCTTCCCATAATGGTTGTTTTACTGTCAAAACAGCTTACAGGGTCATCTTAGAAAAATCCTTAGCTTAGCAGCCTACCAAAAATAACTTACTTGTCAACTGGAAATCTTTTTGGAAACAAAAATTACCTCCTAGGATCCAGCATTTTATGTGGAAATGTCTTCACTCTTGTTTTCCTACTAAGAATTGATTAGCTAGAATCACTAGGAATAATTGTTTAGTATGTCCTTTATGTGATACTGAAAATGAATCTGATACTCATTTGTTTGTTGATTGTTCTGTTGCAGCTAGAATTTGGAATTTAGTGAATCTAATTTTGTACCATTCTATTAAGAATAAAACCTTTCAAGATTGGTTACTATTTGTGTTCAATACTAACAATTCTGGTGTGCAGGTGGATCATAAAACATTTGAGTGTATGAGCTTTACTGCTTGGTATATTTGGAGAGCTAGATGCTCTAAACATTTTGATAATGTTCATATTAACCCTAATAGTATCTCTGATAGCATTGTTAAACACCTTGAATACTGGCATATATCTTTAGCAGAATCTGGAAACTCTAACAGCATTAAGATCCATGAAAAGCATTCTTGGATAACAACTTTATCTTATATGGAGAAAATAAATTTTGATGTTTCTTTTACTGATAAATCTGTTGAATCTAGAATTGGTTTAATATCTAAAAACTCTGCAGGTAAATACAAAGGAGTGCGATGCATCCAAAGGAAGGCTGTAGACCCTGAAAAAGCTGAAGCATTAGGAGCTTTGGAAGCAGTTTTATGGGCTAGAGAAAGGAGACTCACGAATATACATTTGGAGGGAGATTGCTTGAACGTTGTGAGAGCTATCCAAGGCAACTCAATGGTTGTCAATTGGACTACAAATAATATCATAGCTGATGTAGTGAGTTTGAATATTGGACATGCAGTTATGCTCATAGAGATGCAAATGATTTAGCTGACTCCTTAGCTAAATTTGCAAGATCTCAAGTAGATTTACTAGAATGGTTTTAAAATTGGCCATCTTGGATCAATACTATGATTCAAAGTGATCAAATTTTTTTTTACTTTCTTAATCTCTTTAGTACAAAAAAAAAATTATTCAAAAAAAAATACACACTACTTGAGCACTAAAAAATGTATTATGCATGTGTGATGTGTTAGAACAAGAATTATAAAGTAGAGTGTTTAAAATACCCACTATGAATGAAATTGTTATAAAATATGATTAGTATGAAATCATAAATAAAGGGAGAAGACAAAGAATTAACGTGGTTCGATACTAATAACCTACATACATGGATGAAACCTCATAGAATGGATAATATTATCATTGATCTTCTCAGTAATACTGAGATGCTTTACATTTACATAAGTGTTTCTGGATGAAACCTCATAGAATGGATAATATTATCATTGATCTTCTCAGTAATACTGAGATGCTTTACATTTACATAAGTGTTTCCTATTCGTGGATAATAGGATAGTTAATAAACCTAGAAACCTATAAGATAACAATTTATCTTATCTTGACTAGTTAAAACTTATCTAGTTAGAATATATAAGATTTACCACCTAAATTATAAAAATTTGGTTTTTTATATCTTCTAATCACGTATCTTGAGTGTGCATGTGTTGCCTCAATCCCTCTTACACGATAACATCGGCTATTTATACGTGAAATATTCTAATACCCTTCCTCAAGTTGGACACGGTAAGAATTAAAATGTGCAACTTGTACCGTTTCCGAAGTAGACGATAAAAAACAACCTTTATTATCTTCTTCATCCCTTTACCATCACTAAATCTTTAATCACAGACCACGGGACTTGAACTTTACTGTCACTGAATCTTCAATCATGGACCACGACACCTGAAATATTGTATGTGTTGAAAAATGTGACTGGATTGGATATTCGGCTTGAAAATAAAACTTAGATGGAGATATGGGCTTTGGTTAAAAAGACATACATGAGACTTGTATACGAATCATCAACAAAACTTAGTGATAATAAGTTATAAATTAATAACATAAGCCACTCACTTCGAGTTTTATCGAAATCCCCTGTTTAGATAAAGTATAATAGCATCAAAGAAAATTAGTTTATAAAACATATTTTTCTGCAAATGACGAGATTTAAGAAAGGACCAAGCATCTTGGAAAAAATGCAGTATCATGGAAATATGTTTGGAAATTCTGAGATGCTTGAAGATGAAATGGGATATTCGGAATTAAATTTATATTTTTCAAGAAACAAGAAAGAAATAATATTAGTTCAAATAAGCTAAGAGAAATCCCGTAAATAATAACTCAAGGAGAAACCGTAGTTGATGAGAATATATAGAAAACCACTGTATCTAGCTAGTGGCCCAAAACTTTAAGAGAAAGATAGCAGCATGATCTGATCAACTGTTGACTTTGTCAACATTATTTAAAAATGATCACTGCGGAAACAATATGATCAACTGTGTTGATGAAAAATAGACAAGTCTATTATTAGAGATTAGTAAAAAACGAGTTTGATGGAAATAGGAAGCAGAAGCAATTTTGAAGGTTGAATTGGAAAAATACCTTGACGATGGTAAATAGAATAGAGAAATAATGATTAACAAAACTTGTTGATTCTAATAACTATACGAGAAGAAAAAAAAAAGAGCATCATTAATAGTGAAAAAATAATATTGATCAGGAGAAATATTTTTTAGATCTTTTCTGACTTTGTATCATCATAAATTTTGATATGTAAATCAAAAATAAGATGAGTAAAATATTAAGATAAGCACAAGTAAACTGTCATCCTTCTATTTCTTTTATAACCAAGTCGATGTTGTACCTGGTTCTGATGAGGTAAAAACTTAGCAAGCTCATCATTATCATTCATAAATTGTTGTTGTTGATGATATTGTACGGATTAGTTCTCACCAATTTTGGAAAACAAGAAATTGAATAAAAACTTAAAACAATTTCTGACGAAGATGACGAAAGTTTGAAGGAACTTCGAAAAAACAAAATGATAGAAAATGAAATCCTGAATTAAAACATTAGACATAACCAGTAATTAATAAATCATCCATATCAAAATCAAATAAAAATAAAATAAATAAGAGACGATGATATTAATGTGGTTTGATACTGATGATTAAAATAAAATAAAGATAACTTTTTAAAAATACGGGGAAGAACTAGGATTCAGGATTCCACTTTTAACCAGTAAATCAAGTGATAGTAATTTTAATCATGCAATTAAAACATTTTAATTTGATTCTAAAGCATTGCAAAAATAGATTTTCAAAACAACAATTGTATAACACAAGCATGGAGCATCTAGGGACCTAATCCGAGGCATGCACCATCTAACGGAATCACAATTGCTTAATAAAATCTTTTAAATCAATTTTCAATCAAGGCAATTAATCATAAATAAATTAATTAAATACATACCACTTAATTATTAGAGAAAAAGCTTCCTCCGTCATCCCAGTAACGGCGATTAGCTCATGGTAGAGAACATATGCTCAAAATAATCTTTCGTTACTCCAAAAAGTGTTTACAAAGGTGAAATGGATGTAACACAGCTGATTTGATACGCGTATATGCGTTACAGAAGATGGTTCAGCCGTTACAAAAGAAAATAAGCAACAGGAAAGAAGAAGGAAGACGAAACAGGAACATCAACACTTATAAGTGTTGCAGGATCGTCTTCTCCGTTGAGCAGCAGCAGGAACAGTCGCCGGAACTTCGATGTTTGCTTCCGGCGATGATTTTTGAGCTTCCCCCCCTGATTTCTTCGGCTTCTCTTCATATATATAGGGTCTACAAACCCTAGGGAGAGTTCTAAACCTAATAGAACTCTCCAAAACTCTCCAAAATCCTCCCAAATCCGAATCAAGGAATGACTCCTTTTTCCGTCCAAATTCACTCTGGGAGCCACTTTTTCCGGCTAAAAACGTGTAGAATTGGTTGTGTGGGTCTTGTATGGATATCTTCTAACTTGTGGGACACTTAGAATCGCAAATCAACACAAAAATTACGTGAAATTCGTTCACAGCAGCTTCTCACGGGATGAACCCGTGTTCCCGATGAGTTGGGCCGATTCGACTCGCTGAGTTGGCCGATCCGACTCGTTCCGATCCTGGGGTGCCCCCAATCCAAAGTGTGGGTGCCTTTAACACTTTTCGAGCCAATTTTTCCGCAAATGTTTATTTCTCAAAAATATCTACAAAGACATAAAAAGACATAATAAGTGTAAAATCGAGTACTATCGAAGCAGATATTCGGGCGCAATATAGACACGAAAATGTGTCTATCAAATACCCCCAAACTTACTATTTTGCTAGTCCTCGAGCAAACTAATAAAATAAAATCCTAACTCACTTTCGCAGGAATCGCGACTACATTTAGCACATGTAGTAAGCCGTTAAACCCCTAGGTGTCCCTAGTGGACGAGTTTTGTCTCGTGAGGGTTTACAAGAGGTATACCCACAAAACCTGCACTCCAAATTTTAGCTACTCGTGAACGATTAAGGATAGACACTAAACAAGCTATTTAGTTGGCTTACTCAATTCTTCGGATATGGGAATCATTACCCTATATGAGTCCAATTGTTGTACACGAGTGTTTACTCAAGCATACTAAAATTCATATATAAGACAACAGAGCTCTACTCAGATAATTGTTCAACCACAAGACTCAGAATCTATCCCAATTAATCACATGAAAAGATTTAGAAGATGGAAATAGAAATATGAAGGTTGCACATGTTGACTAAGGTGAACGGTGTTTCCCATATCTGTTTGAAGGTCAGTGCCAGGATGAATCCTAATAGATTGAGATATATGGTCTTAAAACTAATACTAATATCGACTCAACTGGTATATACAAGGGTCCCAGCGATCGATTTATTGAAAATAAAACGATAAATATATGGACAACATGATTGGATCAAATTGAATCCAAGCGCATGGTTCTTATCAGCATCTTACGTGATAGTTCCCATGGATCCTGCGTTCCACGCTTGCTTAGGCGACGAAGACAGGGAGAACACACACATATTGCTATCAAAGTGTCAATATTGTTCTTTTTTTTTTTTTTTTTTTTTTTCCGAATAAAGCAAGAATCGGGCTTGATCTCAAACACTCTATTTCATCCTAGCGGCGATAACAATTTGATACTGGGCCCCACCAAATCACTTAGAGAAACACAAAATTGTAAAAATAAAAACAGAAAGTGATATGGTCGAGATAGACTCCGAGATGTGGTGACAACTATCATGTTATTTTCTAACACCTTAACTCTGTCCTTTTATGAATAGACCATTTAACTGGGCACACCAATTCCTATAGAAAAAGAGCTAAGTTTCTATCTACCTAGAATGGTTAGTGTCACCCTGAAGTGTTCACAAGCTTCTAAATTCTAGAGCTTTATTATTTCACTAAAAAGTTTTTCCCTTACCCCCAAACTTAAATTAAACAGTGTCCTCAATGTTTCTAAAGATGAATGATTAAAAATACGAACAAGAAGAAACTGTTACCACTTCAGGAAAAGGAGTTAGGGAAAGATATTACCGTGTTGTAAGAGCATGGGTTACCTCCCAAGAAGTGCTAAGTTTAAAGTCTTCAGCCAGACTAGGAAAGAATTAGTCACCTCAAAAAACCATAGAGCAATAATCGGAACAACCGTGGGTCATCTGAATCAAATAGTGTTATCCAGAATAGAAGGAAACTGCAAAAAGCTAAGAAGATAAACGAACCGAGCACACTGTCATCCCTCTCTAGTTTTCTGTTTAAGATAACTACTTTTAGCTGTGGTTCAGGTTCTATAGAAGGGTCTTGATAAACTATTTCCATAGGCTTGATTACCTTGTAGGAAGAATCAACAAGATCAGATTGTAGAGTCTGTAAAAACTCAACTAAGAACTTAGAACCACATAATAATAACTTGAATAATTGTGGATCTTCAGAGTCAATCAGATATGACTCACACAATTGACTATAATGAAGGTGGTCATTCTTACACAAATGTGTCGATTCTAATTTCCTAAAGTAATTAGGCTCAGTCTCAAAACTTAATAACTGACATATTTGAAATTCTAACGTTCCCACATATGGAAGAAAATATTTTGGTGGGAAAACAAAGTCAATCTTGGTATTACTACCTAGGTAAACCACATCGACCAGAGGATGGGTTTCTAACAACTGAACTTCTTTCTGGAAGTCAACAGGCTCAAGGAATCTAGTTTGAAGATGATCTTGTAAAATGGTAGAGGTACATATGTCAAGTCCCAAGTTAGGGACCTTTCTAAGAGGTAAAGGTAAAGCACAGGGAGAATGATAGTCACCCCCAAACTTAGAGTTTTCAGTGTCTCTAGATAGACTCATTACACTTTCCCTATTTTCTAGATCGTCCGGTTCCCGAAAATTATCAATTTCTTCTTCTAAATGATGATTAGCTAGACATTCCTCTAATGTATCTTTTAACAAGGTGTTTGATAATGACTCCTGAACTACCGTTTTTATCATGTTTACCTCCTCAATGCACGTGTCACCTAACTCAGAAGGTTGCTTAATATGGAAAATATTAAGTTCAATAGTCATATTACCAAAAGACAAATTCATAATACCAGTTCGACAGTTAATGATCGCATTAGATGTAGCTAAAAACGGGCGACCTAATATCACAGGTATCTGACTTTCTGGGTCACGGACAGGTTGAGTGTCAAGGACAATAAAATCTACTGGGTAAATAAACTTATCGACCTCAATAAGAACATCCTCTATGATACCACGGGGAATTTTCACAGACCTATCAGCTAATTGTAATGTTATCTGAGTAGGTTTCAACTCTCCAAGTCCTAACTGAAGGTACACATGGTACGGAAGTAACTTCACACTGGCTCCTAAGTCAAGTAAGGCTTTCTCAACACGGTAGTTACCTATTGTGCACGAAATGGTTGGGGACCCTGGGTCTTTGTACTTAGGAGTTGTAGTATTCTGAAGAAATGAACTCACATGACTAGCTAAAAAGGCTTTCTTTGGTACACTAAACTTTCGCTTTCACGTACAAATATCCTTAAGAAACTTGGAATACGCAGGAATCTGCCTAATTGCATCTAATAATGGAAGGTTGATCGTGACTTGCTTAAAAACCTCCAATATGTCATTAAAGTTGGATTCCTTCTTAGTGGGTGCTAACAACTGCGGGAATGGGGCTCTGGGCACAAAGTCTGGCTTATGAGGAGCTGCCTCAGGCTCTTCAGAGACTTTATCAGTCTCCTTAGCTATTGGATCAGGGTGATCTACAGTGTGTTCACTATCAGGCCTAGTTACCTTGTTATCTAATACCTTACCATTCCTAAGGGTGCTAATTGCATTCACGTGACTTGATGATTTCTCACCGGAAGATATTTTATTAACTCCTCTAGGATTGGGTTGGGGTTGACTAGGGAACCTACCTTTTTCTTTTTCTCTCAGAGATTCGGCAATCTGACTAACCTGGGTTTCTAAATTCGAAATAGCCTGACTATTCGCCTGAACAATCTTTTGATTTTCTTGGAACTTCTGGTTAACATACTGCTTGAATTCTTCATCTCTCTGAACTAACGAGGCAACACTCTCAGCTAAACTCATTATCGACTTTTCTATCGAACTCTGACTATGTGTTGGTCCAGAAGGGTTCTTAGCATAACCAAAACCTGGGGGAACCTTAGAATTACTAGACTGACCTTGATTCTGGCCCTTGGACCAAGAAAGGTTAGGATGGTTTTTCCAACCAGGGTTATAGGTTTCTGAGTAAGGGTCGAACTTCTGATGATTATCAAACCTAGTGTTATTATAAAGAACATGGGCTTGCTCTTCAGTATTCTGTTGTTCCCAAAATGATTTGGGCTCAATATTACTAGATTGACTTAGTTCTAAAGCTTCTAACCTCTTTGATATAGCAGCTATTTTGGCATCTGATTCAAAAGATCCTTCTACCCTATTGACATTCCCTTTACTTAGAAGAATTGTTTTCTGGGGCTCCCTACTGTTTTCCCACTGTTGGGTTTTTTCGGCGATTTCATTCAAAAATGTCATCGCGCCATCGACAGTTTTATTTTCAAACCCACATGTGCATAAAGACTCAACCATGGTTGTTGTCGAATAATCTAAACCCTCATAAAGGATTTGAACAAGCCTTACTTTTTCTAAACCATGATGAGGACATTGGGATAGTAAGTCATTGAACCTTTCTAAATACCTATATAAAGATTCTCCCTCTAATTGAGCAAATGTACAAATCTGCTGTCTAATGGATGATGTTTTGTGCCTAGGGAAAAAATTCTGGAGAAAGACAGACGTAAGTTGTTCATAGGTTTCAATTGACTCAGAAGTCAAACTATATAGCCAAGATTTGGCTTTATCTCTTAGGGAAAAAGGAAACAATCTAAGTTTTAATGATTCATCATCTAGGTCCTTAATCCTGAGGGTACTACATATTTCCTCAAAATTCCTAACATGGAAATAGGGGTTTTCATTTTCTTTCCTAAGAAGATTGGGAGCATCTGTATGGTCCCAGGTTTCAACTCATAGTGTTCTTCAGTAGCAGCTAACTTGATACATGATGGACGAGAACTCCTAGTCGGGTTCAACAAAGCTTTTAAAGTTGCCATTGTTGGCGTTATCAAAGAACTAGAAGTAACTTGTTCACACAAAGTCAAGTTTTCAAAATCAAAGACAAGGCTCTCAAAAGAAGAGTCTTCGAGGTTCTCGTTTCCAGAGACAGAATTACTAGGCTTGTCACTAATTAAGCGACCTAAAGCGTTTCTTCTCCAAGTCCGCTTGAAGAGCGGTCTTGGCATACACTAAATAAAAACTATAAATAAATAAATCCTAAACGGAAGGAAATCCTAACAATCACAAGCAAGGATGACTCAATCAAATCAAACCTATTGAATCTAGAAAACAAAAAGCATGATGGCTCCACTTAGATTGTTTCTAGACCAGCTTCTATTCTTTCGAAAGGCAACTAGTTATAATTTTAGCAAACCTCTTAGAGCGATCCGAATTAGATTAAGTCGAAGAGAAACAGGATAAGCTCTAAGGAGCTTTGATAACCCTGTCTCTTTGGCACTTTTCCCTGGGTTACAAGGCGGCTCTAATCAACTTAAAATAATCTTCCTGAACTTCGAGTTAGGCTAATAAAGTAACCAGTACAGTCCTTTTTAACGATTTTCCAATAAGCTCGATACCCTATAGGTCTCTTTCTAGTCAAGATTTTAGGCTTAGGTTCGCGTAGGTTTCGTTTTCCTAAGGCGGGCAAGAAGGAGACGGTGATGAAATCCGAAACCTTATCTTATATGGCCAGGCCTTGCCCTTTACTATGCAAAAATTAAAGTCCGTATTCAGTCCTCAGCATATATGCATACAAAGGCGTCCAGAAAACCCACTGACAGGAGATTCGTGGGTTGGTCGAAGTTTACCTCCCGTACCAGACGGGCGATGAACCGTTGAAGTCGACTCGGGCCACTAATATCCTTTTCAATAGTGTGCGAACCCGAGGGGCCGAGACAATATCGTAATTGTCGTCCTTCCCTGCACACAGTTTGATATTTAAAACTACCCTTCCGTAGGGTTTAAAAATAATAAAATGTCCAAAAATGTCCAAAAATAATAAAAAGTCCAAAAAGTGTCCGAAAATAAAAGAAAAATTACAGAAATAATAAAAACCCTAATACAATTTTCTAAACGAATTAAAACTAATTAAAATAAACTAAAATCTAATTAAGAAAAATAAAATCTTCGATCTTCTTTTTCGTTCTTTAAGCTTTTCCCTTTAACTCCAAGTCTTTAGCTTTAATTCCAAAACTTTGGCTTACTCCCTTTCGATCCAAAATTCAACCTGTAGCAAAAAGAGAAATACCAAAAGAAACGTAAAATAGAACAAAGTAAAATAATAAAACTAAAAATAAAACAAAAAATAAATCTAAAAAAATAAATTTAAACCCCTAAACCTAAAAACAAGTCCGCGTCGGCGGCGCCAAAAATTGATGCGATAAAATATAGTGGTAAAAAGAGATTCGATTCTCAGACTTGTGAAGGTTTAATTATAGACTTAATTTTAATTAAAGAAAACAAAACAAAATAAAATAAAGATAACTTTTAAAAAATATGGGGAAGAACTAGGATTCAGGATTCCACTTTTAACCAATAAATCAAGTGATAGTAATTTTAATCATGCAATTAAAACATTTTAATTTGATTCTAAAGCATTGTAAAAATAGATTTTCAAAACAACAACTGTATAACACAAGCATGGAGCATCTAGGGACCTAATCCGAGGCATGCACCATCTAACGGAATCACAATTGCTTAATAAAATCTTTTAAATCAATTTTCAATCAAGGCAATTAATCATAAATAAATTGCATAAATAAATTAATTAAATACATACCACTTAATTATTAGAGAAAAAGCTTCCTCCGTCATCCCAGTAACGGCGATTAGCTCATGGTAGAGAAAATATGCTCAAAATAATCTTTCATTGCTCCAAAAAGTGTTTACAAAGGTGAAATGGATGTAACACAGCTGATTTGATACGCGTATACGCGTTACAGACGATGGTTCAGCCGTTACAAAAGAAAATAAGCAACAGGAAAGAAGAAGGAAGACGAAACAGGAGTTGCAGGATCGTCTTCTCCGTTGAGCAGCAGCAGGAACAGTCGTCGGAACTTCGCTGTTTGCTTCCGGCGATGATTTTTGAGCTTCCCCCCCTGATTTCTTCGGCTTCTCTTCATATATATAGGGTCTACAAACCCTAGGGAGAGTTATAAACCTAATAGAACTCTCCAAAACTCTCCAAAATCCTCCCAAATCCGAATCAAGGAATGACTCCTTTTTCCGTCCAAATTCACTCCGGGAGCCACTTTTTCCGGCTAAAAACGTGTAGAATTGGTTGTGTGGGTCTTGTATGGATTTCTTCTAACTTATGGGACACTTAGAATCGTAAATCAACACAAAAATTACGTGAAATTCGTTCACAGCAGCTTCTCACGGGATGAACCCGTTTTCCCGATGAGTTGGGCCGATTCGACTCGCTGAGTTGCCGATCCGACTCGTTCCGTTCCTGGGGTGCCCCCAATCCAAAGTGTGGGTGCCTTAATCCATTTTCCCGGGTGCCTTTAACACTTTTCGAGCTAATTTTTTCGCAAATGTTTATTTCTCAAAAATATCTACAAAGACATAAAAAGACATAATAAGTGTAAAATCGAGTACTATCGAAGCAGATATTCGGACGCAATATAGACACGAAAATGTGTCTATCAAGTAACTTGTTTAGTTTAGGCTGAGAAATTTTTCCTTAAAGCATCAAAGTTTCCAAAAACATGGGGTTATTTCTATAATGCTTCCAGATATTCAGTAGCAGCTTGGTATGCTCTATTGCAGTGATTGATGATATAACAATTGGGATAAATCTTGTGAGGTTGTTTTTCATAAAAGAATCTTATCCATTTTGTAATAACTGAAGTTGTAATTGCCATAACTCCTCTTCTCATTGGACTATTGATGTTAACCTTAACACACACTTTTATAGGGAATCCTTGGTAAGCAATTGCATCTTTTGGCTCAATGGTTGTGACTTCACCCATCAGTTTACCTATTTCCTCAAATGCTTTCACATTCATGTGCTCTGGCATCAAGTGTTTAAGCTGAATCCAAAACTCATGATGTTCCCACTCTATTTCATGAAACAAAGTTAGAGGGTTGTAGTGATGTAGAATCACCAGATTTCCATTTATGCTCCAGGGTTTTTCTTCAACAACTTTGTTAAGAGTCTCCTAATCTGCAAAACTTAAGAACTATCACATTATCATCTAATTCAAATATTTTGAGATCTTCAGGAGAGATGAAATTCCAAGTGAAATGGATAAACTTTTCAACTGCCTTGTGCGACATTTTTTCTTTAATTATTATTTTCCCAATCAAGGAGATGTCCCATTGATTGTCTTCACCTTCCTCTGTAGCCTCTTCAATATGGTACACAATTGGGTCCATGGATTCTTCTAATTCGAGAGTAGCATTCTTGAACTTTTTAGCCAGATCAATCACACTATTAGAATCTGATTCTGCCATCTTAAAGCAGGGGAAAAAATGTTAGAAAAATTTCTTTAGGAAGATAGTTTGGTATGTTTGTACTCTCACCTGCCATATGATAAATTATGCTTAAGATTGATTCTTCCCAAGAATCATGAGAAGTTGAGATATTTTGGGAAGAAAAATCTTTGACATGAAAGGAAAGAATATAACTGGTCAAAATGATACCAAGGATTTTTTTGAATTTGAATTTGAATTTAACTTTTGAGAAACAGAAACCATTTCCGGAAATTCAAATTTTTAAATAAATCGGCAATGACCCAGTAACTCCAAGATCTCCACCATGAAACAATGACAACCAAGATTTTCATTTGAGCTTCAAAAAGCTTGTATACATACACTGCAAACGCTATAGCCACAACTGGAAACCAGGCAACACCATTTGAGGGATCAGAATTTATAAATACATAAAAAGAAAGGGTGATTAGTAAGCCATTTAAAAAAACTCAGAGTTTGGAATAAAAATGTAACAAAAGAAATTTTAAGCAATAATTCACAAAAATTAGTCAAAATAGAAGAGTTTGAGATTAATTTTTTTTAAAAAAGAACGATATCATGATAAGCAGAACAAGAGAAATTATAAGATTAGAGTTGGAAATGCATGATTTGGTAAACTGAGTCACTCAAATAGGATCGCCCGATTCACAGAGCTTCTCTCTCCCTCCCGTCCTGAACTGCTGTACCTTTTGGACTTAAGTAGTGTGCATTAGGAGATGTGTATATCATTACTGGATCCACTAAATGGCAATCCTCCATAGAATTTGGTACCCCGAAACAACCTTGAAAAATAATTCGTTTATTTATTCTCTTTGGTTAACTAATTAGTAGTGCCGGCATTGATCGTTGATTAGTTGTTAAGGAAAAAAAGGTTGGTTGTTGGTCGTTGATCCGTTTTCTTTGGTAAACTAATTAGTGGTGCCGGCATTGATCGTTGATTTGTTGTTAAGAAAAAATAAGTTTGAAAGAAAAAAAAGAAGAAGAGGGAAATTGAGTAGCATGATTTCCCAACACTATCTGTTTTATCATTTCCCGTCCAAATTGAAAGACCTTCCCGCCATTCAAACCGGTTGTTTTAGTTCCATGACATCTCTCTTGGATTTCTGCGACAAAATAGAAATTCTTCAACAAATTCACGCTAGATACATTGTTCATGGTCATTTGATCAAATAACCCTTTTGCAGACTCCAGATTACCTAGTTTTGTGTACATCGTCAATAAAGCAGTATTCACCGATAAATCATTACTTAAGTTACTCAAAAAAATCAAAAGATGAACAAATTTCCCAGCTTCAAGCGAGTTCAAAATAACACTCGATCTCAATAGGCTAATATAAGTTTTGAAATCAGGTTCCAATCCTTCCATTCTCATCTCTCTAAAAAGCCGAAAACTGTCATCAGGTTTACCATTTTGTGTACACTCGGAAATCAGCGAATTCCAATAAGTTAAACCCTTGATAGGCATTTCTTCAAACAATTCACCAGCACCACCACCTTTACCATATAAACCATACATTTCTTCCAAAGCACTAACATCCAAATCATAACCCAATTTAATAACACGCCCATAGATTTTCCTTACAGTTTCAAGATGGGTTTCATTGTATTTACCAAACTTTAAAAGACTTTGGAGAAGTGTATTATAAATAAGAGAATTTGGGCTGTCTACAGAATTGAATACTTGTTAGCATAACTGCTTATAAGCTTTGAAGAGAGGGTTTGGTTTGTGTTGGGTGGAACATAATGATTTTGGCATATTGTAGGAATGGATATCCAAAGGAAGCGTTGGAACTGTTGATGCAGATGGGAAAATCAGGTGTTAGAACTGATTTATGTACTGCATTAGCTGTTATATCTTCAGCTACGGAGTTGAAATCTCTTAGGCAGGGTAAAGAGGTACATGCACATGTGGTTCGTAATGGGTTCTGATTATCAAGTATCAGTTCATAATTCACTGATTGAGATGTATTGCAAATGCGGGGATTTAAGAAATGCACGAAACATCTTTGATTTTGTTCTTGACAAGACCGTGGTTTCATGGAGATCCATGATCAAGGGGCATGTAAACACTGGTCTATCTTCTGATGCTTTGTCCCTCTTTTCTAAAATGAGTATGGATGGAACTAGATTAGATACTGTGACAGTCATGAATGTTTTACCTGCTTGTGTGAATCTGGGAGCTTTAGAATATGTCAAATATTTTCATGGCTATTCAATAAAATATGGTTTAATCTCAGAAGTCTCAATGGTTACAGCACTTTTTGATAGCTACGGAAAGTGTGGATGCATAGAAGTGGCCCAGAAGCTCTTTGATGAAGAACTTGATGCTAAGGATGTAGTTTCATGGAATACTATGATCAATGCTTATTCGAAACATGGAAATTCAGGTCGATGTTTCGAGTCGTATGCCAAAATGAAGGGTTTGAACTTGAGACCAGACAGGATAACCTTTCTTGGGTTATTAACAGCGTGTGTTAATTTAGGATTGGTGAGAGAAGGCTGGGAGTGTTTTGAGGAGATGGGAAAAACTTGCAATTGTGAACCCAATCTTGAACACTATGCTTGTATGGTGGATCTTTTGGGGCGCACTGGGCATACTGAAGAAGCTGTAAAACTTTTAAAATCGATGCCTTTTGAGCCAGATGCACGAATCTGGGGGTCATTATTGACTGCAAGTAAGACAAAAGCAGACACTAAGCTTGCCGAGTTTGCGACTGAGGAACTCATAAAGATGGAGCCAAAAAATGCTGCAAACTATATTTTGCTTTCCAAAATATTTCTGCAGGAAAATGGGACAGGGTTGCTAATATGAGGGTTGTTCTTAGAAATAGAGGTCTGAAAAAGATGCCGGGCATTAGCTGGTTAGAGATCAGTGGCAGTGTACACGAGTTTCGTGTTGCTGATCGTTCTCATCTAAAGTCACATGATATTTATGCCATTTTAGGAAATCTAGAAATGGAAATCAAGACGAGTACAACCAAGAGTTCGCAACTAATATCTTGAGTTCCAGTTTAGCGCTTTATATGTTCCACACAGCTCTAGCAACAGCAGTATGGCTCTGGCTAGTAATTCCCTTGAAACTAAGTTGTTGCAATTTCACCTGTTATTCAAAATTAACATCAATACTATTTCGAGTAAAGTGCTAAAGGAGAAGGCAAACCAATCTACATTAGTTAAAAGGGGCAATAAAACACTGAAAGTGCCTTCAGAAATAACTTTTTATCTTTACATACTTCTGTGAGACGAAAGATATATGAAAAACAAAAATACAGGTACTATTTTTTATGTTCCTAACACATCACAAAGGTATCAAAATTTCCCAACAAACATAAAGAAGCCACCATCAATTGGTATACGGTTTATCTCAAAGTTCCTTGATCCTGCATGACTATTTTCGCAACATGAATTACTGAAGGGCTGTGTTGCCTGTTTCTCAACTACGCGCAAAAAAGGAGTTTACACATTTTCTTCACCTTACTTTGAGGAACTTTCCCCCGAATCTGATTATTTGATTGCTGTAAATAAAGCAACAAGTAAACATGAAAATCTACAAACTGCGGAAACAAAATCAACTTATGAATCAACAAAATTTATTTTGAGTCGGACAAGGAACTAAAATTACTCAGTATAACAGAAACTTCGCTGAAAAAACAACATTATACCCGAACAGATCCAAGAAGCAAAGAGCACTCACATTTTACGGATGATCCTGCAAGACATGTCAACCTAGATTTTGTGTCCGCCTCTGCAACTGGACTTGGCTGCTCCTTTTTGGCCATGCGAACATCCCACACCCTTATGACTCCATCTGATGATGCAGATGCCGCTAGATATGGGGATTCAGAGTTTTCTACATCATCAATGGTACTGCTAGACAGGACCGCCACTCCTTTCACGCGCTTTGAATGTGCTTTCTCAATACAATATGCTTTCTTCCCACTGATAGGGTCCCATGCTGTGACGTTACAATCCTCCCCGCCAGTAAATAACAGTCCATTCTGTTATAATCAAAATCAATATTAGGAAAGACAACAATAAATAAGTGCAATCATCAGAAACATTTTCAGTATTGTCTGTTTTTGAAGGAAGGACATGTATGTTGCTCAACAAATCAACCAATTATGTTCACTGTTATTTTGCTTCCTGTCAGAAAGTCAGGAGTTGATTGACTACACTGTATCAACCAATAACATTATTTCATTCAGTTACTAGGTTAAGATAAATGCACTCATGAAATCTTAAAATGATATAAAGTACAAAGAAAAAGAAGAATCTCTTGTTCACTCTATAAATGCAACCTCTACCATAAGAGAGCAGACATCATGTAGCAATCGTATGTTTCCTCAGCAGAGAAAACCAAGAAGCAGAAAGAAAAGCCATTGCTTCCACAAAATAAAAATTAATGTTTCACCATATAAAATGTCTATATAATATATTCTGAAACTATTAAAGCACAAAATGTTAATAGATAAACTATTCAAAGAAAACAATGGCATACTATTCAAAGCTTCGAAGCTCTTCGCTTCAGAAGTGAGGCGATATGAGAAAAGGCAACCCTGAGGGCTTGCATATTTCCTGATGATTTACTTGTTCATGTAAGAGGTGCCAAAATACTGATTTGTGAATTTCAATGCGGCTGAATGATCTAAAGCAAACAAACAGAAGGCATAAAGTAGCACCCATCACAGGGCCCAAGGGCCAATTGGAGCCATCAATTGTCTCCTATGCATCTGGAGCAGTGCTTAGATGTAATTTTGAAGGCTAATACTGTATGCCCTTCACACATGAGTTTGGCGGGGAAACTGAAAGTTATAGAAAAGCAGACTGTAAATGATGGATACATGACAGATTGCTTGCAAGCCTGGTGCAGTGAAACTTAGAAAAGAATTCCCTCCGTAACTCATCCATTGGGATTTGACCTTTGGAAGGAGAAATTCTGCATATATCAATAAACCCCTTTTTCCAGCATCTCAAGAAGGACTTGAGAGATAGGGGGAAGTAAACTATAGGCATATATCGACACCATCAAAGTGAAGCAGGAACCCACCAAAACATTAAAGACTCAACTCATGAAATTGGATATCCTCTATTCAATCTAGTTCAGCAATAATCCTTCAAGCATCCCAGAAATCTATTTCAACTCTAAGTTTGAGCTAAACAGGAAACCTGAAAACTAACCATACTAAGTATTTAAACAATAAGCGATAGTTTTCTTGGCATTATTTAACAACTTCAGAACTGAACAATTGTTTTAGTACAAACTAAGAGCTCTAAACAAAAATTTGCCAACCCTTATTTTCTATGCTTTTTAATTAAGTAAACATAAAATAAAATCAGTACTTGTACTTCAACCTATCTTTAATTCCTATCTCTCTGGATGAAAAAAATCTCAGTGATGCAACCTACATGAATTCATCCACTATGCGTGCGAAAATAGAGCTTAAAAATCATGTAATTTTCAATGATACCAGTAACAAACACCCGTATTCATATCAAACACAAACAAATAAAGATTGGGGGAAAATAGGGTAGAGAAATCCTTACAGCAGATGCAGCAGCACAAAGAATCCTACTCTTGTTATCCATCTCTAAAACCAACTTAGCATCCTCAGCCTCATGAATACAAATTTTATCTTCCATAACCAAAAAGAACTTACTCCCATCTGAATCAAATTTCACCATTGAGGCTTCCTTATTTAACCTACAGCAAAAACTCCTCCTTCCTCTCACTAAATTCGACATAGCTAAACAAGAATCTCTACCAACACTCAAAGCCAACTTCCCAGACTTATGTATACTCAAATCGTTAACACTTTTTCTATGAGCTTGTATACTTTTGTAATGAACAAAAGGATCAGCATCATAGATACTAACAGTACCATCTTCGGAACCACTAAGAAGATTACGAGGGTAAGAAAGTGAAGACGAGTTAAAGAAAGAGACACAAGTGATAGCTCCTGTTTGATTCATGAGAGAACCAACTTCTGAAGAAGTGGATATGTCATATATTTTAATGGAGTCATCTGCTCCACCAGAGACGGCTACAGGACCAGACACAGCAACACATTTGATTGCAGAGATATGAGATGGGTATGAGAAAAGTGGGATTAGGGTTTCAGATTTAAGCTTGAATCCCCATATGAACTTCTCGTAAGAACCAGCTACTAAAGTCATGGTGTCTATCTCTTCTCCTTCTCTTTCTCTCTGTAGGCGCAAGGGTTTAGCGGCTGTGAAGGGTTTAACTACAGTCCAATTGGTCTGTAGGGAATGTAGGGTTTAACTGCGGAAGAAATCCCCAAATGGTTTTGCGGAGGAGAAGGCTAAAACTGCTATGGGAAAAGCTGACTTTTCTGTAGGGTTTAAGGGAAGTTGGACTTAAGTCGGGGATAGAAAACGTGAATTTTACTGTAGAGCCCAAGTAGGAGCATTAGGTTTTCCAGGCATGATTTACAAAGGGAATACCAAGCCCAGTAGGATACCATTTAATTGATCCGACGATCAGTATTGTTTGAGATTTATTATTTCATATGAAATGATATCACCCGTTAGTAATAAAATTCCCTTTATAAATTATGTTTTCAGGAACCCACCATTTCATATACGAGATCCTAAGGTTTTTTATTATTATAAGACTTGTACCCGTGCTATGTATCGGACATATTTAACATTTTATGACAGTTATCGTTAATTTTTGATTTGGTGTGGCCGAGTTTCGTCTCGTCTCGTCCCGTCCCATCGTGATGCATTAAATCTTGATTGCAGACTCCATGATTTCATCTCTGACATGATTTATAAATTATCCAACTTATTTTATTAGAGAAATCTTAAAAAGAATCATTTGACTTCTTGAAGAATATAACAGTTTGGAATAGTAAAAAATATATACCTCCGTTTAAGATTCTGATAACACTTTAAAATATAGAGCCTTTATATAGATTATCAGAATTTCATTTTCAGTTAGGTTTATACCTTTTTTTTTGTTTCCTAACTTAGTCACGGTTTCTAGATATGGTAGGTTCACGACTTTGGAATTGAAATACTAATGCATTCCAAATTGAATTTGGTTTCTTTTTTTTATTATTTTTTCCCAATTTTTTTAAACCAATCATACGTTGCCAAGTGTCCTTACCTAAACTCTCGTTTCACAAAAGCCATGGAAACCTTATTTCGGCCAATAAAAAATGAGTGCTTCCTCACCGTTCAACGTGAGAACTTTATTTGTCTAGGCCTTTAAATCTTTAGATTAGATAAAAAAAAATTTTTATTGATGTAATACTAATTAACTACATTGTTTAAGTCATTCTCTAAATCAGCCGAGAACGACCATTCCTTACAAACCAATTCATTGTTTAAGTTATTGTTTAACTATATTTTACTCATTAACTTGTTTTAAACAAAATAAACAATCTTTAATTATACTAGAAGTACGTAGTCCATCCATTTGACACTATTTATTGACTCGTTAATAACAGCTATCATATTCTTGATGTCACTTTCCAGATGCAATCATATTCCCCACTACAAATTTAATCATTGTTTTAGCTTCAACCTGTTTCTCATCTAAATTTGTGACGTACTTGCACTTTGCTCCCTTATATAAACCGGCACAGTTCCTTTATATCAGTCCAATACCCATATATTTTTAGAGTTTCTCAGAGGATACATGAATATTAATTTTTTTATAGTCTGAAATTGGAATATACCATGTTTCTCTTATAGGATTTGGAGTTTCCAAGTTAACATCAGAATTCTAAATAAATTCTTCCCATTCATATTTATTGCATTGCCTTTATTAATATGTCACCTGGATTTACCTGCAATTTATCAAAGACAATCATACACCTTCTCCCCTAGCAGATGCATTTAGTCTCATTGAAATTTTCAAATGCCAGATATTACTGCTAGCTTACTTTTTACAAACTTCAGTTACAAACTTAATCTTAGATCTTGAAACTGAGAATAAAAAAAAAACCTATATATCATTAATTAACCAACTATGAACTCACAGTTGTATGTTAGAACTATTATTTACCTTGAACTTATATGTTTTCTAAAAATAATTTTCACTGCATTGCATAATACACTTCCAAACAGACCTGTCGTAAATTGACTTAGGAAATTTAGGCAACCAATTAACTATCTCAAAACCATATTTCGTGACTTCCATAGAGTCTCGTTCTCATTAGCAAAACTCCATAACCACTTTGTCAACAAAAGCTTGACTCTTTTTCCTCAAATTTTTGATGCCCAAACCTCCAAATGTTTTTATTTTCCGTAAAACATCCCACTTCAAGTTATCTTCTTCCACCCTTGTTACCATTCCACAAAAAATCGCTCATTAATTTTTCTAACTTCTTAACAACAGGAGCTGACATTTCAATCAGGGACATGTAACAGTAAGTAGCTGGGTAAGCTAGCTAAAACATTAGTGATCAAAGTTACATTTCCTGTTTGAGAAAGTATATGTTAATTTCTTCCAACTTGCAAACTTAAAACTGAATTTGTCGATCACTTTACCACATTTAATAATTGTGCCACTTTTATATCCTAATGACAGTCTTAGATAAGTTGAAAGAAATGTTGCTTAAATTTTAATTTACATATATATATACAATTTATACAAACTATCGGTGGTATCTAATATACATAGTATTAGTAACTATAATAATGATCTAATAGATGATATTTCAAGAATCCGAATTTGTACACCTTATGCCCCAACAACTAGGGTCACAGGTACCACTCTTTTAGATTGGATAATTGATATTTTAATTTACATTGAAAATAGGAGAAAAAGCTCAACGTGGTGGTTTCAAAAATTAATTATCCCGTGAAATAAGGTATATTTTACAACCCGATTTTTAAGGGTACACAAATTTGCACTGAAATCGTTATTTTGATTTTTACGAAATTAAGTATGGAATAATATGGTTGCAAATATTTGCACGGATGTATAATTGCATATTTGACAGAATTCATATTTTTATCGTACGACTGAATTGTTAACGGTAAAATTTAAACAATATTAGATTTGACTAGTACATGCAGGTGTAAAGGGCATGTTAGAATAAATAGATTGTAAATTACTTGTTTCCACCATCTTAAATATGCCATACGATCGAATTACTAACTCATGACTGTTAAATTGACTTTGAATATCCAAAGTTTATTCCGTGAATTAGACCCAATAGTGGAAAGGCCTGATTTTATCATTGTACGATTAGCATCAGACTGGGCTATATAAAATGAGACCCTCCTCTTATCACACGGATATACTAGTTAGAATAAATAGATTGTAAATTACTTGTTTCCACCATCTTAAATTTTCCATACGATCAAATTACTAACTTATCATTGTTAGATTGACTTTGTGTATCCAAAGTTTATTCCGTGAATTGGACCCAATAGTGGACAAGGCCCAATTTTATCGTTGTACGATTAGTATCGGGTTGGGTTATATAAAATGAGACCCTGGTCTCTTCTCACACAGGATAGACCATGGGACAACATCCATGATTGATAAAATAGGATACCAGTATTAGCGTGGGTGATAATAATCCATATAAAACAAAACAATCCTGACCACTAGATCTCTATATTGTTATCACCCTGCTAACACTAGTATCCCTTTAATCAATTATGACAAAATCCCCGGTCATTCTATCATCTTTGTTGTTGCTAACTAGGGTTTAAACCACATATTTGAACAATATACTTAATTGTTAGAATAAATAGATCGTAAAATACATGATCCAAAAAAAAAAACTGGCTAATTTGAGGCAATCCAATTTTGCTCACAACTGGAGACTAGGATAAGGGGTATCTAATTTTGGTCAAAAGTACCAAACTAACCTTTACTATTTATTAACCCTAACACTAAAATCATAATATAAATAGAAAAACATTGTTTTTTCACTCACTTTCCAAATCTATTAAAAAACCTGAAGCAAAGACAACTTTTTATTTCCGTCTAAACTTTCCAAATTATAAAAACCATAAACTAACTTTTTCTTTGTTTACTCGGATCTCCCATACCTTTCGATCTATAAGGTAAATTTATATAAAGTCATTCTTTTAAAAGTGTTTTTATTGATTTGTACGTTTAAATGTTACATTTTATGAAGCAAAATCCTAAAATATTAGCACAATCGGTCCATGTGGATCTATCGTATCCATCGATTCTGGTTATGTTCTTCATAGACATGAAGAACATGCAGACGAATTGGTGGATAAGACACATGATTATCCGCCGATTTCTATTAGTATTCTTCGTTAACAAATTGCATATCCAGAATTTTTGGATACGACAGATCGTATCCACCGATTCTATTGTTTCCAATGAGAATCGAGGGATAAAACACATATGTATCAACCGATTCTATATTTTTTCATTTTTTAAGTTTTTCCAATATGTAGGAATCGATGGATACATATGTGTCGTATCTGTTGATTCTTACTAACTGATTTTTTTGTTCCAGGTAAATAGGAATTGGTGGATGCATTTGTGTCTTATCTGTCGATTCTTACTTACCAGTATTGATATAGACAACCTTAATTTGCTTTTGATTTTTTTTTCTCTTTAGTCATACTTATCTTTATTTTTTAAATTATTTCTTTTATATGCATGAATAACAATCAAAAGAGGAGCGCCAATCATGGATCTATCTGTCACTGTGATGTATATCGAAAACCGCAGAAGATTATGCGAATCCAATATAAGTTTGCTTATGGAGTATATACGAAGTCGGAGCAACTCATGAACCTACTTGATCAGCTCGCTTTGGAAGAACTTGAAGAGGTTATTAATATTGCAACAAGCAAAGGAGAGTAGATGGCAATATGGAGAGAATTTGGTCCAGTGTTCGATTTACATGATCCAGCTAAGGATGTTATTGATAATGGTGGTGTTGATGATAATCATGGTGTTGAAAATGTTGTTGATGATGATGATAACCGAAAAGGTACTGAAAATGAATTAGTTTATGGATGCTTATTTATATCGAAAACAATAGTTTATGAAAAATTTTTAAAGACTTGTTAGGTTTGGTTTGTAATGACTATAAGATTTAATTGGTTTTATGAATGAATGAACTAAGGTTTAATAACGTCTTATGAATGAGTCAATTCAAATTGGTACATATATGGCCTATTTTAATTGGTAACCATTTGGAGAAAGATAACAAGGTCACAATCGGCTAATATGACATTATATATCATACGATTCTATCTCTTGTTTCAAATGCCTTTTTTTGTCCGGTTTTTAAGCTATAATCGGTTGGAATGGACTTATATTTATACTGCTTGTCACTGATAATCATTTCGCCAAAAATATACAAGGTTACGATCGATCTATATGGCCATATATATTAGTCGATTCCCTCGGGTTTATGTGTTACTTTTTCTTGCACATGGTCAAACTTCGGCTCAACGACTAGTTTTTCTGAAAATATAGTCGGTTGCCTTTATGTATATAAATATGATAACAATTCTCCATCGTACATTATTTCATTCAAAGAATCATTTTCCATCATTCACTACTTCATTCAAAGAAATCATACAATGTCAAATTTATCATCATCAACTACCAAATCAATTGCTGCTATGAAAGAAGAGATACTCAAAAGAAACAAACAAATTAACAACCAAATCAAACAAACGAAAATAGATGCGGATTTAAAAAGAAAGACCGAATGTGTTAGAAATTTTTACATTGTGATCCTCCCGAAGAGAGCCGGTCTGATAGGCTATTTTGGAATCTTGCTAATACAGGTCCTTTCATGCCCAAGTGGGACGACAAGTATAAAAAACCACAACAACAATACGAGGATGAGTTTGTTTCTTCTCGCACATTAGCAGTTACAAAATTGCTACAAGTACAACGGGATTTAGCTAGACACAAAGGGGACAGGTCTGCAGCACAATATGAATATATCAAATGGAGAGGATAACCGTTTAGTTATATCAAAGCTGCATCGATAATTGAATCTCGTACCGGAAAATAAAAAGAGTTTCAGTTTATGCAATTTACTAGTGTAAGTAAGTTTATTTTATTTATGGAGAGTGTCCAATAAGAGATTACGGATCATCATGATTATGACAACCATTAATTCACTTTAGAAAGATTATATACACCATTGAATTTATGCATTATAATATTATACGGGCAAGCATGCTTCTTTTATTTACTCATATAGACCCTCGATGTCCTCTTCATATAAGGTTTGTCTTTTTCCCTATGACTTTCAATCTTGCCACTTATCTCGTATAATTTCTAAACGATCACCCTTTGAACGACGACCTAAGACTAATGTCCATTTGATATCGAAATATTAAGCCAGTAAAATTGGCGGATAAGGATTAATCGTGTCGACCGATTCTTAACAATCGGCCTTTAAGTACATAAACATCTACCGATTCTACGTGGTTTTGTTTTTTTTGGAAAAAAATCCTAAGTGTTGGAATTGGCACACATGAACTGAGTTGTATGGCGATTCTAACATTCACCACAATCGGCTCGTAGAGAAACATACAACGACCAATTGTATACTTGGTATTTTTAAAAAAATCTCCAAGTGACACAATCGGTCAATACGGGAGTCCATAACAACCGATTATATCACCTACCAATCCCCCCAAATCTGAACTACAATCACATGTTGTGCATCACCATATCTTCTGATTGTGGTTCATAATATGTTGGGAAGATATAGAACGTCGGTGTGTAGTCATCGTACCTGGTGATTCTTGTTAACGGGTTGGCCAAAAAAGCATTCAAAATCCTTTTTTTGGCAATTATAAGCTACAAATTCATGTTTCGAGATTCTTAGCACGTATACCTGACGGTTGGAAGTATTACGATATTCATTTTCCCAGTTTGATCTTTATTTGCTTGAGTAAAATTCTCAACTATGCTTTGGTTTATACGTTCTTGTTCATCCAAAAAATAACCCAAACAGATATGATCGAAAGCACGATAATCTGATTGACGATATGTAGATGCACCCAATTCTTCATCACCACGAGAATGTACGTCGTCACTATAAATTTCATTGCTACCAATCACAATACCCTAGTTTTTCCTCAAGTTTTTTTTTTCTTCAAACCTTTTAAAAAAAAAAACTCTACTCCAACTAGACACTAATTATAATCCAATTTCAAATCCAATTTCAAACACTAAAAATTTAACTACCAATTAAATTAATTAACACTAATTAACTAAAGATAAATTATTTATTAATAAAAATAGTTGAATAATTTTTTTTAATTTTACTTTAAAATATTTTAACTTATTAGACATGATAACATGGGTAGGCCTTAACTTAGCTTGGAAAAAAAAGATCGTATAATACTTGTTCCCACCATTTCCCCAACCCTGGCGCCTGAAATAGCATTACTTCGCGAAACGCGAAAACCTAGACTCTTTCTCAAATTCACCTGTTTGGTCTTAATAGAAAAAATAACTTGACGTTACTAGACAATGATGATGAATATGATTCCTATTCAACGGATTCTGCTGAGTGCAAAAAACATATTTCGCAAAGTATGATGAACCTGCTGAGAGGAATTCATAATGTGAAAGATCTAATCTTACCAGATTGCTTCCTTCAAGTACGGTTCCTTTCTTAGACTCTTTACTCAAATAATAGATTGCATAGTTTCAAAAACATGATGTCAACCAAGCATACAGCATACAACATGATTGAACTTAAGCTTCTCTTATTTACATGTGTATGCCCAGGTTATCTCAGGAGCTTCTAAATTATTCGAATGTCAACCACCTCAGTTATCTAATTTACGAATTTTGGAGCTACAAACATACCTTCGAAAAAACTGCTTTCCTGCAATAGCATGTTTACTCAAGATTTCTCCTAAATTGGAATCCCTTTACATCCAAATAAACAAGGTAACCATACTGATGTAAGTTTTATTTAATATTATAAATTTATGCCTTCAGCTCTCAGCATAAATGCCACCTTATTGCATCTTTTTTCATTATCATGATTATTCAGACGAGCCTCTAGTATATCCATTCTGTGATGAGGTAATAACTCATAAACTTCATGTTTCTTGGTAGCTCCACTTCTTCTTTTGTTTTATTGTATTGTATTATATGTTGACCTGTTTTAAACACTACTTACAATGCTGCTTTCAACTGTTATTTTGTTTGTGTTGTCCTAGATAATTTCTGATCCACAAAATATAGGAGATGATTGGGAAACAGAATTGTCATTGCCATGCATGGTGCATCACCTGAAGTTTGTTAAGCTTATACCTGTCCAAGGTCGTATTAATGAACTCAAGTTTCTGGAGCTTTTGCTAAGGAATGCAGTAGTCTTGGAAAGAGTGGTTCTTTTTTGTGAGTGGGGTCCCGGTAAGACAACTACACGGTTGATGAATTTTTGTGAGATGCTACATACATTTCCAAGAGTGTCTTCAGCTGTCACATTTATGTGCTTCTAGGAGGGTGGTAAGGAGGGAGGCCCAAGCAATGGTTGATGAATCATTGTGTGTGTCTGCGTAATTTCGAAGAGCTTCCTTCATCCCCTGTGCTCTGTTCCTGTGTTTTTAAGTTTTTTTTGGGGGGGAAAGTTCACTTTCTATATTCTTTTTTGATGAATCTAGTTAGTTTCAGTTTATGGTATGACATCTCTTTGTGATGGTCAATAACCTGGAATAGATAATATTTCTTGTATCTCCGACAGTACACAGAGGATCTGTTCCTTGGTTAAAGGTTTTCTTCAGTTCTGTGATTGTCGCCAGGAGAGTTCGTTTTGGTGCCATTTTCCACTTTGTATAGCACCGGCTCTATGAAATAACTATTACGCATTTGCAAAATAACAGGGTCCAGAGATTTCTCGTTCATTTAGGTCATAGAGCATGCGAATACTACATCAACAGACAAGCCAAATATTGAAATCTGGTCCATCATTTCACAAGAGCAGTGCAGTTTCCCATTGGCAGAAACAAAAAAATGAAATCTGGTTCTAGATACAGCAGAAACACAAAATAGACCCAAAGTTCAGTTGATGATGTCCATCAATTTTGCCCTGCGTGGTCTACCTAAAAAGAGTGGGCTGTTAATTATCACATAGGGAAGGATACACTTTACTCGTACCCGGCTATTTTCTGGTTAAATTGTTAAAACCAGCCTTTTTGTTTCACTTCTCCCACAAACTTTATAATTCACCGTAAATATTATGCATTTTTTTAGATTTGATTTACGCTATACCCATATTGTTTTGATAATCCAGATTCCATAATTCCGTTGCGCAATGTGAAGACATGTATAGCCTTTCGGCCCTTTCCATCACATATGCTGAAATAACGAGAAGAAAACTTCATCGAAAGTGGCTCGTTAGCCCACAAGACAAGAGCTCTACTTGTGAATTGCATGTGTTGATAAAGTTGACCGTTTGGGTCATATAATCATCCAAAATTATCCGGGTTAATTTGAGATCTACCAATTCTATTTGAGATCTACCCAATAAATTAAATAGGATTATTTTTAAGTAATTTTGAAAACCCTTTATCTATCAATATTTGGTAATGACTAATTTATTCCAAATTAATTAGCAGTTAAATAATCATGTTAGATGTGAAATTAACAAGTGTTCGATTGATCATCAAAACATGAAAATTATGAATTTTTGAAAAAAAATTGGTTTTAAGAACAATTAGCCATCGTTTAAGTGCCTTATAGACCGATTGTTCTTGATGTTCTTGATCTATGAAGAACATCAACTAACAATCGACATATGTTCTTCATTTTTATGGACGATTGTTCTTGATGTTCTTGATCCATGAAGAACATCAACTGGAATCGGCATAAGTTCTTCATTTTTATGGTCGATTAATCACAATCTGCGAATACAATCCTCCACAAGTGCCGATAAAAACGATAGTTTTTTTTTTCATAAAAATACGTTCATAATCGGGATAAGGTTCCCCACATGTTCCGATTGAAAAAAACTCAAATTCAAGAGCTCTAAAAAATCATTTTTTTCCGGAATCGGCTGATATAAACACACTTATCAGCCGGTTGTAAACTTGACATTTTCTTCGACTGTTTTGCTCATAACTTTTTCGTCCGATGTCAGAATAAAATCATTCTTTTTACATTGAAATCATCTTTTAATTCTATACAAGATAGAGTTAAAAATCCCTGGATTTGGACAAGTTCCATTTAACCTTGGATCTATCTTTGCATATAGTACTACATTTAGTCTTGGATCCAAGGAAGTAAAGTACTATATGCAAATATGGATCCAAGAACAAGGCCAAGTCCCATGGACGCATGTAATCATGTCGAACCACATAGATCTCTATGTGTTGTAGTTGTATTCATCTACGTTTGCTTTACTTTATTGTTTATTGTTCTTGAATTATTGGATGTAGGGAGTTGGATTTTTAGATACTATATTTTAGCGCTATAAACATGGATGTTAAGCATCTTTTGAGCAACTTTGTGGTTAATCTTCATTAAGTAGTTATATATAGAAGCTTCAAGGCATCTCTGGTATTTGTTTGAGCTTGAAAATATCCCTAATATGATGAAAGAGCATAACTACTTGAGTTTGTAATATTAAACTACCTATCTTTATTTTTCTGTACGATGTTTAAAGTATTTTTTTTTTGATGAATATGAGTTTTTATTTTGGTGAGATTTTTGGGTAAAAGATTTGAGATTTGTTTGCTTCACTAAAATATGTTTCGAAACCCTTAATAGTTCCAGTTTGTTTTAGTCCTAAAAGGCGATGTGGTGGAAACCTTGACTATGAAGGGGTTCATGAAACTGCAGTCTCTTATCAAGTGTCTTTCGTGATTTAGGCTTTCTTTTTATTTTATTGTTGTTTTCTTAAGAAACAAAATGAGTATATCAAATTATTATCTGAAATCTAAACACCAGACTCCTTGAAAGATAAGTTCAAGAGAAAGTTAAGATCATAGGGAGTAAAAGCTTAGACAAACAGATTTCTTTGAATCTTACTTAACCGGTTTTATCTTTTTCGGTCACCGGAGACAAAAAGATGATGTCAGGTTCCTCATGAGTAGTGCCGGAAAAGAGCATCCCATCACTAAGGTCAACTGAACAAAACCTACTATATTTGGCCATGACTCTTTTTTCCAAAAACCCGGGACCACAAGGAAGCTTTTTCATAGGTGAAGAACCCTGACAAATACAAATAACAACTTTGTCGGAATTGGCAGTTGTTATAAATTGTCGGGTTTAAGGATCAACAAAAAATAAAAAACACCTTAACTTTATTTGATTTGTATACTAAAATAGATCGAAGTGAGGTTTTTCTTTGCTTCTGGACGTAGGTCATACTCGCAAAAGGATATGCACCAGTGACCCGATGACGAGCACTTCAGCTCCGACAAGGAACTTGCGAAGTCGAAAAGTAGTTGATGCAAGTTTACAAGAAGGAATAACGACATCGAGGCAGGAGAACATCCCGGTCCCAAGGAAGGTAACGCTATAGGGGACAAGAATTGGAATACATCCAGTGAATGAGGAGACAAACCCAATTCAGGAGGATAACGGAATCATTCTGGAAGATGTCCTAAATTGTAAATAAAGGGTATATCACATAGATGGTTAAAATACTTCAGATATCAAAGAGAAAGATGCATGACGAATGGCACACGAGAATGAGCACCATGAGATGGATGAAGCAGAGCGACAATCAGCAATGGATCGACAAGCGGAAAGGATACACCAGATTCAGATGGGAAATAAACAACAAGCTGCGAGGAATATCCACCCCATAAGAGACAATTTTTCAAGCTATGAAAGCTCTGATGCAACCTTGGCAATGATACTCGCCAATCAAAGGAATCAGGAGAAGATGATGAAGAATCTGAAGCAGAGGAATATCATCTTATAGCAGTAGAGTAACCTTCTCAGACAAAGAACTGCCTGAAGAAGGAGAGGACCGAGGGAATACTCAAGCAAAAAATCTAGAGATAACACCTGTTCCATAAAAAACAACTTCTCTCGAGCAACTCCGAGTCGAGAAAGTACTCCCGAACAATTTCTCTTGCGGGGTCCGACCCCTGACCCAGGTGGTCGACCACGAAGACGCTATGGATGCATGAATAACTACACTTATGAGGAAAAACCTTTTAGAGAATACACACATCATAACCAAAACATAAAGGGCAAATTGAAAAACCTCAAGGCAATGATCAAGAGTATAACTGGCACGGGCGAGGATAACAAACTCGCTGAAGTAATCACAGAGGACGAAAGGACGCCTTTCACTCGGAAGTTAGCGAAAGCAGAGTTCACACTAAGTTGTGTCCTCTTGATTTTCATCACGATTTGATAGTACATGCGATGCGGTTAGGGTTGCACATCGATCGGTCGACCTGGTTTGTTTTCAAAACCGTGCGACGAGCCAACCTACCCTCGGTTCCCAGATATACAACCGGTACCGAGCTGAACTACCCTCGGTTTGGTTTTAGAACCGGTCTGACTCGGCTCGGCTTGGTACCGGTTTAAACGGAATAAAAAAATTATAATTAAATTCAAGGTTTGCGGTCAGGTTTAAACCGACCCGAGACGCATATTAGACCTGTTCATCCGCTTTTTTTCCTGCAATTTTTTACATTCTCATATTGCAAGTCTTCATATAACCATTGTTCATACATAACATTCACAGATTCACCTAAGTTCTATAAAAAGTCTTTAAAAGAGTAAACAACACATAAGTCTTTAAAGATAAACAACTTTAGTTTAATCAAAGTTTAGTAAACAACATTCATTGATTCAGTGTTCCAACTGATAAGTGATAAGTGAAAATCCTTGACTCTGCTACAACCTTCCCTTCCAGTCTACAGTCTACATGAATGTCATGAAATACACTTCTAGAATCAACTCATCAAAGATCATAGACCTCTGGGTCTGGCATTGGCATTGGAATATCACCTAATAACTCTGCAACAAGCACAACCAACAAACAAGTTAACAACTTTGAATTGGTAAGTAAAGAAAACCAAAAACAAAAAAGATAACATACTTCCTCAATGCTAGAGTTATCATCTGGTACAAAGTCACAAAGAAGATCCAGTGCAATGGGTTTTTGCAACCAACTTTGAGTACAGAGAAATGCCTCAACTGTCCTAGGAGATAAAGAGATTCTCCATGGACTAAGCACACGCTTTTTTGTACTAAATGCAGATTCATAGGCAACTGAAGACACAGGTAACTAATATATCTTTTGTCATGTGTGAAACTATCTTATACTTGGTAGAATTGGCCTGCCACCAAGCCAATATCTCAAAAGTGGCTCCACCACCTAGTTCACATGCTTAATTATATTCATCCATTAAATATCTATCCAACTCTGTTTTCACATCAACATTACATGGGTTTTGTTTATGCCTTTTCTTCATTGACTCAAGAATAGCTTCAACACTTTGCTCTTGTACAAGCACAACATCTAAAGTGTCAGAAACAACAACAGTACTACTACTTGACCCCTCCTCAGTGACTGAATACACAGACCTACACTTTTCAAAGAGTTTCACCAAATCTTGTTTCACCTTTCTCATAACAATATCAACCATGTAATCATTGCTCTCATACAAACACTTAAGATCAAACTCCAATCCCCTTTCTTTCTATCTTGGATCCAACAATTGAGCAAAAAACAAGACAAGATTTATCTTTTCGTATTTACCCCAATAACTATTGTACTTCTTAAACATAAGACTAGCCATACTTGCAATAAATGGGTTTGATGTAACATTATCTCTAAACTGAACTAACTGTTCATGAATAACTACCAACTTCCAGAAGAATGCATGAGTTGTAACATGTGTTGAAGCAGAAAATTTGACTGTAGCATCGAAAAATACCTTTAAACACTTCACAAGAGATCTTGCATATGCCCAATCCTCTGAATAAGGAGCATGCTGCCTAGGCTTTTTCTTTTTCTTCTTGTTTGCTTCTTTCCTTTTGGATTAGTAACCACAACATCTTCCCTCTCAGATTCAGAAGTAGAAGAATTAGAAGATACATCTTCTTCAATGTCAGATAAAGCTACATCTTCTTGGAAAATATCAGGTAAAACAAGAGATCTATCTTCTTGGAAAATATACTTCTTTTTATAGTCCTTATCATACTTTTCTAACCTTTTAAAAGCTCTTTCATACTTTTCTGCAACCTCTAACATCAAGAAAGTGTTATTCCATCTAGATTTCACATCTAATATCAAAGTTTTCTTAGAATAAACTTTCTCTAGAGCAGCACAATGCCTAAATTTCGCCATCATAGCAGGAGAACTAAGAGCATACTTAAAAACTGACCTATCCTCATAATTGACTTATTATAAAGTCTTACTGCATCTCTTACCACAATAGCAAGAACATGGGCAACACACCTTACCTAATAAGAATGAAAAGTCAGGAAATATTAGTTAATACTAATATCAATTTGTAACAGTTGAATTAAAAATAAATGAATATCACTAGAAAAGAAACCAAACTTATATGCAAGTATTCACCTCTAACTTCTGCTCATATCCAACCAATAACACTTTGCTTCAAATAATCCATTGCCACAGTATTAACACTAACATTATCAAGAGTCACACCAAAAAAATCTTCAAGATCTCAATCCATTAAACATTTCTCCAACATCTTACCAATTGCAATTTCAGTGTGACCTCTAATTTGGCAAAACATAAATGTTCTCTTTTGCAACTTCCACTTATGATCAACATAATGCACTGTGACACACATATAGTTGAAGTTGTTTGGTGATGTCCATGTATCAGTTGTGAGTGATACATTTTGTTTGCTTTTCTTGCAGTACTTCTTCAAACTTTTCTTCTCTTCTAAATAGATTATTAACAAATCCCTGTAGATAGTCATTCTTCCTGGAACCTTGAATATAGGCTCCATAGCTTGACAAAATGCCCTAAACCCTTCAGATTCTACCATTCTAAATGACATCTCATCCTTGATTATAAACTCCACTAAAGCCCTTCTGTACCTATCATAACTATAATCAACACTAATTAATTTAGAATCCTGACCTGGTCTTGGGGGAGGAAACAACACCAAACTTTTATGATCCTTCTTTCTGTTAGGATTCTTCTAACATTTTTTAAAATGACTCTTCAACCCATAAGTACCATTTATGCTTATATCAGCAGCATATGGATGCAAACAATGGTTATATTTTGCTTTATCTTTACTTATCCTTGTGAAATCTTTCCATACATCTGATGTGAGTCTACTCTGCTTGCCGTCTTCATCAAATGCATCTTGAGGCTGAGCTGCTGTAGCTGTAGGTGTAGATTGAGCTTCAACTTCATGTGTATATTCAGATGGTAAATTAGATGAACCAGTTTCATTTGTTGGTGTTGGTGTAGCTTGACTTGAATTATCCATCAAATGTTTCTGAGAAATTTACAATTAGAGGGACTGAAATTTGAAATGATTCAAGTGAATACATTATACAAGTAATTGTAATCCTGACAAGTAAGAAAAAAAGAGTTCACTAAATACAGTTCAGTTCATATTAGTTCAGATCAAAGGCTCGAGATAGAAAGTACTACAAAATCATCACATGCACATAGCAAATAAAGAAGTAAATCTCAATGGAAATCTGATATGTAAGAAAAATCCATTAACTGAATTCACAACTACAAAACAGATTTGAGAAATGAACATCATATATGTTAACAAACTATATGCATACAAATATAGACATAAGTGAGTTAAGTCTAGTTTACACTTTACACTTTACATTAGACAATATGCATACAAAATCAAGTATACAGACAATATACATACAAATTCAGATTGCCACAACTATTAAGATACACAAATTTCAAAAACTTCTTAATTAGAACAACCAACACTACTAACAATAAAAAACCACATGATTCAACATACTCAAAATCATCACACAACACATCATCAACCACTCTGTTGTATGAAAATCATCTCAAAAACATAAAGCTGATACTCAAAATAACTTGACAGAATCTCACAAAGATATACTAATACATGATAAGCATAAAGAGAAAAATAACTTCTTCATAATCATTTTTTAAAGCAAGAGATTGTAAAAAAATAACAACAAATATATCATTTGAATCATGAATAAGAACATAAGATTAAAAGTAAACTGAAGTTACTGAACCATATATTACCTTGTGATTATCTTTGGTTAAGTAGAGCTGTAGACCAAATCCCTGAATCCAATTCGAAATAACACAAAATTAACAAATTACACAAACATGAAAAACAAAAACAACATAAACCCAATTCGATATAACATATATATCATACGATTTCATACATACCTTGTGATTATCTTTGGTGAAGCATTTGATTCAATTTCTCATATGTGATTCATTTGATAACCTTGTGATTGTGTGATAGAGAATAAGAAATGATTGTGTGATAGAGAATAAGAAATGATTGTGTGATAGAGAATAAGAATATGATGGAGGTGGTCGTGAATCTGTTGATGGAGAAAAGTGAGAAATGAGAGTGAAGTGAGTGAGTAAGAGTGAACCCTAGATTAGTCGATTGTCCGTGAGAGAGTTCGGAGAAGTGAGAAATGAGAGAAGAAACTGATCATTAGGGTTTTTATGATATTTATATATAAAATAGATTGGACGGCTAAGATCTAGTCTACATTAGGTATATATCCTATGGTCTATATTAGTCATTTTTTGGTACGGCTCGGACGATTATTAGTCTAATACCGTGCGCCGAGCCGACCTACTTCTCGGCTCGGCTCGGTTGTGTCTTGGTTCTTGACGGTCCCGGTTCGGTTCTCTCGGTCCGATCGGTTCCTGTGCAGCCCTAGATGCGGTTGAAGACATCAAGATGTATGGAATGACGTTATTGCAACGGAAGAAAAACGATGTCGTCATGTGCAAGTTTTTCCCTACTAGCTGGACGGGGAAGTACGAACCTGGTTTTACTCACTTCCAATGAGACCTACTGGGGACTTCGGGGAGTTGACTAAGATTTTCCTAAAAATATATGCACAACAGAAAAGTTAGACCCATATTCAACAAGTATTTGTTATATCAAGAAGGTTAAAAGAGCCACTACGATCTCTGATTGAATGATGAAGGAAGCTCTGTACCGAGATCGGGAAGGCACCTGTGGACCAACAAATCTTCGGGTTCAAAAATTCTCTCGGGAAGAAAGACCCAATCTACATAGCCATGTATAATGAAAAGCCGTAAACTTGGAAGGATATGAGAAAGATGTAGGATCACTACATCACACTAGAAGGAATACAACAAGGTCATGTACAATACATCCAAGTCCAAAAGGCAGTCAAAGTACCAGAGTTGGACCACACCCCTAGTGTCATCCTATACTCTAGACCTAGACGAGCATAAAAGAGGTCAGAGCCGCAGGGTAAAGGGCCAGCAAAAAAGGTGTGGGTACCCAAATGAAAAACCTCGGCTCGAGGACAAAGTGTACACATCACTAAATGCACCCTTAAAAGAAATATTCAAGGAAGTGGAAAAGCGAGACGACATACATTATCCAAGGAGTCGGGGTATACAATTTAAAGGAACGAGGAACCATCTAGAGTATTGCATCTATCACCAATACAGGGGGCACTGCACCAACAATTATCTGGAAGTGAAGGATGATATGGTCGTTTACACGTCAAAATTATTTATTACTTTCTCACTATTTATGACTTATTATGAAGCAAGGGTAAGAAAGGATCGTTCCCACAAGGAAGTCTTGGTTGTTATATGGTTTCGAAATCTTATGTAAAAGGGTGGATTTTTCAGATTTAATTAAAGTAATTAAACTAATTAAGAAAGCTAAGAAATTGTATAAAAGAATCAAATAGTTGAGAATATTGGTTAAGGTTTCGTTTTCACTCACAAAACATGTTTTTGTACTAATAAATAGAATTGATATTTAATCTCGTTTTATCAAAAGCCCTAGAATACCTTAATCCCGTAAATTTCATCAAGTCATCAACAAACACATTAAAAGATGCGAATATGAATTCTACTATAAGAATAATCTAACGTGTAAAAAGCACTAATCAAGTTTAATTCCCGAGGAGCATTAAGATTCATGAAATTAGGCTAATCAATGCAATTGAACGTGGAAAGCACATTAATTCAATTTAACAAAGGTCATGATCTACTTGTGATTACTAGGATATATCACTACAAGCAATAAACACAACTATGCTACTTGTATTCAAGGAGTATCACTTTTGCGTATAATAAACCCTAAATTAGCTATAAATATGAATGTAAACGATATGTGAGTTCAATCAATTGGTCACTCGGTGAAACAAACACTCAATCATATATGACGATATTTCTAGTGAATTATAAACGATAATATTGAGATAAAACTAATTTATTAATTAAAGAGTCATGTATTGTAAAATCCAACTATTCCCTAACCAATAATAAGAAAACTAGCTACTCATAAGTTAGAGTTTACACAATTAAATGAAAGAATAAAAGAAATTTCAAACCCTAAGTGTTGAGAAAATCTTCCCCGCGCAAACCTACAATAAAAAGTAGAATAGCTGAGAAGAGAACTAGGTAAAAACCTAGATATCTCTCCCTTTTGTTGAAGTTGCTCTTATATAGCTTTCTTCCTTGTAGAATCCCTTTTGGAATATAACTCTCTTTCCAATTATAACCCTAACTCTTGAATTTCAAAAAATAAATCATGTCCTAACAAATTCTAACCCAAAACAGATTACCAAACTTTCTATCCCACAATCGGACTCACATCAGGCTCAAAAGAAAGCCCATAGCCTTTTATACCTGTCAGTCTTTTGGAACTGACAAGATAATTCAACTTCCCATCAACTCTTCACGGAAAACTCAATGGGGAATTCTAGTGAACACTTCGCTTGCACCTTGTGTTGTAATTCAGGCGAGAATTAGTTGGTGATTTAGACATCAAATCCTCCTTCCCTGCATACATGATATAATCCAACCACAATAACATCAAACAATTCATTCAATCACCATAACGCAATCAAAACAGGCAAACATTCACCATTCCCGGCCACAATACCAAATCTATCTCACGATAGCCTCCTCTGATTCCGAAACTCAAAATCACCACTAAATCTCTCCTAACCAAAACTGAGTTGAACCCATAATTCTTCTTCATATTTTCTTTCGAACCACAAACCCTGCAATCATTTCTTGCTGCTAAATCAAATCCATACCTGAGTTTCCTCTCTGAAAACCCATTTGCTGTCTATCAACTCTTCTTGTAATCTCGGCTTGAATTCCATCTCAGCATCTTCTTCAAACCCCTGCCAGGCAAGTCCAACAGCGACCACCATCACAACCACAGCTAAAAACCCATCTTCTTTCTCCTTTTCTCGGTTTGGATTCTTCTCTTCCTGCTAGTCAACACTGCCTTCGTGAATCAATGGCTGCAACATCAAACCACCACCATCTTTCCTTTTCTCCGTTTCCCTAATTCAAATCCACTAGAACCCATCTGAGCTTACTATCTCTCGGACCCAGAACACCAAATCTTCGAACCCTTTCTTTCTTTTTCTCGCTGTCAGCAAATTAGTCCCATCAGACTCGTGTTACCGGCGTGACTTGGTGAGAGGGAAGAAAAAACTGAACTTGAAGGAACAAGGAACCAGCTGCACATTCTCGATCTAGTTATAGGGTTAAAAAGACTTGGTAACATCCCTTAGCAATACCGCGCCTGCCTTTAACGCTTAGCTAGGCTTAGATGGCTCCCCTAGTAATTCTCTATATTGCTTTGTAAACTTGGAAGCCCCCTAGTAATTTTTGTTTTCCACACCATTGAGACTTGTGTGTTTCTAGCTTTGCGCCCATTAACACCTAATGACTCCAGACAGTGCCATAAGCTCCCAATTCTTTTTTTTTCTTCATGTGACACCAAAATACCTATAAACTCAAAACAAACATAATATATACAAAATAAAAGGAAAATAACTAAAACAAACATAGAAATTGATAATTAAATAATGTATTTTATGCACCTATCAAAGGACACTCATGCAGACCCTATGGATGGGGCGTCAAAATGATACTAGTCGACAGTGGAAGTTCAATTGAAGTACTATTCTATGGCACTTTCCAGAGGATGGGATTGTCAGATGATATTCTCCTTCCCTCTGTATATAACATATATGGCTTCAACGGGCCCATTACCAAAACAAAGGAGGAAGTCACACTAAGAATTTCGGGAGGAGACTATCTAGACATGTTGACTAATTTCTGTGATGTAAACGTAGTTTCTCCATTTGAAGCCATAATCGGGAGACCGTGGATTGCAGGATTCAAGGTGTAGCCTCTGCATACCATCAGAGATTGAGATTCCCGACATTGAAAGGAGTGGCCGAAGTAGTGGGTGATTCCCAAGCCATCAAGTATTGCATACAAGTGGATATTCATCAAAATAAGGACAAACGAGCTAGAATCAGAAGGGAAAAGAATAAAGCGAGAGGAAAAAAGTACCAGCAAGAATTAAACAAAATCCTCACACATGCTATTGTGGTTAGCGATGCCGGTAGGAACAAAGCTGCATAACAATCACAGTACGCGAGCAGCGCGATCCCTATCGAGAAACCAAAGCCAAATTTTACAACTCTGGAGCCAACCCAAAATCTTAATATCGGGTCGGAAGATAAGCCTATAAAACAAAGGGTCGTTGTTGAGCAGAGAGGAAGTCGCAAAGCTGAAAGAGATGCTTCAAAAGTACTTTGATATATTTACTTGGAAAATGGAGGATACAAAAGGAATTAACCCAGAAATCTGTTTCAATCGTCTAAGGATCGACACGAAATTCAAGCCTATACGACAGAAAATGCGAAAAATAGTTGTCGAACTACATGCAACAATAGAAGCCAAATTAAGGAAGATCCAAATCGTAGGAATCATCCGAAGAACGTATTACCCCGAATGGATCTCTAACATGGTGATAGTACCCAAGAAAACTGTTGGAGTACGAATTTGTATCGATTTCAGCGATCTCAATAAGGCTTGCCCAAAGAACAGCCTCTAGCTCCCGAACATAGATCAACTAGTCGACGCCATTGTTTTAGGGTGAAAACGAATGTACTCCAAAATGGTACTTTCAGGTAGGTTTGAGAGATCAAGCTCGAATAGGACAAGCCTAAACCAAGAAATGGTCATTCACGTCCTACTTCAATCATAAAGGTGGAGAAAATTGGGTAGGTCTTAGGGGAGAGACACAAAAAAGGTAGAGAAATCTAAGTGTGATGAATAATTATAGTATATGATAAAGAATGGATTATCTTTGGGATGAATCGCTAAATCTGTATATCATGTCTCTTAGTTCTCTCTTGTTCTTGTTTCGAATAGTGAAGCCATCTATTTATATTTTTGAGGAGACACAATGATTTCTCGTAAGTGGTGGAAGTTAAAAAATAAGTGGAGGAGCAACGATTATGGAGATTGTAGTGGAGTCATATCCGAAAAATAGGGATTATTTGTATGACCATTACTCCTCGTGCTCCCAACTGTCTCGTAACCGTCACACTACTTGTTACCTTCTTGTTCGTGGATATCTTGCCACAACGCACAATTGCCATAGACCACTAGACTAATACCCCAATGAGAATTCCCCCATGTGTTGTATTTGATATCTCGTAGAAAAATAGTAAAGTCGTGAACCACAACTATTTTGATTAGGTCAAGTCAAGTCAATGACTTGCTAAGTCAGTGGGGAAAGTTACACAACTCACTGAATTGATAATCAAACCGATTAGTGTTAGGTTTCGTAAATTTAGTGGTCATGTACTAGCTCTGGAGTAACATGGCATAATTTTAATAGCCAAAAGTCATCTTAGAAGTGACAAGGCATAAATTTGAAAGTATTTGCAGTTGAGATTGCGTAGAAATTCTCAAGGAGCAATCATGGTGCACTTAAGAATCCCAGGTAGAAGAAGGCTTTAGAAATAGCCATATAAGGCTAGCGCTGGCATTAGGCCAGTGCTAAGAAAAGATAGCGCGTCGCTAAGGGAAGCAGTTAGCAGAGGCTAAAGCTAGCTTCAATGCTAGTGGGAATGTCGCGTCCCTAGGGACGCTGCTGATGTGAATTATAGATGGTGGTAAGAATGGGTTTGTTTCAGAACTTGTGAAGATTTGATTTTTAAACTCAAATTTTAATAATTAAACTAGAAAACTCAAAACAAAGTTGGTATTAAGATTATAAAAAAAGCACCGAGACTCAGGATTCCACCATTAACCAATTAGAATGATTCAATATAATCAATATTCATGCAATTCTTTATGTTTAAAGTGACTCTAATATGTTACAAAAGTAGATTTTCAAAGTAACAATTGTAAATCGAAAGTATAAAACATCAACAACCCTAGGCTAAGCATGCTCTATCAAAAGAAATCACAACTGCTTAGTAAAAATCCTTAAATCAATTTTTAATCAAAGCAAATAATCATAAAAGAAATTACAAAAATTAATTAAAATATAAATATACCAGTTTTCTTAGAACAATAGCCTCCTCCGTCGCCTCAGCAAAGGGATTTAGCCTTTCATGCTCAAAACACTTTCAAAAGTTTGATACATGGCTCAAAAAGTGTTTAAAAGATGAAAAGGGAGAAAAAATAAAGAGAACAACGAGTTTGCAACGTTTATAGGCGTTCCAGACTCACTGTTACAAAGCAAGTGTTTCGGAGCTGAAGATAAACATTACAAAGCTGAAGATAAACTTTGCCAAACTGAAGATAAATGTTGCTAAGTTTAAAGATTTAGCAATGGTTCCTTCAACCCTTTCTTCACGGTTTCTTCATCTTCTTCATCACAAGCAGATTTTTTTCTTATGATTTTTGATTTTTTTATTTTCTGGCAGAGGCATCCCCCTCTAATTGATTTCTCGACTCCCTCCATTTATACTACAACATCTTCTTACCAAATCTTCACCAAATCTTTTAAGCAAATCCTCTTTTAATGGCAGAATCTCGGAGATATTTTTCTTTCCTTCTCTTCCTCCCGATTCTGATTTTTATACCTAACTTGGTATGATTTTGATTCCATGTTGCGCTGGATATAAGATACGCTTCGAATAATATAGAATCAAATCAGGTGAAGAAAAAGGAAAGAAATTTGTTTTTCAACCTGTTTTATTTTCTTCGAGAATCAACACCGAGATTCTGTTTTCTTTCGAGTGTTTTAATTGTATACAAACTCTTATATAAAAGGCAAGATGATAATCTTGTCTTAAACTTGTAAAATATTCCTCAAATTTCGTTTGGAATCTTCTCAGTTTTGATTCATAAGCTCTCGCCAACTTTTGTTTTGAATTCAAATGAAGGTGGGTGCCCTTAGTGATTATAGGTGGGTGCCTCTATCCAAATGAGGGGTGCCTTTAGCACTTTTTCTGGGTGCTTTCAACACTTTTTGAGCCATATTTTCCACAATTATTTATTTCCCAAAAATACCTACAAACACATAAAAAGACAATATTACTACAAAAATACGCACCAACAATATATATTATCGGGATTAATAAAGACACAAATATGCGTCTATCATCTGTTAGGCAAGGCTCAAAACTATCACGTCCCTGGGGACGCTGCTAGCAAACGCTAACGCTTTCTCCTATGCTAGCGTAGTTGTGGCGTCCGTGGGGATGCTACTAGTAGAGGCTAGCGCTAGCTTCTTTGCTAGCGAAATTGACGCGTACCTGAGGTAGTTGCTAGCAAAGGCTAGCGCTAGCTCCAATGTTAGTAAAGTTGACGCGTCCTCGAGGACGTTGCTAGCAGAGGATATCACTAGCTCTAGGGCGGTATAGAAATTCGGTCGGACCCAAAAAATCGGTCAAAACCAAGTAAACCGTAACCGATCCGACAAGGTTAACAGTTTGAGTGTGAAAACCGACCGAGCCGACCGGTTATAAGCCGATATATGACAAACGTTGATCTAGTTTTATCATAACCATCCATTTATATTACCTATATATACTAAAACCTAACTCTAATTTTGAGAAACACTTCTATTCTCTTCCTTTCCTTCTTTGTCCTTCTCTTCTCCTCTAGTTCGACTAACTGAAGGGCCTCTTTCCTTCTAGATCAGGAACTCATATTCATAAATCATAATCAAATCAATATGATAAGAAATAATCAATCCCAAAACCAAGGTTGTGAGCCATCTTCTACTCTTTTTCTCTTCCCCGCCTCTCTACTCAGACATTTTTTTTTGCTTCATATTTAGTAAGTTAACAAATATGAATTTTACATAAATAATTAAGTTTTTTTTTAATGAATCAGATACTTAAAATTAACAGATATATTTTGTTTTTTAATTTTCAACATGTTTGTGGAATCATGTAGACGAATCCGATTGATGAAAAGTTATAAGGAAGGTTGTTTAGGTAAGAATTTACATCTTTACTAGAAAAACATTACATTGTAGACGAGTTTTTAATTTAGATCTATATAGACCTGTAATTAGATTCCTTAAATTAATAATTCTTTTGTTTGATGTGTATCTCCAAGAACACCTATTTGAAGTGCACCTGAAGAAGAGGAATGAACTAACGTTGTATGAGAAGGTGCAGATTTGTACAGAGATTGGATCTGTCTTTTGGTCTAGTTTTGAGGAACTAGTTGAGAAAAAGATGGGTTTGTACAACTGATTTAGGAAAAAACAATGTTTTTTATTGTAATTAACAAATATGATTCAATGCAATGGTTTATATAACAGATTTAAAAACAGATTGCACTCAAAAATTTATATGCATCTGATAATTTGAGTGTAATCCTTAAAATTGTTTAGCTTTTTCCTAAATCAGTTATATGCATCTGATAGTTTGAGTGTAATCTTTACAATGGGTTTGTATTACAATTAACAAATATATAATGAATTGATAATATACGAATCATCTAGTTGAGAAAGAGATGAAGATTTTTTTTTTGTTTATCGATTGTTACCGGGTTAAAACCGAGTAAAAGCGGTACCAAACTGAGTATTGGTTGACTCGGTTGTGATTTCATTTCTGTGAACCGGCCTACGGTTTGGCAAAAAAACCAATCCGATCGATAGTTGTGCACCCCTAATCAGCTCCAAAGCTAACGAAATTAACGCGTCCCCAGGGATGCTGCTAGCAAAGGCTAGCGCTAGATTTGGAGCTAGGAAAGTTATCGCGTCCATGAGACGCTGCTAGCAAAAGCTAGCGAAGTTCACGCGTCCCCGGGGACGCTGCTATCAAAAGCTAGAACTAGCTTTGCAGCTAGTGAAGTTGTCGCGTCCATGAGAATTCTGTAACCTCTTGTCTAGCGAGATTGTCGCGTCCCTATGGATGCTGCTAGCATGCTAGGGTTAGCTTTAAGCGTGCCTAGTGCTAGCCTGGTGTTAGCACGAAAGAATACAAGGGTTAGCTTAGCACGGAGACATAGTGGGTCTTTGGAGGTATTGTTCTTTGATTATGGGCGTTAAATAGGGGTGACACATAGTTTGTGGCTTGTTTTTTGAGCAAAATGCTAAAGCGGCGTATTTTATACTCAGGACAGCAATTTGAGATGTGTTCTTTGCGAATGAAGCATTAAGCTAAAATGTGTCATTGGGAATTAAGCATTAGCTATTCGCAGTTTTAATTGATGTTATTGGAACATCGATGCGCATTCGAGACGAGTTCAAGGAATTCAGTTGTGGAATTTATGTGACTTGAGACTGATTCGATATGATATAAATATTGTGAATACTAGAGAAGGTACATGAGCAGTTTAAAATGCCTGTAGTTATTTTGTAGAAGTTGTATTCTTAATTTGCCTGTGGAATATACACAGAGATACAATATTTTATTTTTTGGTATAAATTTTAGAGATATATGCCTAAATATGCGCATATACTTTATGTTCCTGCTTCTAGGCAGAGGAAAATTTTACAATTCTATCCCTTTTTAAAAACTCACCATCTAAATTAAGTCCCATGCTTACTGAGGAACAGTAATGTTGCACATTAAACACTATATGGTGACAATATGCTTATAACTATCATATACGTATAGTCGAAATTTAATAAAAGTGTATGAAGATGTACTTAGATTCTGGTTTCTAGGTACTGGGATAAGCGCCCCTTAGCATTAGCCTTGGTTGGTATTAGTCCCACGTTCTTGTCAAGGACACTAATCTGCTCGTGAACTGGGAGAAGACATTATTGGCGCCAGACGCTCTCTAGCTAGGCTTTAAACTCAATTTTCTAATTCAATTAGGACTTCTCATAATTTATTATATATATATATATATATGCAAAATTTCATCTTCTTCCTGGTAGAGCCGCTTGTTCCTCAGGTTCATGTTACTTGGGGACAAGATACATGATTAGCTTAAAACTTCCGACGGTCGTCCTTGGAGTCTTGTTGACTATGCTCAGATCCTACCCCTTCGGAAGGAGTCTCCGTTGACCCTTTTGAAATTTAAAATTTAGGGTTTATCCCATCCTCTATATATTTAAGTAAACAGATCATTGTTGCCTCCTTCCTCCTGCTGGTCTTGTTGTTCTCGGTGCTCATAGAATTTAACTGCCTCATATAACATAATGTCTGACAACAACGGATCAGATCAGGATCACCTTCTTGTCAAGCATAACTCATGGGTGCCTAGTCCGGTAAATAAGCTCTTATCCATTCACTATGAGGTTCAGTATTTATGAACAACTGATCTATAATCATGACAATTCTTCGTTCTTCTTTCACGAATATCCGGTTAAGAAAGCTCCATACATACTGAGAGCTAGGACCGTCATGAAGGGTAGTTCCTCATCGAATGTTATTGGGTCTAGTTAACCTACTACTGTGAGTAAGATTTCCTCTTTTATCATTTGTGCACTATTTCAGATAGGTATCCTAATGCATGTGTCTGATCTGATATTCTGACATGAGATGGAGGTTTGGAAACATACAGAGGGAAAAAGAAAAACAGAGGGTCTTCTTCAACTGAGGAAGATATAGATGTTGATGCTGAGGTTGAGGCCTCTCATGATCCACCAGTTAATCCCTCGAGCAGCGATCTTGGTCTTTCTTTTGAAATATATATGAAGTCTTTCTTTTGAAATATATATGAAGTCTCTGTCTCGTAAACACCATGTTGTGGGAGGCTTTATAGTACAAAAGTTTTATACCTCTCTTTACATCAAAAATTTGGAGGCAATACGGGCACATTGTGACTTCAGAGTAGTTGAAAGGTTTTTCCCCTGTCCTGGTAACGATGGTTGCTGGTCTTCTTCCCATATTTGACAACATGAATAAGGCGTCACTCCCCCTGAAGTTACTGATGGGGAGATGCAAAAATGGGATGAAACGGTAACCAATTGTGAAATTTTGAAGTTCAACATGAGTTGGCTTTGTCAGCGTCTCAACATCATCGAAATAGACCATGCGGCTATCCTAGCTAAAGTGATCCCCTCTTCAAAATCCATATTGGAGGAGGAGAAAACCTTGTCAAGAGACTGAAAGGTTTTAGGAAAGGATGAAGATGTTGTACAAGTGGAACTATTCATTGCTTAAGGGTTCACTCAGAAGAGTCTGGTCGAGGTGTCAAACTCGTCAAAAATATAATCCTTAATTTTATTACACTAACTAGTAGAATAATGATAAGCAAGTTCGTTCCTAAGGGAGCATTGAGTTAAAGTTGTCGATTAAATTTCTGAAAATAAAATTGATGCAAAGATACAGTCGTAAAAGGGGGTGATCTGTGAATGGTTGGAGATGAGCACAAGCTCCTCCTTGTTGGTGATAGAAACAGTCGTGAGAGGGTCTGGGATGTTCTCTGTTGTTTTGTTCCTCTTTTATAGCCTCTTAAACTCCCTGCAATTCCGAACACAAACCACTCTCCTAATTCAATACAACTTCTAAATCCTGTCTGAAATCCCAACCATTGATCACACAATCAATGACTATAGCTCCTCTTGCTAGTTGTTTTCTCGACAAGAAATACTTTCCAAATGCAAACCAATCTTCCAAGATTCGACTACTATTCTTCATTGATTTTACGGGACAATCCCAAACTAATCTAACTACCATTAGTTCTGTATATTCTCGGTTAATACTTCAGCCCAAAGCCTATACTATTTCAAACTATAAAATCCGTGTTCTTCTTAAACTTAAAACATGTCATAACTATTCCAAAGAATACAGAATTCCAACCAACTGGTGGTTCAGGACTTTTATCGAACAGTTTCTGTGCACAACCTGATAGTGAATCACACACAAATTGTTGGTAATTCGAATCACCGTACTCCTTCCCTGCATCAATTCAAAGAACCCATTTATTCAATTTATTCAAACACAAATCAACCATTAACAAACCCATTTCTTTCTTCAATATGCGTTTCTTCTATAAACTCTGATCCACTATTCATTCTCCTCGAGCCACTTTTTCTATGTTCAATCCCACCAACTAGTTTTTCTCGCACAAACACTGAGCTATTCATGGCAACAATCTTCTCTAATTCTTCTCAACTCTTTTATTCTTGCTAACATAAATAATCATTTCTTCTCATTCTCTACACTGTACGACAGACAACCATTTTCTAAAACTCGAACCACCGACTTTCTTTTCCTTTTGCTTCAGAATTCTCACCCAACTCTTTCGTGCGTACTCAAAGCACCATGGCTAGCCGTCAAGAGAAACTTGGCGTAGATAGAAAAAGGACTAGGTCGTGAACTGATTTGTTAAAGTTCGACTTAATTTTATGTCCAAGTATGAGACGATTGAAGGTTTTGGCCCCGAGCTTAAATTTTGTCCAAGTTAGGGTGGTTGCCCCTATTAAATTTTCATTTTGACGTATTTGAGCCTTGCGCCCTTGCTAAGATCTCTACTCAAAAAACGCCTAAGATTCCCAAGCGATGTTTTTAGCTTCTATTTGCCTTGTTTCATGTCACGTGACTCCAAAGTACATATAAAATGCAAATAAAGCGTAATATACATTAATTTACAAAAAAAATAGCAAAGAAAGCATAATTAGGTGATAATAAACAAGGTGTTTAAGACACTACACTTAGACTTTGCTAGTCATAGAGCAAACTAAACTAATTAATAATAAACTAAACTAAAATACAATTCCCTTTCGTTGAGGATACGGTTACACTTAGCATGTGCAACAGGCCTTTAAACCCCTAGGTGTCCCTAGTGGACGAGTTATAGTCTCGTGAGTGTTTACAAGAGATTTAACCACAAAACCTACTCCAACTTTCAAATACTCCAAAGCACATGCATCCAAAAATCTATGAGGACATAAAGTTTCTGCACACTAATAATAACAAGTTAGAAATGCCAAAGAACATTATTCTCATGCTTAACTCATGAGTTAGGAAAGAACCACCATATGAAAGAATTCAGGTTCGAGAGCGGTCGAATAAGCATTTAGCCTCGACTTCTGTCTCACCAATAGGATTTTATGAAATTGCACTCAAAAGATGTGCTTTATGGCTCTCATGTGTGCAGGCAGGAATGAAGATAAAAATCCTGCACACGCTAAATAGTGGGAAGGGAAAACCTTCTGAATTATATTTTGGTACTCCATAGAAACGTGGGAAGAAAAGAACTTTTTTTATGATAATCTTTACGAAAAGAAATCAACCACTATGCGAGGATGGGAATGCTCACTCACATTCTCACCCAATCTACAATCATCACCACTCTCACAGCGTCCCATAGAAGCATCTTCTTCTTCAGCTTCACTTGTAGATGATGAACTCTTGAATTTTGTAGAACTTCGACAATTTCTAACTCTTTTCTTCTTAAATTCTTATTGCTTAAGACTTCTTTATAGATTACTTATTTCCCACGACCTCAATGAATAAATACAAAAAGAAATATACACTAAAATAATAAAAACAATTATATTTTTCTGATTTTTTTTCCGTTTTTTTTTTGAAAAGATATATGAAACACAAATTAAAAGAATAAAAATGAAACTAATACGGCCATGGGAGAAGGACTTTACCACTTGATTCTTCATATCTTGTATTATCTCGGTATCATAAACTTCACAAAAATTCACTTCTTTTGATTTCTTCGCTTTTGTACATAAGTCTTCAACTTGGATATAAAATTCTGCTCCTTGTGTTGTTGCTTCACTTGAATCTAAAATTTGCTCTTCCTTGTACCGTTGCTTGTAAACCTTGAAAGTCTTCAACTTTTTTTAAATTTGTAATGTTCCGCATGTTGATGATGATGGGGTTTCTATGGACCTGTTGTTGTCGAGAAAGAATGGTGCCAACTGCAAATCAAATTACAAGGTAAGTTTTTTTCGCAATTCTGATGTCACCTTCATGATTAACAAAATTATCACTCAAGAGATCAAAAAATTACGAGGTTGGGTAGCTCATCATTTTACCCAGAATTTGCGCAGATGAAACACTCAAAACGGAAAATTTAGACAAGTAAAAAGAATTGAAGGTTTGGTGCCTCACTCATATATGGGTATTGAATGATCAACTTCTCTAATACTGTATTCGTCACCGACAATTTAAATCCTTTTTTGTCATCTCTAGCCTTTCAACAACTAAGAAACCCGAATATAGTTCTCTAATACTTCTAAGTTCAGTTATTTCGGTAAGAACTCCATATGTAAACTTAGCTAGAGATATACTAAGTAACTCTAAAGTATCTAAAAGTTGGATGTTTCATGCAAATAGTTACAAAAAAGTTAAAAAAAATTCTAACTAAAAGTGAATACTTAAGAATTTTGTATGCTTAACCACTCTCTCACACTTAAACTTTACATTATCCTCAATGTAAATTGACTCATCCAATGTAAAATCAAGGTGGAAAATCATATTATGACATGAAAATTCAGAAAAAGCACAAGAAAAATAATAAAAGAACTACTAAACCAATGGGTTTCCTCCCATGTAACGCTTAGTTTAACGTCCTCAACCTGATTTTCTGGTACATATACACCAATAATCTGAAAATTTGTGGATCCGTCCAGAAAACGATCTGAAAATTTAACACTAGCTTCACAAGAATATTAGCACAAGATAGTGAAACTATCGTCCCATAAGAGTTACCCCCATACTTAGTCCATTCTACACTCGGAAGTGTGTACAAAACATAAGTGGAAGGAACTTCTATGTGTTCCTCTTGGCAAACCTGCATGGTGTTAGACTCAAACACATACGGTGGATACTTAGAAAACAAGGAATTCAGAAAGAAATTTAGAAGCATTCAATTCCATCCCCAAATTAGGTATCTTTCTAAAAGATGGATTAACAACTCATTGAGAGACTACTTCCTAGTTTTGGAGGATCATCATTAGATAGAGATTCATATATAAGGTTAGATAAACCTTGTAATACCTCTTGTATTACGGGTGTTTGTACCTAAAAATTACTCCTAGGAAAAACAATATATTGTTGAAGTAATTTTCAGGTTCGAGGATCAAAATCGTACAAAACGAATCCAAACAAGAAATGTTTGTTTACATTTTGCTACAACTACAAATAGAGGAGATGGGTTGATATTAGAGGGGGGGGGGGGGAGCAAAGAAAGTTGAAGGTATTGTGTGTTGTGGTGGATAATGACACAGTTTGTGAGAATGATTTTCTATTTGTTCTTCATGTCTTATTTTTAGAATAGGATAAGTAGTTTATTTATAATAGTTAAGAACACACATGCTTTCTTGTAAAGTAGTGGAGGTAGTGGAGAGATGGAGTAATGGAGATTATGGGGGTAATGGTGTAACCTCCCATTATCCTTGGGAGTTTCTAGAAGAACATTATCCCATTACTCTTTCAACCACTTCAACCGTCACCATTATTTTGTAACTTCCTTATCATCGGGGGTTGCCACGCCCATGTTGTTGTAACCACCAGACCAAAACCTCCTGTTTAATCCCTCCATGTAATATGATTTGATGTCTTATAGGATTTAGTGGAGTCATGGCTTCAAAGCCATGAGTCATGTTGTAAAATAATGTTACTAGTAGATTTATGCCGACTTACCGTGGTAATGGCGCTAGCGACGAAGAATGGTGCTAGCATGAGCAAGAAAAAAATGGCACTGGATTGAGCTAAGGAGAATGGCACAACAACAACAATAGGCGTGACAGCAGAGTGTGGCTCAGTGGAGAACTAGCCTTGGCATTAGCGCTGGAGCTAGCACTAGCCTTAACGCTAACGTTGTCGGCCTCAGCATTGGTGCTAGTGCATGGCCTTGGCACTAGCGCTTGGCCTTAGTGTTATGGTTAGAGTTTTGGCAAGTGCTTTTGCGTGGCTTTTGTTGCTAAAGCTAATGTTGGGGCTTTTATGGCCTTTTTGGCATATAGGCTTTGTTGATTGTTGCCTTGTTAGTTTGACACGTTCGTGCTAGGAGCATGGATAGGGATTGTGCTTGTTAACGCCAGGGCTACTTCCCCCATGCCGTTTTAGCGCTGGCATTTGCTAATGTTGTGACCATAACTATGGCCTATTTAGAGTTTCTCAATCTTGTGAGATTTAATTTGTTAGCATTTATGCTTAAATTTTGTTAGTGCATACAAAACATATTCAAGAGATTCAACCTCGGAAGTTTCCAACTTAAAATTATGCTTGATGCGACTCTGCAATTAGATGATATGCATCCAATTAGCATTTTCATTCAGATATGGCATCACCTCTATTCTGAATGTTCACAATTTTGTATAATCAGTATATTCTGTTTTATACAAGTAGTTTGCATGGATGCACATGAAATAACGAGGTTTTCATTGAGTAAAGCTATGAAATTTCTATGGTGCTTATATATGCAAAAGAGCTTCAGGGCTAATTTAGCCAGGAGCTGAATATTCCTTTTCGATTTTTTTACAGAATGTAGGATATAAGTAGTGTTCATAATTCTGATGCTTGATCAGAAATTTATATATTTATTTCATGCTTATGTATCTAGGAAAAAGCGATAACATAGCTTCGGGGCTATTTTTGCCAGGAGCTGAATGTCTCTTCTCAATTTTCTTGCGGAAGGCAAAAGCGATATTACAATTTTCTCCTTTTGTCAAAAACTCACCATCAACATTAAGTCCCTTGCTTAGCGCGGAACAGTAATGTTTCGTGGTAAGCACTAGATGGTGATTGTTTTTTATATATATTATTTTATTGTTATAAGCAAAATAAATCAACGAGTTTTAGTTTTTCGTACATTACCAGATGTTCTGATTTGATAACGCTCCGATGATGTTGAATAATCGTTGATGGAACAATAATTGATGTAATGATGCTTGTAGGATGATAGATCATCGTCTGGAGAGTGTAAACTATCAAAGAGTGGCTGATTTGTATGATGGGGAGACCGAAAATGACCCGTGTGCAGCATGGGAGCATAGTTTCAAAGAGGAAATCCTTGTTTGACCTAAATTTGGAAACCAATTATTATAAAAAAAAAGTAAACCTTTGTTGTTTTTTACTATCCCCATAACCACCACTGACATTCCTTCTCTCTCTTCTCTTCCCTTCACGTCCGAGTAGCAGCAGAAGCCTTCGCCGAAGCTCCGTCACCAACCATTCGATGTCGGCGATATTCCGGTCATATTCCGGCCGACACTGACCAGGTAATTCTTTTTTTTTACGTGAGTGACTACTCACATGTTCATTCTCTAAATATTTACGGCACCACTCGCTTCTTGTGAGGGTGGGACTAGTCCATCTGTTGTCTTCTACATCCTTGTTATAGGAAATCCCTCTTTACTTTGCGAGATGAACATTATTTGATTGGAGTAAAACTAGGGTTTTCTGTTTTATCTCAAACATAACTCAGATATTTATATGTGTGCATATCTTGATAACTGAAATTATTATCACTTTTCCTTTCTGCAAACCCTAGCTTCATTGCCGTCTTCTAGAAGCAGAATGATCTTCAAACGTAGTAGTATCCTTTGTTGGTACGTTCGTAATAACTATTTATCTTTTCTTTTAGATGTACTTCTTTTCCTTGTTGATGTTCTAATAAATACTTACTTGTCCGTGGCTTAGATAAACAATGACGACTTCTGATTGGAATCATGATTCCGACTTTTTGAACAAAAAGAGTAACCGCAGCAGCAAAAGAATGAAGAAAAATGCTCCTAATCAGTCTGTATCGGAAAATTTTCTGGTTGTAGTTACAAGGCTTGTACAAGGTAAGTCTCTTGATTACTTGAAGATGGCGCGCAATCGGGCTATTGAATTCATATCTGTGGTTAATGCTGAAGAAGATATCTAGATGTCAAGAAGAATTGAAAAAGAAAGAGGATGGAAATGGAGAACTCTGAGATTACCGACGAGATCAGAATTCTTGGATGGGTGCGAGGATTGAACGGTTCAAGCGACAAGAGCGAGATGCTCAAGATGATGGTGTGGCTTATGATTCTAATGTAGAGGGTTATGTTTATGACTTGGAGCCTATAGGATACGAGCATGAACCTTTCTCTCCAAATGTAGATTCAGAGCAATTGGATCAGAAAGATTTTGAAATCGAATGCGATATATATGCTTATCATGACAAGAAGATGGGTTCAATCGACCCCATGGATGATGAAGCTTTGGAAAAGAACTCAGAGGAGGATTCTGATGCAGGTCTGGAAGAGGACTCCGAGGTAGAATACTTTGAAGAAAGTTCTGAAGGAACACATGAATCTGATGAGGACAATGGTGATGAGTGTGAGTCCGACTCGGACCCTCAATTTTATGATTAGTCTTATAATTGTTTTTTTTTCCTTAGTAGACAAGAGATTTGTTAGGTTTTGATTCTGTTTATTTGGTTTGGATTTGAATGACTGGATATTTGGTAGGCATGGCGGTAAGGACTTTTCAAATTGGATTATTAGGAATTTTGAGTTTAATAAAATTGAGATTTGATTAGTGAAAGGGAATTTGTTACTGAATACAAATGTCTTGCATATGTTTTGAATGAATTGAAACTCTTCTAGTAATTTTCTAGATCATATCTCTGACGTAGAAGGAATCGAGTTTATATACCTTAATTCCATGATATGTCTTCTGAATAATTGAGTTACTATCGATGGAGTGGTAGTACAAACGCTGATGGTCTTGTTGTTGATCATCTTCTTTGTATTGCTGCATTCTTTGTACTTTGTCTTTCTAGAGACATGTTCGAAGATTCCCCCGGAGGTCAAGTGAAGGCTCCACTTGTTCTGTTTGTTGTTGCGCTTGCTTGGGGTTCGAAGCTTCCTCATGTGATTCCATCGTGAACTTTTGCTGAGAGGTATGACATTTTCCTACGCTCGTTGTTGTTGAAAGCACTAAGGAAGAAGACAAATATGACCATGGACCTGAGAGATCATCCCATATTGAAGTGATTGAAGAATCTGGGGTTGAGAACGAAGAACTTGGTGGTGAATCACATTGCGAGGTGCCTTCTTCTGATGATGATTTGTTGCAGCTTCAAGTAAGTTTTTTATGTTGTTTTAGAATCATAATGACATTATTATAACCCTTAGACCACCAAATGTGTAAAACCATACATGATTTTATGAAGAACTTTATCGATTTTCGCTGTCATAAAAATTTTAGATTCAAGTATTCTTGTTGTAATGGTCGTAGAATCTTCGTACAAAGTCGGAATGAGGTGGTTGACCTCTAACTCCTTATCTAAGAGGTAGAGATAACTTCTGAAAAAAAGAATTTATGAATTTGGAGTTCATTTTATAGGTGAAAAATACCTGACACCGAGCATTCAGAATTTTTCCAGACAGAATTCTGTAGGTTTTCAGCTGTCATGTAGTCGACCCTTTTGTCTGCCCTTATTAGCTCGCTTCTATGGTTGGCATGCACTTTTATCATGTTGTGGTATACGTCCATATGAATCATTTGGTATATAAATCATCCCAAAATTCATTACCAATTGGCGCCAGCTTTAGTTCTTCCGAAGGGTTATGTAAAAACGTTTCTGACGACATTTTTGCGAAACGACTCATATCTTTTCTAAACCATATGACATGAAATAAAAAACTTTTTAATGAATTTTTAGGTTTCTAATGAACATATTTTATGAAATTTATGATCTATGCTTCAATTCCTTGTTTTTAAGATATTTTAGCTCATTATCTCTACAATGTCCTCATTTAGTAGGTGAAGGATTGGAGATTACCATGAGCCGTGACGTTGGTAATATGTCTTTTATATCTCAAAATTATGAGCAAGCTCTTTCTAAAGTGGTTGTTGAAGAAAGCACTCTGAGTGGCGTTATTATACAGAATGCTGATATGATGGAGATTGTTCCGGTTGAATACCCAAATGCTGGAGTTTATTTTGAATTCAAGTTTGATAGGAATCGCCTCGACTACGTGTGTATTGGTGGTTTCAGTGTCCCGTGCACATATTCTGAGCTGTATACCAAAGTATGGAAGAAGTTTGGCCATTTCTTCGTAGGTAACCTTAAGAACTACCATATTCTGGAGAAGGATGTGTCTGTGTTGATGTCGACTGTGCATGAGATGATTTATCTCCCTCGTAGAGAAATTTCTGAGATAGTGCTTCAAGACTGGAAGGATGCTTTGGATGAGGATGAAAGGGTTAAGCTCAATATCGCATGGCTTCGTCATCATTTTGAAGCTATCGAGAAGCATTTGCATGAAGGAGGCATAACTCCTAGTTATCGAGGCTGGACATGAAGTTGAGAGGATTTCTCGGGAGTTGAAGTTGCAACTGAGATTTTTGGGAGGTTGGAGAAAGCGTATTCTGAAGGTGCTAAACCGGTCTCCAATGAATTTTTCTAGATTTTATGAGTTTTATAGGTTATCTGAGACATATGGCTTTTTGCGGTTTTATTTTGGGATTTTGAATAGGTAGGGATTTTTCAATAATTTGCAAGGATATATATATATATATATTGAAGGAAATAATGTTTACTTTATTAACAAATTGAAATTTTAAGTATGAATGCAAGATGTCGCAAACATTTCAGAGGAATTATAAATATTGTTTAGTACAATGTGAGGTGGTGATAGGAAATTTTAAGCGTTGTGAGATTTAAGCCATTTGCCAAGTATGACCACTCCTTTTGGATTATCGGTATTGACAAGCTCGTAGTAACAGCCGATCAAGGTTTCGATGATGAGATACGGCTATTTTTCAGGATAGGCTGTAATTTTCTCTATCGTATCTCCACTTAATAAAATTTTGAAAAGGATCAGCTTCCCATTCATGTCGCCGAGTCAAAGTAGGGTTGACGTCTGGGTCAATTCCCCAAGCTTTGATGGGACGTGGGGTTGTGGGTTACAAAGAAGTTGGTTGGATATAACTTACTTGCGTGCGAAACCTTCAGACGTATGATGTCATGTCATCTCTTGGCAGTTGTTTCACATCCAAATTCATTGTGTGACGGAACTCGTCCAATAAGCCATCTTCAGGATTCAGTGGCTTGTTTGAGAGTCTTGGAGGTGTTGGCACCGGTAAAGAAGATACACTTGATCCCCTCTTGTTGCTCAAAGGGTGATATAGCTGCAAGTGTTTTTTTACCTTCCTTCGGATTTCTTGATTATGGTCGGTGAGCGCGTAGCTTCGCGTCGGAAAATTCATGTAGCTCTCAAAGTCTTGGTGATAACGATATCGACATCAGCTCTACATCAAGGATTGGATTTTGTTGATGGATTTTTCTGAAAGAGCGTTACTTTAGACATGGAACGAATTCTCGTGGACCTCTTCAGTCCCCATATATAGTTCACTCGATTCTATCTTTTCTTTGATGATGCTCTTTAGACCATTGCATTCATTATCGGATGATTCATGAATCGATGATAGTAATAATATTTTGAATCTGTTATTTCCAAAGGAGTTGGTGGTCGTCGTACATGTAGAAACTTGATGGTTCCATTTCGTACCCTTACTTCTAGCAATCTGAGGATTTCTTCCATATAAAGTGGAAGATTTGGGATCGTTGGATCTGCCTTAAGTTTTTGTGGCTGGAGCGTAGTCCTGGATAAGCCTTGTTCTTGAACTTGTGTTGTCACTGTTGCAGGGGTCAACGCGGTGCGCTTATCTTGTGACGCCGATTGAGGTGCTACCTTTCTCTTGGTTCCTTTATCAGTGACATCACCCATAGGGTGTTTGGTAGAGTATTGCTTGTTCACCAAACATATACTCTCACGAGTGTTTCCATGGATTTCTTCTCTTGCAGGCTTTGTTATCTTCACTGTGGCAAGAATAGTTATCGTCAATCGTTGAGTGGCTTCCTTAGGTTCAGCGATAGTTTGTAAATACCAATTTTCCAACAAGGCTTTGCAGATTAGCGTCATACTCTCGTTGTAGTGATACTGATTGCAATGAGATAAATCTGGCAGGTCTTCCTTTAGGACTTGAGAAAATTTTCTTGAGTCTTCAGGGCAGTGAAACTAACTTGATGGCTCCTTTCTGGCTCTCGTTCAGCGGGGGAATAGACTCTGTCTGTTGGTTCCGCTAATAACTGGTATGTAAGAATTTTCAAAAGTGAAAACAACTCGTTCTGGATCTTGATAATATCAACTTGATTTATTAAGATATCATTTAAGATTTGCTTCAGATCGACTATAGTGTTTGGGTATTGAGAATACACGACTTCATAAGGGATTTGATTGTGTGAAATGAATTCTGGAGTAATTAAAGGGACTCTGTTGGGACTAGAAGTGTTGGGATTAAGATTGAATGCTTCTAAACTCTTCATAAAGTAATATTTCTTGAAAATTGAAGAATGGATTTTTTTTTTTGTAACTGAGAGGTTGATGTCCCGCCGTGATAACCAATTTTTTGTACCTAAAAAGTTACTCATAGGAAAAAAAAATGTATTGTTGAAGTACTTTTTAGGTTCGAGGATCAAAATCGTACAAAACGAATCCAAATAAGAAGAATGTATGTATACGTTTTGTTCCGGTTACAAAGAGAGGAGATGGGTTGATCTTATGGGAGAGAAGCAAAGAAAATTGAAGGAATTGTGTGTTGTGGTGGATAATAACAGAGTTTGTGAGAATGATTTTCTATCTGTTCTCCCTGTCTTGGTTTTAGAATAGGCTAAGTAGTCTATTTATAATAGTTAAGAACACACATGTTTCCTTGTGAAGTAGTGGAGAGATGGAGTAATGGAGATTATGGGGGTAATGGTGTAACCTCCCATTATCCTTGGGAGTTTCTAGAAGAACATTATCCCATTACTCTTTCAACCACTTCAACCGTCACCATTATTTTGTAACTTCCTTATCATCGGGGGTTGCCACGCCCATGTTGTTGTAACCACCAGACCAAAACCTCCTGTTTAATCCCTCCATGTAATATGATTTGATGTCTTATAGGATTTAGTGGAGTCATGGCTCCAAAGCCATGAGTCATGTTGTAAAATAATGCTACTAGTAGATTTATGCCGACTTACCATGGTAATGGCACTAGCGACGAAGAATGGTGCTAGCACGAGCAAGTAAAAATTGGTACTGGCTTGAGCGAAGGAAAATGGCACAGCAGCACCAATAGGCGCGACAACAGAGCGTGACGCATGGGAGGTTTAATTTGTTAGCATTTATGCTTAACTTTTGTGCAATGCATACAAAACATAGTCAAGAGATTCAGCCGCGAAAGTTTACAACTTAAAATTATGCTTGATGCGACTCTGCAATTAGACGGTATGCATCTAATTAGCATTTTCATTCAGATAGGGCATCGCCTCTATTCTGAATATTCCCAATTTGTATAATCAGTATATTCTGTTTTATACAAATAGTTTGCATGGATGCACATGAAATAATGAGGTTTTAGTTTAGTAAAGCTCTGAAATTTCTATGGTGCATATATATGCAAAAGAGCTTCAGAGCTAATTTAGCAGGAGCTGAATATCCCTTCTCGATTTTCTTGCAGAATGTAGGATAGAAGTAGTGTTCATAATTTTTATGCTTGATCAGAAATTTATATATTTATTTCATGCTTATATATCTAGGCAAAAGCGATGACAGAGCTTCGGGTCTATTTTAGCCAGGAGATGAATATCTCTTCTCAATTTTCTTACGGAAAGCAAAAGCAATATTATAACTTTCTCCTTTGTCAAAAACTCACCTTCAACAACGGAATCCTTGGTACTTATGAAAAATTCCATTCCCACATCACTAGTATCATCATTCTTATTCAAATTCTTCTCAAAACATCTTTTATTGGTTTCTTCTATAACCAAGTCTTTATCATCATAATCAAAATCTGCTCCAAGTAATTCATCGTAACCCTTATGCTCTTCTTCACAAGTTAACTTCTCATTCAAAGTATCTACTATTTTTAAATTTTGGGTGGTGTGCTCAAAGAAGTCGTAAGCACCATCGCTCTCATACACAACATAAGTCTTGCGAGTACTAATTTTAGTGTTTCTAGACTCAACTTCTTCCTTTTGAACATGCAAATGATCATTATGACGATCATGAGTTGATCTAGTAAAACCATCATCACCAATATTTTCCAAGGGTTCGACATCCTCGTAAATTTCATCAGGCTCTTCACCATTCTCTACACGACGGCTAACCTCCATACGCATGACCCTAAAAATTACTTTAAGAGTTTCGAATGTTGCTCCCTCGTCTTCCAACTTGTAAAATTGTTATATAGTTTCTTGATGTTAACACGTTTTCCACCGGTACTCACGATAGGTTATCTAGACACCATCTCTTCCCGTTGAATAGGTGGATGATCATAAGTAAGATCGGGAGTAGGTCTAGATACACTATCATAAGTTTCACTTGGTACGAAACTCTGCATGTTGGGAGTTGAGTTAATCCGGTTCCTTGTATGTCGCAAATCCTTAAAATCATCAGACATATGCATGAAACTAGATTGGAGCATATGAGAAGTATAGCTATTCCTCCACCCTTGTGATTTCTCACTTACAAACTCTTCATAAGGCTGTTGGTATGTATGAGAATATTGATTGTATCCAAAAGATGGGTTTTGATCGTCATATCCCACATATGGTTGGATGTTATATGAATTAAATTGAGAATGAAACTGATTACCATAATGTGTATTGTTTTGTGAACCATATATGTTATTCCCAAAAAGATTCATCTCAATAAAGCTTTAAAAAGAAATTATGCACACAACTTGTTTATAACACTTACCTCTTGTTATAGACAAGTGAAGAATACTACTAACCGATTGCGCACACACGAAAGAATGATTGATTGTACCTGAAAATAAGATTATAAGCAAACAAATTAGTAAAAGAAACTAGAATGAAAACTAGATGCAAAATTAGAAAATTAAATAATAACTAGAACTATCGACTGCTCCCCAACAGTGGCGCCAATTTGGTCGAGGTGTCAAACTCGTCAAAAATATATTCTTTACTTTTATTACACTAACTAGTAGAATAATGATAAGCAGGTTCGTTCCTTAGGGAGTGTTGAGATAAAGTTGTCGATTAATTTTCTAAAAATAAGATTAATGCAAAGATACAAATACAAATAAAAGAATACGATATGTGAATGAAAATGATTAAGGATTCTTTCTCCACTAGTGAACATGAATACAAGTAAAATCTTCTTTAAAATTACGTTTACTAAAAACCCTAGATAAGTTATGAGTTCAACAAGTCTATTAGACTCCAAGGTCACTTCTTAGAATAAGTTCTCTACTCGTTTCTAGCCAATCAAGCCACTTTAAATAAGCTCTTTAGTGTAACTTGACCAACCGGTATTTTCCGTGAGTTAGGTTGATCCTAACCACATGTTCGTAAGTACGACATGTTAACGTAGGGTCATCTTTCACACATCAAAATCCACAATATCCCATTGCAACGTTGATGCTTCGCTACTTTTGATTAAATCGCCATAACAATTACGGTTTACGACTCAATAATCTAGATTTAGAATGACAAAGAAGATATTCAATTAATCGTTTGAACACCCCGCAAACAATCCATGGTCATAAGTTCACTAAAACATAAACAATACAACAATATAGAAAAAAAAGACTAATTTAAATCATATCACATAGTTACGAAGTCTTCCCTAGTTAAATAAACTTAGCTGCACATACCAGAGGAGTTCATGATAATAGAATTAAAACAAATATAAAACAGGGATGCAAAACCAATTAACCCAAATAAGCAACAGGTGGAATGAATGGTGCTGTGGATATGAAGATGTATATGGACTATGGAGTGCAAAGTGGCCTGATGGTGTTGACGTGAACTATTGCTGCTGGTGTGAATAGTTGGTGATGTAGCTCTGAATGTAGACTCTTCTTCACAGCTGTGTTGGTGGATACAGGGACTGATGGAAGGAATGATGCTGGTGGTATAGTGGTGATCTGTGAATGGTTGGAGAGGAGCACAAGCTCCTCCCTGTTGGTGGTAGAAACAGTCATGAGAGGGTCTGGGATGTTCTATGTTATTTTATTCCTCTTTTATAGCCTCTTCAACACCCTGCAATTCCGAACACAAAGTACTCTCCTTATTTAATACAACCTCTAAATCCTGTATGAAATCCCAACCACTGATCACACAATCAACGACTACAGCTCCTCTTGCTAGCTGCTTTCTCGGTAGGAAATATTTTCCAAAATACAATCCAATCTTCCAAGAGTCGACTACTGTTCTTCACTGATTTTACGGAACAATCCCAAACTAATCCAACTACCATTAGCTGTATTCTCGGTTAATACTTCACCCCAAAGCCTATACCAATTCAAACTATAACATCCGTGTTCTTCTTAAACTTAAAAACTGTCATAACCATTGCAAAGACTACAGAATTCAGACCAACTGGTAGTTCAGACTTTTATCTAACCATTTCTGTGCACGACCTGGTGGTGAATCACACACAAATTGTTGGTAATTCTAATTACCACACTCCTTCCCTGCATAATTCAAAGAACCCATTCATTCAATTTATTCAAACACAAATCAACCATTAACAAACCCATTTCTTTCTTCAATCTGCGTTTCTTCTATAAACTCTGATCCACTACTCATTCTCCTCGAGCCACTTCTTCTCTGTTCAATCCCACCATCTACTCTTTCTCGGACAAACACTGACCCATTCATGGCAACAATCTTCTCTTCTTCTCCTTCTCTAATTCTTCTCAACTCTTTTATTCTTTCTCACATAAACAATCATTTCTTCTCATTCTCTACACTGTACGACAGACAACCATTTTCTATAAACTCGTAACACTGACTTTGTTTTCTTTTTGCTTCAGTCTTCTCACCTAACTCTTTCTTGCGTACTCAAGGTATCATGGCTAGCCGTCAAGAGAAACTTGGCGCATAGAGAAAAAAGACTAGGTCGTGAACTGGTTTGTTAAAGTTCGACCTAATTTTATGTCCAAATATGAGACGATCGAAGGTTTTGACCCCGAGCGTAAATTTTGTCCAAGTTAGGGTGGCTGCCCCTAGTAAATTTCCATTTTGACGCATTTAAGCCTTGCAGTCCAAAGTACCTACAAAATACAAATAAAGCGTAACACACTAATTCACAAGAAAAAATAACAAAGAAAAACATAACCAATTGATAATAAATAAGATGTTTAGACATTTATTAGAGTCATGTTTTGAGCAAATTTAAATTAATAATAAGCTTTTTGAATTGATGTAGTAGGCTTTGAATTTTGAACATTCAAAAAAAAAATTAGAATTAAACAAAAGAATTTGTTTAGGCGTAATATGCCTTAAGCCATTGCCATTGATTACTGTTCCTACTGCGATTCCCTTTATGTCTACTACCTTGTAATATCCACTTGTTACTGCTTTTGAGACCACGTAGGGACCTTCTCATTTTGGGGAGAACTTTGGAGCAGACATGTCTTGCTGGATATGCTTGGCTGTCTTGAGTACCTAGTCTCCAACTTGAAATATTCTGGGCTTCACTGCTTTGTTGTAAGCTCTCGAAATCCTTCGTTGGTATTCTTATGCGTGTCTTTCTTCCTTGCATCGCCTTGATTCCAGAAGATCTAGCTATGCGATCCATAACCTAGGGATTTCTGCTTTATCCTAGTATACGCTGCTTGCTACTGCAATTCTAGTTGATGGGATCTTGATCTCGGCAGGGAGGATGGCATCAGCTCCATAAACAAGCGAATACAACAATGTTTCTTTTTAGTGCTATCTTGTATGCCCAAAGTGCCATGAGTAATTGTTCGTGCCATGATCTTGGGTTATCATATACTGTGCGACTAAAAATCTGAATCCATGTCTTATTGGTACTTTCTGTTTTCCCATTGCCTTGCGGATAATATGGAGTAGAGAATACTTGCTTAATACCATATTCTTCTAGTAGTTCTGTCACATTATGGTTTGCAAAAGGAGTACCATTATCTGTGACAATGTGTTTAGGGACACCGAACCTGTATATGATATATTCTTTAATGAAAGTTGCTATGGTTTCTCTTTTCATGTTTTTGAGAGGGACGGCCTCGACCTATATAATGAAGTACTCAGTAGCGGTGCTGATGTGATCATGTTTCTTTGATGAGGTTGGATTGATCTTCCCGATGAGGTCTAGTCCCCAGCTATAGAAAGGCCAAGGGATGCATACTGAATGTAAAGGGAGGCACGACGTATGAATAAGGTTCCCGTGAATCTGACAATGATGGAATCTTTGAATAAATGCGGCTGCATCATCCTTCATAGTCGGCCAATAATACATCTCATGAATCTAAAGGAATAATTTCTTATTCCTTAATGCTCTCCTTCTAACTTCCGTTAATATTTTCGGGATTTTAGGTCCCGCTAGGCATCTTAACAGGTTTCCCCAAAAACTTTTGCAATATAAGATCCCTTCATGAAGAATGAATCTCCTTGCTTTCTGTTTTAGCCTTGTTGCTTCTCGCTTCTCTGGAGGAATGTAATTGTCGCGAATATATTTAATTTAGGGTTCTCTCCAGTACCCATCATGATGGATTGTCAGGGTCTTCAATTGGTGCGGTTGTGCTTCGCAGTTGGAACAAGATCCTTGTAGTGCTCGGGATTAAGTTTCCATCGTGGTCCAGTAATATCCCAGGCGTTGAAGCCGGCAGTAAAGAGTTACAGCCATCGTCTCTCCACATAATTCACCATCAACACGACTGATTTGTAACTGCACCTCTTCGTCTCTGAGACATCTTGAGAGGGATCCGTCTAGATTCATGTAGTACAGCTCCCCGTGGAGTAGGAAGAAAGTCCTCAGGTCTTTGAGACTGACCTTCATCTTGGGGAACGAGTTACTGATCTCTTCTATAATTGGCGTCATCCAATTGATGGTATGAACATGTTCAAATTGACTTAACCAAGTTGAAGGGACAACACGTCTTTGCACCATTACAATCTTCTCTTACCCTTTTATTGAAGTTTGGAAGCTAACATTGTAAGGCAATCAACGTACCTATTATTGCTTCGACCAACATGAACTACTAATTTTTGAGCTTCTGCTCTATGAGGGGCTAATGTTACCTCTTTAAGCGAGTAAACCCCGTTCATATGATTTACCAGTAGTTTTGAATCTCCCCTTATTTCCAGGTTTGTTATGCCTGCTTTATTTGCCAACGATAGTCCTAACAAGAAGGCTTCGTATTCCATGGAGTTATTGGTACATTTGAAGTCAATCTTGAACGAGTATGTGAAGACTTCCCCGGTTGGAGACACCAGTACTACACCATCTCCTTCCCGTATTATTACTGGGAGTGGCAGAACCATCAAAGTACAACAGTCATGCTTCTTCTTTGACGATGAAAATTTCAGGAAACTCCTTGGTATGTCTTCATGTAATGCGGTTTCGTCTTCTCCTGGGAAAGCTGCTAACAGATCTGCCACCGCTTGTTTTTTAACTGCTTCCGGGGAGATATATGTTATGTCGAACTCTGACATCTAAAGTAACCACTCAACAGGTTTGCCTATTAAAGATGGTTTTGAAAGTAAGAATCTGATGGGTCGGTTTTGGCTATCAGTACCACCCTGTTTGAGAGTAAATAGTGTTTGAACATCTGAATAGCATGTACTCGTGATAAGCACGCTTTCTCTGTTTTAGGATATCTAAGCTCTACATCTCTTAACAACCGGCTGATGTAGAGGTCGTCCCTGGACTGGAGATATCATGACAGATGGAGGTAATAATGATTGTCGGATTTTAGATAATGCTTCTTGCTGAGTGGAGGATGACGTAACTTGCTCCTTTCTTTAGTAGCGGTGTAAAAGATGCGACAAATTGAGCTAGTCCTGGGATGAAACGTTTGATATACGATACTTTCATCATGAAACTTTTAAGTTCCCTCACAGTCTTTGGTGGGGGCATGGTGGTGATGGCTTGAGTCTTGAATAGGTCTACTTTGATCCTCTCTGTCATTACTTGAAATCCAAGGAATTTACCATAAGAGACACCGAATGCGCACTTTAAAGGATTCATCTTCAGCTTGTATTCACAACACCTCTCAAACACCTGTCACAAAACTTCTAGATGGGCTGCACGTGTCTTGGATTTGACAACCACGTCATCAATGTAATCTTCCACTTGTTTGTGCATCATATCATGAAATATTGCTGTCATGGCTCACTGGTAATTAGCGCCGGCGTTCTTCAAGCAAAAAGGCATTACAGTATAATAGAAGTTTCTGATGGGACTTCGAAATACAGTTTTGATGGCATCATGCTCATATATCTTTATTTGATTATAACCATTGTATTCATCCATAAACGATAACATATTGTGTCCACAGTCGCATCCCCAAACATGTCTATGTTGGGGAGTAGGAAGTCATCCTTGGGACAAGATTTGTTCAGGTTCCTGGAATCAACACAACATCTGATTTGACCGTTCTTCTTCTTGAGAAGTACTATATTGGACAGCCAGGTAGGGTGTTGAATAGGTTTGATGAAGCCTGTCATGAGTAGCTTCTGGAATTCGATCTTGATCTGCTCCTAAACTTCATGTATGAACTGTCTCGGTTGTTGCTTGACAGGCTTGGAACCGGTCGTGATATGTCAGTGGTGAGTGACCAGCTTTCCATCAAAACCTAGCATTTCTTTATAAGTCCAGGCGAACACGTCTTGATAATCTTTAATAAGTTGCACAAGTCTTGTTTGTTCTTCCAATGACATGGTGGAGCTGTTGGAAACATGCCTCGGGACTTTTTCTGTCCCGATGTTGATCGTCTCAAGAGCGTCTGTGGTGGAGTTAGTACCATCTTGTAATTATCGTGGAGCATATGAAATTTCTTCTTCACTTGTATTTGTGCTATGGTTATATTCTGGATGGAGAGACCCTCCACTAGTCTCCCCTGTTAATTGCTAACAACAACGGCGAAGGTAGACAATCCTTCCCTCGGTTTTGTACCTTGTCACAAAATTATGCTCTCTCTTTCCATGAACGTGACTTGGTTCATTGGTAGTCATGAACGAATCTTCATTAAAATCATTAGAGAGATTCAACTCTGAAAATTTACCTCTTTTTTTAGCCACGGACAGTCCCCTGTCAGATTCCTCAAAATTCGTCCAACTAGGTAGTGGTATTATATGGATTTTGCTAGAGAAATCGAGCATATCGTTCTTTGATTCAAAGAATCCGGCACTACAAACAGGAGCATAAAGAGATGACGGTGCTCGGATTCAAATTATCCTCTTGTTCAGTTCAGTCTTCATACATTGATGATAAGTGGAAAGTACAACCTTATTTTCATGAAGCCACGTTCTTCCCAGTATCATATGATATTCGAGCTCCTTCTCAATTATATGAAATTTCACTTTCAATCAGATAAGTATCACTTTGAGCCCTAAGAAAACATGTCTGCAGGAACTGGTGTGGTTTCCTTCAAAATATTTTATCACAATAGGACAATGCACAATCTTGTTTAGCCGTACCTTGGCAGTCTTGAGTGTCTTGAGGCTGATTATATTGGCCGCAGCGCCTGTATCTACAATCGTTCTCCGAAAATCAAAATCTTTGAGATGAGAAGTCACGTACAACGCTCAATTATGTCCTTCTTCAACCATCATGTCTTCTTAGGTGAATGTCACATTGCTCACAGAAAGGTGAGATGACGTAGTTACTTCTGATGCTTTTTCGGAGAACTAAGTTAGATGCCTATCAGTAGCAATACGGTTAAAGGCAGCAAATACATCTGTCCGTTGGAGTTTTGAGAAGTGTATAAGTGCATTCTCGAGTACGCAACATGGGTGACGGATGTTTTTTCATAATTCATGCTCTATCGGTTAAGATACAAGCATAATGACGCTTATGCATCATGTATGCACCAACGTATACGACACATCGCATATATGTGCATTACCGCTCATGCACATTCAACCAAAGCTCCCTCCCTATATATGTCTTAATCGTATTTCCATATGTTTGGAAAAGATGGGTAAGGGACATCCATCGACTTTACTTTATAGTGATGCATTCTCGGGTATGCATCATGGAACAGTGAAGCTTCCTCGAGTACGCATCATCGAGTACGCTTCATAGGGTCAATGTGATGCTTCCTTGAGTAAGCATCAATTTCTAACCAACATTCATTCCTATATATGTCTTAATAGCATTCCCACAAGTATGTAGAAGGAGGGTAAGGGGCATTCATCTACTGGACGTTCTAGTGATGCATTCTCGAGTATGCATCACAGCATAATAGTGCCTTAGCACTATGATACATTCTCGGGTAAGCAATATTGGACAGTGAAGTTTCCTCCAGTAAGCTTCACGACATAATAGTATCTTAGCACTATAAAGCGCTCTCGAGTAAGCGTTAAGGCCAATTCTGCCTTTCTCGAGTAAGGGTCATTTGGACTTATGATGCTTCCTTCGGTAAACATCACACATAATAGTTCCTTAGCACTATAATGCAAGACCGATGCATCCACACCCTGATGCATCCCTGAGTAAGCTTTACAAGCTTAGGATGAAGCTTCATCCCATGCCATGACGTGTCCTTGAGTAAACATCATACAAAAAATACGGGTGTTATATTCTTACCACCTTCAAAGAATTTTATCCCCAAAATTCAACTCAAAATCTATTGTGGACAAGCTACATCATTTGGATTTCCTGCGCATATGTCCCATTACATGATACACAGTAATCCTACAAGGGTCGCAATGTTTCTTAATAAACACATATTAGAACCTTTTGAATATACGTCCCATACCGCATATACAAGAATTCTAATAGGGTCCGCAATTATCGTAAACGCCGATTGAGACCTTCCGAACATACATTTTATACCGCATGCTCGAGGATCAGAAAAAGTTTTTACAACATTACCGAGAAAATCAATTTGAATCCTTAAACATGTATCCCATACCACATGCTCAAGAAAGTAAAATAATTTCTCAACACGAGATCTTAAGTGCACTTCCCATACCATAACACTTAAGAGTCCCCAAAGTGCACAAAGGTTTAAAGGGTCATCGAAAATGACAAACAATTTTTTATTTAGTACTGTGATGACCAAACTCAAATGCCAGAGAAGTCGAATGCAAGCCTACCGTTACAGCTAACGGTCTTCCGGGTTGCCACTTGTAAGTGGGAGCTAGCAGGTCTGACAACACATACCGTTCCAGTGACAGGTGGGGATGATCAGTCCCATTGTCTACCACCATTACAACTAACAGTCTTCCGGGTTACCAACAGTATGGTAAAGGTGCCTAATAAGGCCTGGAAAATTCATTGTACATCCGAGCGTGTACAAATCTTAGCGGAGTAACTATCATAATAGTTACAATATTTCTTAGCACAGGCACTTGGCTTGATTGTCCAACATAAATTTTACAAAGTAACTGGCATAGCAGTCATAAACTCTTCTTTCGTGCAACAGATGGCCTACTCTTCCAACTTTTCCTTTTTCCTTTGAAGGAAAATTTTTATAGTCACATTACAAATACTCACTTGACGAGTCCAAAACGCATAGTCCCTAGTGTTTTCTCGGAACTTGCTCTGATACCATTTGTTACGCCCCGGGAAATTTCTCCCCCGACGCTATGCACTGGGAAGTCTAGAACTCCCCGATGCTCCACTTGAAATACAGTTCTCACTAGGAAAATACAGGCCGAGTTGCCTTTCCAAGCATGCTTTGCAAGCTATGATACTCGAAATGTAGTTTCCATACCGTTCCAACTCACCCTTGTTCTGCAAAGGGTACAAATCCTTTAAAGCCAATAGTGAATGCCTTTGGAAAGCATCACATACTTAATAGCATTGTCAATGCGTAAATCATGCCTTGGACTAGTACCTAGGCCATTTAGGCTTATTTCTTTTATCATATTCCAACACTGCTTCAACTAAGCGTTGGGTGCATGCGCTAATCTTGCTCTTGCCAAGAGAGCATCAACCATGCGTATTCCATTCATATCGTATGGTTTGATAGGAAGTATGAAGATCTATCAAATAAAATGCAACTACCTCATCAAGTGTGGTAACAATCATCTCTTATCTAGCATTGCTGATCCAGATGATATGAGTTACCAAAGTATCACAATCATCTCCAAATTAGATGACATGAGTGACAAGATGCTGCACCTCAATGCATTTCATTATGGCTGCCTACGTACCCAACCCATACCTTTAAGAGATCAAGCATGACCGTAGTTCATCCGTAGGGTCAATTCGAAAGGAACAAACAACATAAGCCTTTTTAGGCAAAGCCAACATCGATTCCAACCTCTGTATCAAGGCCAAAGGCCAAGCTAATCCTAGTCTGCATAGGCCAAGGTAATTTCATAAAGTATACACTGGCTCGTGCATAACTATCGTTATTTAATATGCGTAATGCATTCTCGAGTACACAACATGATGAATGATGCTTTCGCATGATTCATGCTCCACCGTTAAGCTACAATCATAATGATGCTTATGCATCAAGTATGCACCAACGTACATGCCACATCGTATATATCTGCATTACGATCATGCACATTCAACCAAAGCTCCCTCCCTATATATGTCTTAATTGCATTTCCATATGCTTAGAAGAAAAAGGGTAAGGGACATCCATCGACTGCACTTCTTAGTGATGCAGTCTCAGGTATGCATCATGGATCAGTGAAGCTTCCTCGGGTAAGCATCCTCGAGTATGTTTCATAAGGTCAATGTGATGCTTCCTTGAGTAAGCATCAACTGCTAACCAACACCTCCTCCCTACATATGTCTTACTAGCATTCCCACAAGTATGTAAAAGGAGGGTAAAGGGCATTCATCTACTGCACTTTCTAGTGATGTATTCTCGAGTATGCATCACGGTGTAATAGTGCCTTAGCACTATGATGCGTTCTCTGGTAAGCTATATTGGACAATGAAGCTTCCTCCAGTAAGCTTCACCGCATAATAATGCCTTATCACTATAATACGCTCTCGAAAAAGCGTTAAGGCAAATTGTTCCTTTCTCGAGTAAGGGTCGTTTGGACTTGTGATGCTTCCTTGGGTAAGCATCACACATAATAGTGCCTTAGCACTATAATGCAAGGCCGATGCATTTGCACCCTGATGCATCCCTGAGTAATCTTTACAAGCTTAGGATGAAGCTTCATTCCATGCCATGACGCGTCCTTGAGTAAGCGTCATACGAAAAATACGGGTGTTACAGTCTTAGGGGAGGGAAGCAAAGAAGGTTGAGAAATATCGGTGTGATGAATAATTATAGTGTGTGATAAATAATGGATTATCTCTGGGATGAGTTGCTAATTTTGTATATCTTATTTCTTAGTTCTCCCTTGTTCTTGTTTCGAATAGATGAAGCCATCTATTTATATTTCTGAGGAGACACACTGATTTTTCGTAAGTTGTGGAAGTTATAAAAGAAGTGGAGGAGTAACGATTGTGGAGATTTTAGTGGAGTCATGTCCGAAAAATAAGGAGGACTTATATGACCACTACTCCTCGTGCTCTCAACTGTCTTATAACCGTCCCACTACTTGTTACCTTCTTGTTCATGGATGTCTTGCCACAATGCACGTTGCCGTACACCACCAGACCAATACCCCAGTGAGAATCCACTCATATGTTATAATTTGATATCACGTAGAAAAATAGTAGAGTCGTGGACCACTACTATTTTCATTAAGTCAAGTCAAGTCAATGACTTGCTAAGTCAGTGGGGAAAGTTACACAACTCACTAAATTGATAATTAAACTGATTAGTATCAGGTTTCGTAAATTTAGTTGTCATGTACTAGCTCTGGAGTAACATGGCGTAATTTTAATAGCCAGAAGTCATCTTAAAAGTGATAAGGCATAAATTTGAAAGTATTTGAAGTTTTGATTACGCAGAAGTTCTCAAGGACCAGTCATGGATCACTTAAGAATCTCAGGTAAGAAGGCTTACTAGATAGCCATATAAGGCTAGTGTTGGCATTAGGCCAGTGCTAAGAAAAGATAGTGTATCGCTAAAGGACGCCGCTAGCAGAGGCTAGAGTTACCTTCAATGCTAGCAGGAACATCGCGTCCCTGGGGACGCTGCTAGGCAAGGCTAGTAAAATTATCGCTCCCTGGGGACACTGCTAGCAAAAGCTAGCACTAAATCAATTCTTAGCGAAGTTGTCGCGTCCCTTGGGATGATGCTAGTAGAGGCTATTGTTAGCTTCTTTGCTAGCGAAGTTGACGCGTCCTCGAGGAAGTTACTAGCAGAGGCTAGTGGTAGCTACAACACTAGCTGTTAATTTATGACTACCCATGGATAAAGGGAGTCATTCTTACTATATGGGCTTAAGTTCATCACCTTAGGAATTTAGGGGTCAATCCCAAGCACTTAGGAATATGCTCATGGAAGTATATGGAAAAGAGAGGAATAAGAGGTTAAGTTGGGGATAAGAATGACAGATGACAATTTAGCAATAATAATGGGTTAAAGGGAGGCATGTGTAAAAGATGGTTAAGAGGGAAAGTCTATAAAAAGAAAAGTAATATTACAAAGAAAGTATCTTCTTTTCCTCTCTCTACCCATATAAGGAAAGGTGTAGTCCTTGCTGTGACTAGGATTGGTCTCCCTTTTACGAGTTTGCCCTAAAACATTTGGTGACCATAGTGGGAGGCTCGTCTCTAGCCAGTAAGATGCACTCAGGGAAAGAAACTTCAACCACACCACCCAACTAGCCGACTAACGATGAAGTAATGATAAAAGACGCAAGTGGTGACGTTGATCCACCAAGACAAACCATCATCAACATACCAATCGTACCTATGGCCCATACGGAAAAGGCAGAGACACTAGCTAACAAGAATAAACACCAACAGAAGAAAGACACTCAGGAGAATCAAACTTTACAAGACATGCAGATCGAGATGGAAGGACACAATCGACGCCAACATAAGCTTCAGAAGCTCATGAGACAAGCGGAGGAAGAAACAATGGCCATAAAGAAAGTAATAGACGAAGATGGGTCCTCACGCGGAGCATCACAGGAGGCAATCGCCAAGTACCTGAAAGAATACTATAGGGTAGTCAAGCATGATAGCTATAATTCTGTGAACACCCATACTCGGTCGAGGTAGCCGAGTATCAGTACCCGGAAGAGTATACGTCTCCCAAGTTCAAGACTTACGATGGACGTGGAAACGCTCGCGAACACCTTAGTCGGTTTTTGTCAACGATGAATACGTATGCATCCGATGGAAAGTTATGATTAAGAGAGTTCCCTAAATCTTTATCAGATATCGCTTTCACCTGGTATGATAACCTGAGGCCCGGAAGTATAGAGTCATGGGCGGAAATGAGTATTTTGTTCTTAAGAAAATTTTATTCAGCAAAGAAGAAGGTCACGATGATTGATCTCAGCAGGTGTAACCAAAGAATGAGAGAGGAAATCGGAAAATTCATCATGCGGTTCCGGAACCTATCCCTCAAGTGCCATGAAGACAAAAAGGAGGAAACTCTAGTGGAAATTTGTGTGTGTGGGATGACACCCATGTTCATATGGAATCTCGCAAACTTTAAGTTTCAGACGTTCATAGAATTAGAAAAAGTGGCAGCAAGAATGGCATATTGCACGGATATTCTGAGCCTAGGAAGTGTGGAGCACACGTGGAAACATTCGGTTAATACCGCGTCGGTACCATCATTCAACGGTCGAGCTATGGTCATCACCGACACAAGGAAGACGAAATGAAACGTGGGGCGAGGTAACAGAGGGCCTAGAACAGATTTAAATCGATTACCGCCTGTACTGTGTAGCCGAGAATAGATCATCAGTCTGCTAAAACAGTGGGTAGTGAATCAGGAAGTAACAGTACCACCCTTGGTTGTGGTTATCAATAAGGTAACATGGATCACCCGACGCAGGAGTGTTTCTCCCTTTGCGACATCTTTCAGCGAAAAAGAAACACGAGAGAGATTAAAATGGAAGGCCAATCAATCAACGAAAATCCGCTTCCCAAGCACCAGGTCATGATGCTGTCACACAACCCACGGGAGGACACCTGGAGGCTCTGGGACCAACATAGGAAGAAGCGTATGAAACGGAAGAAATCCCAGGCTTTGACAATACTGAAAGTGTAGCCAACAAATTCGCCAAAACGATTCTGGCATAGTAGTTCTTCGACTCACTGGGATTTAGCGAGAACCAGACTCAAGAGGAACCAAAGTCCATTGCAGCGATAGATGATGGTAAGCCCTATATCCCAACACCAAAAGAAGGGATCACCTTCACTGACGAGGATATCCTCTACCCAGGAGAACATCTTCGACCACTTTATCTCATGACAACCATAAAAAAAAAACAACTGAAAATAGCGTTTATCGACGGAGGTGCATCTCTAAATATAATCCCGCTTCATATATTGGAAATTTTAGGTGTGCAACAATCGGTCATTCGCATGCAAGCCACCACAGTAAAGGGATTCAGAGTGAATACTCAAAACGCTATAGGAGTTGTCATCCTAATAATGAGGATATGGCCGATAAAAGGCCTCACGCCATTCTATGTGCTAGAAGATGATGTGACTTTTCATGTATTGTTGGGGCGAGGATGGTTGCTCAAACACAAGGTCATGGCATCAACCTATCACCAGTGTGTAGAGACGAACATGAGAAGAAAACAGTATCGGATCGCTGGTCATTTTAGAAAAGTGGTAAAATTGTTCGTTCACTTGGACTTGTGAAGATTTTTTTTGTTTTAAACCTAATTTTTGAAATAAAGAAAATTAAACTGAATGTGATAACAAGATTTTAAAAACAACCAAGACTCTGGATTCCACTACTACTCATGCTTGAACGATGTTATAAAGATTTCAAAACTCTACTCACCTATTAAGTCCTTTTTATTTCCTAATTCACTAATAATCAGGCATATTCTCAAATATTATTTGTATCCATTAAGCATAGATTATCAACTAATTTAACAAAGCATAACCTATCAATTTGAATTACAAATATTTAGGAAAATCATGCAATCGAATGAAAACTCTGCAGAAGCAGTGATTAAGTGAATTATATAATAAAACTAGAAAAAATAAATTAAATTAAAGTTATTACCCATCAATCATGCGTAAATAGCTTCCTCCATTGACTTGGTTACATGAGAATTAGCTCTTCATGGTAAACAACCCCTCAAAATATTTATCCATGGCTCAAAAACTGTTTACAAAGATGAAAATTAGAGAAAATAGTATAACTGAGGTGGTTTGCAACGGTGTAGTGGCGTTACAAACAACTGTTCTCACTGTTACATAAGGGAAAAGTGTTTCATTTAGGATAAACGTTGCAGTTGGGATGAAGAAGTTGTCGCCTTATCTTCTGTTCTTCGAATTCTTCATCAACAGGTGAGTTTTCTCTTCTGGTTTTTTCTCTCCCGACTCCTCCGTTTTTCTTCGATATCCTTGCTTTATATAGGCTTCAGAAACCCTAAAAACCTTTCCTTAACTGATAAGGAACCAAATATTAATCCAAAACAAACTCTAAATCTTGATTATCCTAAACAGAAATGAAACTCTTTTCCGGCCATAATTCGATTTTTCCAGATTGTTTCACGACTTTAAAACTCTCATATTTGACGTGTGATGATATATTTGATTACTCATTCTATTTGCGATAACAAAACAAGGTTTTAATCCCATAAAACTCGTTAACTAAATCCAACAGAACTCACTCACGCGTAAACGGAATATCCCCGCCTATTTCGGATTTTCAAATTGAAAGGGGGTTGCCCCCTATCCATGGTTGGGGTGCCTTTAGCAGTTGATCATAGGATGCCTTTATCAATTTTTCGGGTGCCTTTATTACTTTTTCGAGCCGATTTTTCCACAAATATTTATTTTCTAAAAATACCTTCAACCACATAAAATCACACAATAAGTATAAAATCGAGCATTAATAATACAGAGAATTAGGAACAAATTAGACACAAAAATGTGTCTATCAAATACCCCCAAACTTATTACTTTCTAGTCCTCCAGCAAATCTAATTTAGAAAATAAAAATCTAACTCACTTTCGTAGGAATCACGACTACACTTAGCACGTGCAGCTAGCCGTTAAAATCCTAGGTGGCCCTAGAAGACGAGTGTTGTTTCATGAGGGTTTACAAGAGATATACCCGCAAAACCTTTACTCCAAATTTTAGCTACTTGTGAACGATTGAGGGTAGACACTAAACATGCTAGTCAGTTGGTTACTAAATTCTTCGGTTATGGGAATCATTACCCTATATGAGTCCAATTGATGTACACGAGTTTGCACTCAAGTGTACTAAAATTCATATAAAAGAAAACAAAGCTCTACTCAGATAGTCGTACAATGGACCACGATACTCGGAGTCTAACCACAATCACATAAATAGAATTAGAAGATGGATATGAAGATGATGAAGTTCGCCCATGTTGACAAAAGTGAACGGTGTTTCCCATATCTTTCTAAAGGCTAGTGCCAGGATGAATCCTAATGGATTGAAATGCGCTCCCACTGGTCTTAATCCTTATACTAATATCAATTCAGCTGGTATATACAAGGGTCCCATCGGTCGATTTATTGAAAATAAAACAATTATTTATTTATTTATTCATTTTTTTTATTTTTTTTCTTCATTTTTTGAATAAAGGTCTGAATAAAATACAATAATGGGGCTTGATCTCAAACACTCTACTCCATCCTGACGGAGATAACAATTCGATACTGGTGCCCCACCAAATAACTTAGAGAAACACAAATATTACAAAAATAAAAACATAAGGTGGTATGGTGACAACTCCAAGATATGGTGACGACTATCATGTTATTTCTAGCACCTGAGCTTTGTCCTTTTATGAATATACCATTTATCTAGGCACACCAATTCCTATAGAAAAAGAGCTAAGTTTCCATCTACCTAGAATGGGTAGTGTCATCCTGAATTGTTTCACAAGTTTCTAAATTTTGGAGTTTTTTTTTTATTGCACTAAAAGTTTCTCCTTTACCCCCAAACTTAAATTACACATTGTCCTCAATGTTTCAAATGAAAGAGCAATACCAAAAGATAGGTAAAAAGAGAAATAAAGATGTAAGTCAGAAAGATAGTACCCGGGTGAAGTGTAACAATCCTTCTACGGAGAATAAGACAGAAAAAACCTAAAAACGAATAACAAAAATCTACTAATGTACATAAACAACCTTGATGGTCAATCAAGGTAAACATGGTCCTCTAGAGGGACCTCCTTGACAACACCTATAGGAAAAGGCTCTAAAAATGGTTTCAATCTCTGACCGTTAACCTAGAAAGAACTTTTACCATCTTGAGTCTCAATCTCAATAGCACCATGAGGAAAAACGGTGTGAAAAACAAAAGGACCGGTCCACCAAGAGCATAACTTCCCGGGGAATAGATGCAAACGAGTATCATACAAAAGAACTTTTTAACCTAGAGAAAATGACTTTTTTAAAATATTTCTATCATGCGCAAGTTTCATTTTGTTCTTATACTCTCTAGCACTATCATATGCATCTTTCGAATCTCTTCCAACTCATTGGGATGGAGCTTCCTGTGAGCTCCTTCCTTGTCAAGTGAAAAATTAAACTTCTTTACATCCCAACATGCTCTATGTTCTAACTCGACGGGCAGGTGACATGCCTTGCCAGAAACTAGACGATAAGGTGACACTCCAATGGGGGTCTTAAACACAGTACGGTAAGTCCATAAGGCATCAGTAAGCCTCAATGGCCAGTCTTTCCTATTAGGATTAACTGTTTTCTCTAGAATATGTTTAATTTACCTGTTGGAAACCTCTACTTGTCCACTAGTCTGGGGGTGATATGAGGTATCTACTTTCTGAGTAATACCATAATTCTTCATTAAGAGACTAAAAGGTCATTTACGAAAGTGTGACTCTCCATCACTAATTATAGCTCATGGTGTACAAAAAAGTACAAATATGTTATCATTTAAAAACTGGACCACAACCTTGTGGTCGTTTGTTTTACACGAAACCGCCTCAACCCATTTTGAGACATAGTCTACATCGACAAGGATGTAAAAATAACCAAAAAAACAACAAGGAAAAGGACCCATAAAATCAATGCCCCACACATCAAAGACCTCAATAACTAAAATATGGTTCAAAGGCATCATATTTCTACGGGAAATGGTGCCTAACTTATGGCGACACTCACAAGCAACACAATAACTGTGGGTGTCCTTAAACAACAAAAGCCATCATCCACATTGCACTATCTTAGCAGCAATATGCTTAGTACTAAAATGACCCCCACAAGCATGATCATGACAAAAGGAAATAATATTGGTCTGGTCACTCTTAGGTATACATCTCCTAATAATCTGATCTGGACAATACTTAAACAGATATGGATCGTCCCAAAAGAAATGCTTTACCTTGGCTAAAAACCTAGAACGATCTATTTACCCCAATGTTGAGGCATTCGACCAGTAATAAGATAATTCACTATATTCGCAGACCAAGATAATTGGGAAACAACAAAAAGTTATTCAGAAAACTATCCCTCACAAGAGGGGAATCAACAACAAGCCTAGAAAAGTGGTCTGCTACTACATTTTTTGCATCCTTTTTGTCTCTAATTTCTAGAGAAAATTCTTGTAATAAAAGTATCCATTTAATCAATCTAGGTTTAATATCCTTCTTGGACAGAAGGTACTTCAAAGCAACATGATCAGTAAAGATTATAACCTTAGAACCTAAAAGATAGGGTCTAAACTTATCCAGGGTAAAAACAATGGCTAACAATTCCTTCTCTGTGGTAGTATAGTTCAGTTGGGCATTATAAGGGTTTTACTGGCATAGTAAATCACATGCAATAATTTGTTTTCACGCTGACCTAAAACAACACCAATGACATAATCTGAAGCATCACATATGATCTCGAATGGTAAATTCCAGTTAGGTGCTTGGACAATAGAGGCGGTAGTGAGCAAAATCTTAAGCTTTTCAAGTATATTGCAAAGAAGTCTAGAAATCAAGCTAAAACCCTTAATGAATCGACGATAAAAACTTGCATGCTCTAAGAATGACCTAATATCTCTTACGGTTTGGGAACCTGTAAATTCTTAATAAGGTCAACTTTGGCTTTGTCTACCTTTATACCGTTAGAAGATATGATATGCCCTAAAACAATTCCTGATCGAACCGTGAAATGACATTTTTCCCAATTAAGCACTAAATTCTTTTGCTTACACCTAGTCAACAATAATGTCAAATGATGCAAGCATTCATCGAAAGATGACCCAAATACTGAAAAATCATCCATAAAAACCTCTAAAAACGATTCTACCATGTCAGAAAATATGCTCATCATACAACGCTGAAAAGTAGCGGGTGCATTTCACAACCCGAAAGGCATGCGTCTATATGCAAAGGTACCAAAGGAACATGTAAATGTGGTTTTTTCTTGGTCTTCTGGGGCAATAATAATCTGATTATAACCAGAGTAGCCATCTAACAAGCAATAATGACTATATCCAGCTAATCTCTCTAGCATTTGGTCGATAAAAGGAAGGGGAAAGTGGTCCTTCCTTGTTACTGGTCGGTTGTCAGTCAAGCAAAATTAATTCAAGTTTTTAATTCACTAATATAGATTAGAGTATAGTAATAAGAACAAGTTTGTTCCCACAAAGAGGCAGGTGATTGTTAATTACTTTCGATTACTTATGTAAACATGGGGGTTTTGGGTGTGAATATAACTAAATTATACTAAAACAAATAGATTAAAACGAATATCAGAGATAACGAACATTGGTTAGAGAGTTCATCTTCCATCTTCCAACATGTTATCAACTAAATCATACTCAACATTCATACACTCTCAATATCAATAACCCTAAAGCATCCTATCGCAGGCTTACTCGGGCAAAACTCATATTATCATCAAAGGCGCAAGAGCCACTCTTTGAATCCTTTTCAACGAATAACTTGGCGCAAGAACCACTCAAGCTTAACCCAATGAAAGCAATGGTCTTTTTGAGTTGAGGTTATTTTAAGCAATCTGGCGCAAGAGCCACACAGATTTAACCTAGGTCACGCTTCTACACATAATTGCATGGTAACATCCTGTCATTAACAACTATGTTATGCTACTTGTAACAAGGATCTTTCGACAATTCTGGATCTCAAACCCTAGTTTAGCTATAGATGTCAATGCATGCTTATCTAATTCGCGACTTAAAAAAATAAGTAATCGATCGTACAAGGAGTTGTAAACGATAGAACATAAAATATTGAAGAGATTATGAACATATGAGAATAAATACTTCAATTAATAAACATGTTTTCCAACTTAGGACTACATCTCTTACCAATAAGAAAGGTTTAGTTCATTATGGATTTCTCAAAATTCATGGAAAATAATTAAGAAACAAGTAAAGCAAACCCTAAAAATCGTGATGTTCAACCGCAACTCCAAGCCCTAACTTCTTGTTCTCCTTGTGTTTTCAAGTTTCAATAGGTATCTCTTTAGGGTTATGGAAGTCTTCTTATATAGTCTTCATCATATCTAGGTGTTAGAGTCCTAATGGGACCATGATACCTTGATTTAGAAGTCAAAAACGTATCTTAGAGGTGGCTCCCGTTGAGTCATAATCGGTAGACACGACACCCTCCTTATCTACCGATTGTAAGAGCTCAAAATATGATTTTCCTGTGTCCAAAACTTGCTATAATCGGTAGACAACTTGCCATAATCGGTAGACTCGATTTCCATGTTATCTACCGATTGTTGGAGCTCAAAAACGAAGTTTTTCTGTACCCGAAACTTCCTATAATCGGTAGATAAATTTCCATGTTATATGCCGATTATTTTGCTGAGTGTTTCACTATTTTCTTTCGGCTGTTTTGCTCATAACTTTCTCATACGAACTCCGAATGACCTTATTCTTTTTGCGTTGGCTTCGTCTTCTCGTTATCTTAAAAATGGTATTAAGAAATCCTGGATTTGAATGAGTTGAATTTGGTCTTTGGCCCTTCTCCATTGGCAGAACTTAACTTCCTTGTTCATTTCGTGTCGTAATGAACTCCTTTTCTTTGGTTGAATACACTTAAAAACTCCTAAAAAACTCATAAACAAACAAAATCAAAGCATAATGATATGAATATTAACAAGAAATTAATGAATTAGATTATCCAAATAATGCAAATAATGCATCTATAAGTTACCTTGTTCAATTTTCTATAGTCAATACAAACACGCCATTTTGTGGTCACCCGGGTTGGGATTAACTCATTGTTATCATTATGGATTACAGTGATACCTGATTTCTTGGGAACAACCTGAACGGGGCTAACCCATATACTGTCTGAAATATGGTATATAATACCCGCATCTAACAACTTACGCACCTCAGTTTGAACCACTTCTTTCATGTTAGGGTTCAGTCGACGTTGCATCTTTTTAGAAGGTTTGGTGTCATTCTCTAAATAAATCTGATGCATACAAACAGTAGGAATTATACCCTTAATGTCTGTTATGGTCCACCCTAAAGCTTCGTTATTGTCTTGAAGTACGTTCACTAGCTTACTTTCCTGATCACTATCCAAATCAGAGGCTACAATTACACGTAAAGTCTCAGATGGTCCTAAAAACACATACTTCAGAGTATCTGGTAATGATTTGAGGTCCGACTTAGAAGGCTCTTCTAAAGAAGGAATTAAGGTAGAACTAGAAACTGATAGTGGTTCGAACTTAGTTTTCCATCTATTAGTATCTAACTTAGGGGTAGATTCTAACAGAGCATTCACTTGATCAATGGTGCTATCGTCGTCAAAATCTAAGCCAAAATATGATAGAAAACTCTCTAATGGATCTTCAGATAAAATACTTGGTAATGAATCCTGAACTAAAGTTTCTATCATGTTCATCTATTTAATGCACGTGTCATCTAGCTTACGGGGTTGCTTACTAACATTGAAAATATTCAAGTCAATAGTCATATTACCAAAAGATAAATTCATAATACCATTCCGACAGTTAATGATCGCATTAAATGTACTAAAAATGGGCGACCTAATATCACAGGTATCTGGTTCTCTGGGCCAGGGACAGGTTGGTGTCTAAGACAACAAAATCCACAGGTTAAATAAACTTGTCGACCTCAATAAAAACGCCCTCGACAATACCACGAGGAATTTTCACAGACCTATTATCTAACTGAAGTGTTATCTGGGTAGGTTTTAACTCACCAAGCTATAGCTGGAGGTACACATGGTACAGAAGTAATTTCACACTAGCTCCTAAGTCAAGTAACGCTTTCTCTACACGGTAGTTACCTATTATGCAATAAATGGTAGGGGAACCTGGATCTTTGTACTTAAGAATAGTGTTGTTCTGGATGATCGAACTTACATGACTAGCTAAGAAGGCTTTCTTTTGTACACTAAGCTTTTGCTTTCATGTACAAAGATCCTTAAGGAACTTGGCATAAGTAGAAATCTGCCTAATTGATTCTAATAAAGGAATATTGATATTTACTTGCTTAATAGTTTCCAATATATCATTAAAACTTGATTCCTTATTTGTTGGTACTAGTAGTTGTGGGAACGTAACTCTGGGAACAAAATCGGGCTTAGCAGCTAGGCATCCTAACAGACCGATAGACTTGAACCTTGTTTCTATATGACCCGATCAATTCGATCAGGCACTCGCCATCTATTTTCATCGTTCAACTCTTTCACAACATGAAAAACCAAAAGCTCTTCCCTCCTTCTTTATCCAAGGGATGGAAGGGCAGAGGCTTTTGGTGTCCCCTCCAGTCAAGAATTGGGAAACTCCATTTGTAATTCCATTAATTACTCGTCTATCAAAAAATTGAGTGAATCCAACCAGTCCTCTTATACCGGTATTTAAGGTTGTTGCATAAAAACGATTGGACTCTTTAGAGACTTTATCAGTCTCTTCAGCTTCTGGTTCAGAAGGGTGAACTACAACATGTTCACTATCAGGCATGGTTACCTTATTGTCCACCACTTTACCATTCCTAAGGGTTTTAATTGCATTAACATGATTTAATGATTTCTCACCAGAAACTTCATGAACTCCTCTAGGGTTGGGTTGTGTCTGACTAGGAAACTTACATTTTTTTCCCTTTCAAAGTCTTATTTATTTGATTGACCTGGATTTGTAAATTGAAAATGTAATGAGTGCTATCCTGTATAACCTTACTATTAGTTTGTAAAGTTTGTTCAACCGACTGCTGAAATTTTATAGTATTGTGAGCTAATATGGTGAAAGACTCTTCTAAACTCATGATTTTCTTATCGAACGAGTTCTGAACTGTGCTAGTCCTGAAGAATTCTTAGTATAACCAAAACCTGGGGGAACTTGGAAATTACTAGACTTACCTTGATTATGGCCCTTAGACCAAGAAAGTTAGGATGGTTTCTCCAATCAGGGTTATAGGTTTTTGAATATGAGTCAAACCTCTGACGGTTATCAAATCTAGTGTTATTGTAAAGAGCATGGGCTTGCTCTTCATCGTTATGTCCCTCCCAAACAGACTTGGGCTCTATTATACAACTACATTGATTTAAATCTAAAGATCCTTTTTGCAATAACTACAATTTTTGCATCTACTTCAAAGGTTCCATCTACCATATTGACATTACCACTGTTCAGTAAAAATTTTCTCTGGGGTTCCCTACTACATTCCTATTGTTGGGTTTTTCAGCGATTTCATTCAAAAATGTCATCGTTTCATCAACAGTTTTACTATTAAACCTGTACACAACGACTCAAGCATGGTCGTCGTTGGATAATCTAGTCCTTCATAGAGAATCTGGACTAGTCTAACCTTTTATAGACCGTGATGAGGATATTGTATCAATAAATCATTGAACCTCTCCAAAAACCTATACAAAGATTCTCCCTCTTGTTGTACGAATGTGGAAATCTCTTTCCTAATAGATAATGTTTTGTGCCTTGGGAAAATTTTCGAGAGAAAGACAGATGTAAGATGTTCATATGTTTCAATGGGCTCAGATGGAAAATTATATAACCATGATTTGGCCTTGTCTCTCAAGGAAAAAGGGAACAACCTAAGTTTCAAAGCTTCGTCAGTAAGGTTGTGAATTCTTAGGGTGCTACAGATTTCCTCAAATTCCCTAATGTGAAAGTAGGGGTTTTCATTTTCTTTTCCTAAGAAGATAGGGAGCATTTGTATGGTCTCAGGTTTCAACTCATAGTTTGCTTCAGTTGCAACTAACTTGATACAAGATGGACGACTAGTCCTAGTCGGATTCAACAAAGCTTTTAAAGTTACCATTTATGGAACTATCACAGGACTAGGAGTAAATTCCTCACACAAAGTCGAATTTTCAAAATTAAAATTTTCAAAAACAAGGTTCTCAAAGGAAGATTCCTCGAGATCCTTGATTTCAGAAAAAGAAATTTTACTCTCGTCATTAATCAAATGACCAATAGAATCTCTTTTCCAAGCACGCTCGCTAATGTTCTCGAGCGATCTTGGCAAACACTAAAAAGACTAAAAATAAAATCCTAATTGGAAAGGAAATTCTAAACAAAAAAAAGCAAGGATGACTCAACCAAATCAATCTTATTAAATCTATCAAACAAAAAGCATGATGGATCCACTTAGATTGTTTCTAGACCAACTTCTATCTTCCAAAAAGCAACTAGTTACAGTTTTAGTAAATCTCTTAGAACGATCCGAATTACATTAAGTTGGACAGAAACAAGATAAGCTCTAAGAAGCTTTGATAACCCTGCCTCTTTGAAAACGTTTCCTTGGGTTACAAGGAGGCTCGAATCTACTTAAAATGATCTTCCTGAACTTTGAGTTGGGATAACAAAGTAACCAATACAATCATTTTGAATGACTTTCTTATAAGCTTGTATATCGGTCTCTTTCTAGTTAAAATTTTAAGCTAAGGTTGCTTTTTTTAACGTTTTCCTAAGGTTGGAAAGAAGGAATACGTATTCAAGTCCTCAACATATATGCATTAAGAAGGAATACAGAAAATCCACTTGCATGGGTTTCGTGGATTGATCGAGTTTTACCTCCCTTTCCAGACGGGCGATGAACCGTTGAAGTCGACTCGGTCCACTGACTCCTATGTCAGTGTACGAACCCAAGGGGCTGAGACAATATCGTAATTTCCGTCCTTCCCTGTGCAGTTTATATTTAAAACTACCCTTTCGTATGGTTTAAAAAAAATAATATCCAAAAGTTCAAAGTCCAAAAAGAAAGTCCAAAAATAAAAGAAAAATTATAAAAAATAAAAGATTTCCTAATACAATTTTCTAAAAACAAAAATAAATAAAACCATAAAAATTAAATAAAATTAAAATTAACTAAAAAAAATTGCCTTATTTTTCCGTTCTTTTCGATTATCTAGACCTCCGAGTCTTTAATCAATCAATATAATCTTTGGCTCCAATTTCTTTTTGATCCAAAACCTGTAATACAAAGAAAAATACCCAAAAACGTAAAATAGAACAAGTAAAAAAAATCTAATTAAACTAACTAACCTAAAAACAAGTCCCCGGCATCGACGCCAAAAACTTGGTCGTTTCAGAAAAGTGGTAAAATTGTTCGTTCACTGGGACTTGTGAAGATTTTTTTGTTTTAAACCTAATTTCTTATACTAAAAATAAAGAAAATTAAATTGAATGTGATAACAAGATTTTAAAAACAACCAAGACTCTGGATTGCACTGCTACTCATGATTGAACGATGTTATAAAGATTTCAAAACTCTAGTCACCTTCTAAGTCCTTTTTATTTCCTAATTCACTAATAATCAGGCATATTTTCAAATACTATTTGTAACTATTCAGCATAGATTATCAACTGATTTAATAAAGCATAACCTATCAATTTGAATTACAAATAATTGAGAAAATCATGCAATCGGATGGAAACTCAGCAGAAGCAGTGATTAAGTGAATTATATAATAAAACTAGAGAAAATAGAATAATTAAATTTATTACCCATCAATCATGAGAATTAGCTCATCATAGTAGACAGCCCCTCAAAATATTTATTCATGGCTCAAAAAGTGTTTACAAAGATGAAAATGAGAGAAAATAATATAACTCATGTGGTTTGCAACGGTGTAGTGGCGTTGCAAACAACTGTTCTCGCTGTTACAGAATGGAAAAATGTTTCACTCAGGATAAACGTTGCAGTTGGGATGAAGAAGTTGTCGCCTTATCTTCTGTTCTTCGCGTTCTTCATCGGCAGGTGAGTTTTCTCCTCTGGTTTTTTTTCTCTCCCGACTCCTCCGTTTGTCTTCGAAATCCTTGCTTTATATAGGCTTCAGAAACCCTAACAACTTTTCCTTAACTGATAAGGAACCAAATATTGATCCAAAACAAACTCTAAATCTTGATTATCCGAAACAGAGAATGAAACTCTTTTCCGGCCATAATTTAATTTTTTTCAGATTGTTTCACAGCTTTAAAAGTCTCATATTTGACGTGTGATGATATATTTGATTACTCCTTGTATTTGCGACAACGAAACAAGGTTTTAATCCCATAAAACTCATTAACTAAAACCAACAGAACTCCCTCACGCGTAAACGAAATATCCCCGCCTATTTCGGATTTTCAAATTGAAAGGGGGTTGCCCCTATCCATGGTTGGGGTGCCTTTATCAATTTTTCGGGTGCCTTCATCACTTTTTCGAGCCGATTTTTCCATAAATATTTATTTTCCAAAAATACCTTCAACCATATAAAATCACACAATAAGTATAAAATTGAGGAATAATAATACAAAGAATTATGAACAAATTAGACACAAAAATGTGTCTATCAAATACCCCCATACTTATTACTTTCTAGTCCTCGAGCAAATCTAATTTACAAAATAAAAATCTAACTCACTTTCGTATGAATCACGACTACACTTAGCACGTGCAGCTAGCCGTTAAACTCCTAGGTGGCCCTAGAAGACGACTGTTGTCTCGTGAGGGTTTATAAGAGATATACCCACAAAATCTTTACTCCAAATTTTAGATACTTGTGAACGATTGAGGGTAGACACTAAACATGCTAGTTAGTTGGCTATTAAAATCTTCGGTTATGGAAATCATTACCCTATATGAGTCCAATTGATGTACACGAGTTCGCAATCAAGTGTACTAAAATTCATATAAAAGAAAACAAATCTCTACTCACATAGTCGTACAATGGACCATGATACTCGGTACCTTTATCAATATTTCCAGGTGCCTTTATCACTTTTTCAAGCCGATTTTTCCACAAATATTTATTTTCCAAAAATACCTTCAACCACATAAAATCACATAATAAATATAAAATCTTTTTCACTAATAATACTGAGAATTAGGAACAAATTAGACACCAGAAGAAGGACTTGTATACCGTTTATAGCAATCAACTGAGGGGACTCCCGAGAATGAGCACGAGTGCATTCTAGCTTCTATCGATCAATAAATGGCGGAGTCACCCTCAGGACTAGTTAAAGAGACCAAATCGCTTTCGGAACCAATCGAAAGAGACATAATGGAAACAAAAGAAGAGCGCGGCGTAAAATACATGACTATAGACGGAATGGAAGAAGTAAATATAGGAACAAAGGACGAACAACGACTCATCAAAATAAGTAGAAATTTGAAAGAAAAAGAAAAAGATGCGATAGTCGGATTGATAATAGAGTACAAAGATGTGTTTGCTTTAAAGTACGATGAAATGCCGGGCTTAGATTATGACCTTGTCACTCATAATCTTGGCGTTTCACCCGAATTCCGACCCGTCAAACAGAGGAGCCACGACTTTCCGTAAGAAATCGCCTTAGCGATAAAAGAAGAGGTCGAGCGACTGTTGGAGGCCAAATTTATAAAAACTATACAACACCCAATGTGGCTGGCTAACGTCGTACCAGTTGTGAAAAAGAATAGGAAGATTAGGTGTTGTGTGGATTATCGAGACCTTAATCGTGCACACCCAAAGGGTAATTTTCTGTTGTCGTGTATAGACGATTTAGTAGACGCCACAGGCGGACATAGGATGTTCTCGTTCATGGACGGGTTTAGCGGTTATAATCAAACAGAATGGCGGCTGAAGACGCGTTCAAAATAACATTTCAGACACCATATTGTAACTTTTATTATGTAATCATGCCTTTTGTTCTAAAGAACGACGGGGCCACCTATCAAAGGGCGATGACGCTGATATTCCATGACCTTCCTCACCAAAGCGTAGAAGTGTATTGGATGATATCGTAGTTAAATCAACAGCAAGAGAAGATCATGTTAAACACTTGAGGCGAGCGTTTGACAGATGTCGCAAATTCAAGTTAAAAATAAATCCGCTAAAGTGTGCTTTCGGGGTAGCATCGGGCAAGTTCCTCGGCTTCATGGTGACGGATGAGGGGATACAGGTCTCGCCCAAAGATGAAAGTTATCACCACGATGATGCCTCCCAAAGATGTGAAGGAACTACAAACTTTTATCGGGAGAATATCATATGTATGATGTTTCATCCCGGGCCTCGCCCAACTTCTAACGGCGTTTCTCCCATAGTTAAGAAAAAACACGAAATTCGAGTGGGGGGAAACACAATGGGACGCGTTATATAAACTCTAGCAATATTTGGTCAGTCCTCATATACTCAGGCCTCCTATCAAGGGAGAGCCCCTCTACCTTTGTACTGCCTTCACAAACCTAGCCATAAGAGCGGTCTTGGTAGAAGACAGGGGGAACGAAACCTATCACCCATCAATTACGTTAGCCGGGTACTGAAGGACGCCGAGCTGCGATACCCCAAAGTCAAACAAGTATGCCTAACCCTGATATACGTAGCGCAAAAGTAGAGGCCATACCTTCTGATGCATGAAACCATTGTCGTTGCGGCGGCAAACCCGATCGTATATCTCGCGACGAAACCAATTCTGACGGGAAGGACCGCAAGATGGCTCCTGTAGATATCCGAGTTTGAACTCAAATATCAAAAGACCAGAGGTGTCCGGGGGAAGGTAATTGCCAACCTTTTGGTTGCTTTCCCCGGGAGCGACGATATGTCCACCCACGATGATGTGTTAGGGGAAGTAGCAGAGGTAGAAGGAGATGTCTGGATTATGTCCTTCGACGGGTTCTCGTACGAGAAATTTGGGGAGTTGGCATCATATTCGAAATACCCACTGGAGAGTTATTATCCTATGCCTTCAAGATGGACTTTCATTGTAGCAATAACGTGGACGAATACGAAACACTGATATTTAGATTGAGAATGGAAAAGGAACTCGGCCTCGGAAATTTAGAAGTCAGAGGAGATTCCAAATTAATAATCATCCAAACAAACAGTGAGTTTCAAGTAAAAGAGGCGTACTTAGCACCATACAGGATCGACCACGATTGAACACACGAGGAGCTCTAATAGGCACGCAGATGCATTAGCCACGCTTGCAGCCAAGATCCAATTGAACGGCAAGGAGGAAGGAACTGTGGTAATAAAGCGAAAAGATCCTTAGCACTTGGAGGGAAGATGCGGCTTTCGAAAACGCAGATGATTGGAGAAAGGTATACCTCGAGGATCTCGCAAGGAACAATGAAGAGCATACTATCCCGATAAAAGTGTTAAAACAATTCATAACAGTCCAAGGTGCACTCTATCATAGAGCACCAGGAGGATCCTTGGCATGTTGCTTGAGCAAAAAAGAAGTGGAGGAAACGATACAAAAAATGCACGAGGAGTCATGCGGGCAAACTGTAATGTCCGTCTATATCGACGATTACAAAGACTAGGGGTATATTGGCCCATCATGGCATCCCAGGCGACTGCCATTCAGGACAGTTGCAGAGACTGCCGAGCACCACCACAACCGGCCGAGGTATGTATGGCATAAGAAGACAATTGGAGGAAACCATATATAGATTTATCCAGCATGGTAAATTACCCAAGGGAAGAAGAGAAGCACTCAAAATACAGAAGAAATCCAACAATTTTTTTATAAAAGAAGGAATTTTGTATAGAAGGAGTTACAGGAATTCGATCATGAGATGTCTATCGAAAGAAGAAGCAATAAAAGTTATGACCAAGTCACATGACGCGGAACATCAGGGAATATGCAAGTTATTCTTACAAATCTATGAGGGGGGCTTCTACTGGCCAACCGTGGAGAATGTAACAACAATGCACGTAAAGAGGTGTCTAAGTTGTCAAACCCACAGACCTCTTATCCATGCACCCTACTCACAGCTACACAACATTGTCACTCCTTGGTCGTTCCACAGTTGGGGTCTGGACCTTATTGGGACGATAAACCCAAACTCCTCCAAGCGACACAAATATATCATCACCACAACCGAGTATAGTTCAAAATGGGTGAAGGCAATCCCTTTGAAAGATTATGCAGGAGAAACTATCGTCGCATTTATCAAAGAGCATATAATATGTAGATTCATAGCTCCAATGATCATCAGAGCCGACAATGCCAAGTCGTTCGTCAACAAGGATGTTTATAACTTATTTGAACTATACAACACCCGACTACATACATCTACTACATACTACCCTCATGGAAATGGCCAGGTGGAAGCTACCAACAAAATAATTCTAAGAATACTGAGCAGGACCGTGCATGATCACCATGGGGATGACACGAGCAGTTGCCACTAGCAGTATGGGAATATCGGATTTCTAAGCGCAACTCGACGCGAGCGTCACCATACTCCTTGGTCTATGTGTAAGATTTTATTCTACAGACAGAAATTTCCATCCCTATGACAAAATTTTCCATGGAAAATCTAACCACGCCAGACGAGGTCAGTCGTTTTGCCCATCTAGACATTATAGAGGAACTGAGATTTCGCATCGAACGCTTCGCTGAGGCGTACATGAAACGTGTCGCCAACCACTACAACTAGAAAGTTAGAGAGAGAATCTTTGAGGTTGATGACTTAGTGCTTAAGATTGCATCACATGTACAGCAGAACGCAAGCGCTGGGAATTTTGCAGCCAATTGGGAAGGACCCTTCATAATCCGAAAGACTGCGGAAAGCGGATGGATAAATCCATGATTAAGACACCTATCAATGACAAGTGGAAAAAAGGTTTTCATGCATGAGCAATACTACAAAAAATATTTTTCGATCTTTAATAAAAGAAACTCTTGTTTTATCTTATTTTCCTCTGAGGTCGAAAGATATGGTCACAAGAGCGGCAGAGGGAAAAGCGCCCATGTTCGGCCACTTAACTAAATACTACAATGGTCACAAGAGCGTCAGTGGGAAAAGCGCCCCTGTTCGACAACAAATGAATACTACAATGGTCAGAAGAGCGGCATGGGGAAACGCACCCCTGTTCGACCACTCAACTAAAATACCACAATTGTCATAAGAGCGGCAGAGTGCAAAGCGCCCCTGTTTGACTAATTAACTAAATACTACAATGGTCAGAAGAGCGGCAGAGGGCAAAGCGCCCCGTATCAACCACAACAAAATACTTCAATGGTCACAAGAGCGGCAGAGGGAAAAACGCCCCTGTCCGACCACTCAACTAAAATGCCACAATGGTCACAAAGGCGACAGAGGTAAAAGCGTCCTTGTTCGACCACTTAATTAAATACTACAATGGTCACAAGAGCTGGAGATGGAAAAACACCCTTGTTCAACCACTCAACTAAATACTACAATGGTCACAAGAGAGGCAGAGGGCAAAGCGCCCCAGTTCGACCACCCAACTAAATACCTCAATGCTCACAAGAGCGGCATAAGGAAAAAAATGCCCATGTTCGACCACTCAACTAAAATCCCACAACGGTCACAAGAGCGGCAGAGGGCAAAGTGCCCCTGTTCGACCAGTTAACTAAATATTATAATGGTCAGAAGAGCGGCAGAGGGCAAAGCACTCCTATTCGACCACAACTGAATACTTCAATGTTCATAAGAGCGGCAGAGAGAAAAACGCCCATGTCCGACCACTCAACTAAAATGCCACAATGGTCACAAAGGAGGTAGAAGGAAAGGCACCCCTGTTCGACCACTTAACTAAATACTACAATGGTCACAAGAGCGGGAGAGGGCAAAGCGCTCCTCCTCGGCCACAATTGAATACTTCAATGGTCATAAGAGCGGCAGAAGAAAAAGTGCCCTTGTTCGACCACTCAACCGAATACCACAATGGTCACAAGAGCGGCAGAGGGCAAAGCGCCCTGTTCGTCCACTCAACCAAAATACCACAATGGTCACAAGAGCGGCAGAGGGCAAAGCGCCCCTGTTCGACCATAACTGAATATTACAATGGTCACAAGAGCGGGAGAGGGAAAAACGCCCCTGTTCGACCACTCAACTAAATACTACAATGGTCACAAGAGCGGCGGAGGGTAAAGCGCCCCTTTTTGACCAATCAAGTGAACACCACAATGGTCACAAGAGCGGCAGAGGGAAAAGCGCCCCTGTTCAACCACTTACCTAAGTACTACAAGGGTCACAAGAGCGGAAGAGGGCAGAGCGCCCTTGTTCGACCACTCAACTAAGTACTACAATGATCACACAAAAACGGCAGGGGGCAAAGCGCCCCTTTTCGACCACTCAACTAAATACTACAATGGTCATAAGAGCGGTAGAAGGCAAAGTGCCCCTTTTTGACCACTCAACTGAATACCACAATGGTCACAAGAGCGGCAGAGGGCAAAGAGCCCCTGTTCGACCACTTAACTAAGTACTACAAGGGTCACAAGAGCGGCAGAGGGCAGATCACCCTTGTCCGACCACTCAACTAAGTACTAAAATGGTCACAAAAGCGACAGAGGTCAAGACGCCCCTGTTTGACTACGCAATTAAATACTACAATGGTCACAAGACCGGCAGAGGGCAAAGCGCCCCTGTTCGACCACTCAAATAAGTACTACAATGATCACAAGAGTGGCAAAGGGCAAGGCGCCTCTGTTTGACCACTCAATTAAACATCCGCGACACTCTAAACATCCAGACCAACGCGTCTTATCAAAAAAAAAAATGGTGGAAAAGGAGAAAAAAATAGCACATGTTCAAAAAAAAAAGAGAAAATAGACAAACATTCATATAACGTTACGACGGATACAAAAAGTAAGCAAAGAAACTCGCGCTCGACTCCAATACAAAGTCACGCGAACTAAAATTCGATCATCACGTTTTATTTCCTCCCGAGCGTTGACGAAAGACTCCAACGAGGACGCATAGTCGCTGTATTTAGAACCTAGAGCATCAGCTTAGAGATCCATGATATGCAAATACAATGACTGACTGTCATCAAAAACAACTGTATGGGTCTCCACAAGGCAAGTGTATCCGCTCACGACGGCCATAGGGATAACCCTTTGAAGATTACGAAGCTACAACTTCAAGTCGGATATAACTACCCGATTGGCCAAGAAAAATGAGTAACAGTCATATCTTAAAAAAAAAAAATCACAACACTGCCCGAAATAACTTTCCCTTAAAGTCGTCTATCCAAAGGGAGAGCTTGAAGCGCCGCCTGAGACGAGTTGAGAGTTACTTCTACCACTTGCAAAGGTTGAAACACATCCAGACATTGGAAGTAAGTTGCAACACGACGTTCACGATGATAGCGGTGGTGTTCAAAAAATAAAATAGGGAGCAACCGACCCTCGTGACACGCTTCTTGTAAAAGACGATCCGCGTCTATAAAGCGGGAATGAGAGATATTATTCTCACGATCAAAATAGTCAACCACAACACTCAACACATTAGACATCTGAGTTAATTCAGTAATCTCCACTATCAAACGAGCCCGCACCATATGTAAAAGGGAAGATAATATAAATTACGCCAGAAAAGATGAAAAACAAGAAGAGAGTAAAAGATTAAGGTTGAAATTAACCAAATAAGGAAAAAAATATATAATAAACACGACCATAGGGTACAACTACACATTCAATAAAGCATTAAAACACCAATAAGCCTTAATAACATTCTAGAGAACATCAAAAGGATTATATGATTAATCGTGCTGACTAGCGATCACCGAGCGACAAACCTCTATCTCTTGGTCCAAATCCCTCATCATAAGAACAGTTTCATCGTACAACCGAGTAGCTAAATAACACTGAATGACTACTTCATTATGCAAACGATGAACATCATGAATAACCCGACCAGAGGCATTGGCACTACGAGCAATATCGATAGTCTCGTCATGTTCCCTAAAAGCAACCCCCATGGCGGCACGACGACTCAGCTTATTGGTCAATAACAGCCCCACTTCATCTTTCAACACTAAGAGTCGCGTTAATTCGTCCTGCTTATCAAGCGGTGTCACGAGGGAAGGGACGACAGGCATGTCAAAGTATATCTGTGAAGTTGATGATACAAGCTCAGAGGAAAGAGAAAGAGAGTGTAAGAAAAAGAAGGGGGAGAATGTGTGTGTAATGAGGAAAATAAGGACAAAGAAAGGTTTAAATAAAAGAAGCAACGAATATTTATTACCACATGGTCAACAAAGAACAGTTACAAAAATAAATGCATCTAAGAATTACAAATCCCTAAAAAATATATAATAAAAGACACTACCAAAAACTAATTGTCCGACTCTGCCAACATTGCACGACATATTTTTATCTCCCGATATAAATCTGTCATCCTAAGCACAACCTCCTGATAGTGATAGTTGGCAGCACACCCCTCCCATGAGCCTCAGAAAGCAGCTGATTGACGTCACCCATAATACGAGCATCAACATGAGCCTTCCGAGCAAGTTCAAACGTTTCATGTTGATCCCCCCAAGCGGCATCCATGGCAACCCGATGAGCTAACCTATGAGTCATTAACATCACTACTTAGTCTTTCACTACCAGGAGTCGCTCGAGCTCTTTACGTGCATCCGAGGTCATGACAGTAGCGGCTACCAGAACCATGGTTAAGGTATACCCATGTAGCTCGTGATCCATCCTTCAAAAAAAAAGAGAAGAAGAGAGAGAAGAAGAGAGAGAAGGAGAAAGAGGAAAGGATAAAAACATATACTAAGGCAAAGATAAAAGGAACATTTAAATAAAAACAAATACCACGTACAAGGAAAGGAACATAACTCAAGGGATAATTTTAAATAGGAATCCAGGACAGATACAACCACGCGTCCAGAAAATAGACGAAGCATTTAAATACAAGATAATCACGAAAATTATAACTATAGTCATAACAGTCATGACTAAAAAAAAAACTTCAATCACAACTTCTGCATCCCAACAACGCGGAGAGCCCGGAGTAGCTTAGCAGTATGAGGGATATCTTCACCAAGTCGCCAACGCGTCTCATTAGCATCCATAAGAATACATTCAGTGATATTCAGTCGTCATTTTCCAAGCCGAATACACACAACGCCGCTTCATAACACTAACATCCCAACCACGAATGGTGAACGCCTGATATATAAGATCCGCCTTACACCATCGATCGTCCACTTCATTGCGAGTTACATATACGGATTCCCATCGCGCTTCAGCCTCGACTCTATCATCAATCAAGCGATATAATTTTTGTTCCAAATTATGAATAAGAGCAGTTGCCGTAGGGTAAGCCATCAGGAAAGAACTAAACAAAATGAGAAAAATACTAGCACTATTTATAAACTGACAACCCCCATTATAATAAAATTTCCTAAAATTCACTTGCCACTAATAAATAAACACACATTACAGAATAAATATCAAGAGTAAAACAACCACTTAATATAGTTAAAATGCTATAATAAAAATCATCAAAATCCCAAATAAGTTTCTATAAAAAAGAAGGGGAGGATAGAGGAAGAAGAAAGGCAACCAAATCCAAGATAAGCACAAACATATTACAAACACTCAATACCGAAGAGAATAAACTTAAACTTCCTCGAAAGCGGGCAGATCTCGTTTTTTATGCTCAAGATCTTCATGCACTCGGGTCGCAGCAGCTTCAGCTTTACAAGCCTTCTGCGCAGCTGTTGAAACGTTGCCAAGAAGCTTGTTCAAAGCAGTCCTCTTTTCTTGAGCCACATTAGTCATATCCTTTAGGTTTTGCTCTAATTCAGCGATCTGAAGCGGAAGGTTGAACGCAGATCAAACTTTCCATTCATCGTACCCAGCAATTGGGACATCCACGCTATAGAAAACTGAAGATCTATGCCATTTTGAATGGAAGATTCCCATTCCTTTAGCTTACCAGAAGCAGGGGGAGCATCACAAACTCGGGAAATCCCCTCCGCATCTTCGAGCAAACCCTTTTTCATAAAGACTAAAGTCTTCATATCCTTAATCATACCCTCGTTCACCATATGACCGCTTTGATCGATAATCATCCTGCAAGTGGCGGCTAAGTTCGAAGGGACCCAAAATCCATGCACTATTCTATGGTTCTCAGTTTCCCCGGCTTCGTCGGCACTTACAATTGAATGATAGCATAAGGAAGGATCTTCCGGTTTAGCTAATAGGGCAGCCGCATCTAATTCTTCTTGAGTAGATGGGACAGAATTATTCCCCACAAGTAGTCGCGTTTAACATTGCTCGTGACACTAGAAGCATCCTTCTTAAACGTTGAATTGCTACCTCGCTTTTTCTTAGTCTAAAAAAAGGGGGGAAGAGTATTAGATAAATAAATAATAAATAAAATAATAAATAAATATATAATGATGATGATGATGATGATGATGATGATGATGATTGATGATGATGATGATGATGATGATGATGATGATGATGATGATTATGATGATGATGGAATGTTAAAAATGAATGAAAATAAATGAAAGAAACTAACCTCGGAAGTTTGGGGATTAGGAGACGACGCGCGAGCAGGAGAAGGCTTGTAATGATCGGAAGAAGGATGAGAAGAACCCAAAGACGATTTCGAACCACCAGTAGAACCTAAAAAAACAAATAATAATGGATAATAAATAAAACAAGAACACAACGCAAGCATACAATAGGATAGCAAAATGGATGTATAAATAGGAAAAACAAAATATATATGCCTTAGCACCAGATCAAAAAAGACAAACACAAAATAAAGAAAGTGACACGTGGAAAGAAAAATGGAAAATAATTACCAGAAGGAGATAGATTTTTGTCAGAAGGCACATGGTTCTGAGATACACCAGGATGAGAATAGGACGAACCACCACGACTGCATGAACCAAGCAAGCTGGTAGGCGTCTCCTGAGGCTAACTCTGAGAATGAATAGTGGTAGCCACCAGAGGGCTAAGAGAGATAACATGTAAACATGGAGAAACAACACCACCACCTCTAGACAAATCGATACCCAAACTATAAATATGATCCACGAAAGAGGAAGAAGTCGGACTAGTGATATCCCGAGATTTGTCATGTAAAGGAGACATAGGAGAAACATCAAACAAGATAGATCGAGGAATACACAGAGTTGGTAAAATTCCGCGTCATGCTTGGCTTTCTTAGCTTTACGAAGAGGAGACCGCTCGTGTTCAGGAATGTTAAGATATTTTTCCACCATAAAGGAACATGGCTTGTACCCAACAGAACCGACAAGGAGATCACCCTGATAACACACAATTAAAAAAAATGAAGAGGGGTTGTCTTTTCTTTTAGGGAGAAAAGAGACTCGGACATGGAAAAAAAATACCTGGTTAGAAGATCCCAGAGCTGGCTGATGAGCTTGAACCTTGCTCAACTTTTTTCGCGGTGGAGGAGGAGGCATATGTTTTTTAAACCCCTTTTTTAACAACTCTTGATCAGCTGGGGTAGCCCAACTAGTAGTCAAGGAAGACAAGGGACGACCTTTTGAACCAGGCATAAGACCTAACCCAAGAGCTATCAACTCATTTAACTTGATATAACCCGACGCATGCATCAACCAAAGGTCATTCGAGGATAGTATGGGTGTAAGGACTGGTTCACGAAGAAGAAAATTCATAGCTTGCTTCCGGATTTCTCTTTGAAACGAATACCAATTGGAAGAGACAAAAAAGCTCTCGCGTCGGAAAAGACTGAAGGAAAGAAAAGTGAATCACTCGGTCCACCAAACGCGTCTCTCCTTTGAACACAATACGGTCGAAACTAAATTTAATATCAGCTTCTTCGCTAGAATACAGATCCGGATAAAGAGATAGGACTCTTTGGTCGAACCCCAGTTGGCGAGCCATACGATCAAATTTATAGGGCATTGATCCAAACTTACCCAGATGAAAGCCAGGGAGATAACCAGGCAATACATCCATAACAGAGTCAAAGTCGTCACTTGCCAAAGATTGCTCAGAGTCTAGGGTCACATATGCAACCTCAGTAGTGAAATCGTAAGGAAATGAACCAGAACGTCGACCGTCATGATAAGGAAAAGGCTTGAATTCCTTGGATACATCCATATAATCATTAAGATTATTCCCAGATTTTCTCCATTTCCCGCGCCGCAGGGACATGCGAGGATAATAGTAATAAGTCAGAACCATATCAAAGGTACCATCTTCTCTCACAACTCTTTCCATACGACGAACGGCTAATTATTAGTTGGAGAAGCATACTTGGGAAAATGCTCCCATTCTCAAGCTTGAAGGAAATTTGACGCAACATAAGTTTCAACAGTGTGACAGGCATCCACTCTCTAAATATCTTTACAAAGGATATCCATTTGACGATACAAACCACCCAAGAACATAGGCGCCAAAGAAAATGATATGCCTCGTGACATCAGTACAGCCATCCGCACGAGCTCGTTCTTGATGGTGTCACGGGGCTGTGCTCAAAGACATCATGACATAGCCAGTAAAGAAGGAAAGTTGCAAGCTCAGCGCGAGCGTTCTTCTCCTCTTGGACGGGGGGGCTGACCTCCCCTTTTACGGGATTTGAAGCCTAATATTTCACCCATAGAAGGAAAGAAGCGCGTTTATTCTTACTAACCTTAGTAGCGCGGCAAGAAAGGTTTTCATCTCGAGTGAGGCGGCTTGGTACAAAAGCAGAATCCTTCGTAGCATCAGCCATCATCTTCCCACCAATAGGGCGGGCTGCATATTTCTCTCTTGCTTCCGAAGTAGGGGCAACCTTGGACTTCCCTTTAGCTAATTTTCCCGAATCAACGATCTTCCCCTTTATAGAACAGACGTGTTTTACCGAGGAATCATCTTTCCTCCTTGATCGGATTTCCCGAGATTTACCTTTGCATCCAATCAAGTGAGTACACAGAGTCCTTTACGAATCATTCATAGCTCGGAGATAACCGCCTCATAATACAGGTGAGATCCATGAATCGGTAATCCCATTAAAGCCACAACATCCTCCAATACAGGAGCCTCCTTACCCCAAGCAAAAAAGAAAGTGTGAACCCGAGAAATCCAACGCGAATAAAGTATGACCATGTCACTTTTACATCTAACTATCACACGATGAAGGGACACGTCTATAGTGTCTTTTATCCCCAAAGAACGGATCGTGGCTAAATGATCAGGGTTGGAACGGATGTATGTGACCCAAGACTTCCATAGGGGAGAAGTTTCAGTGTTGGAAGGTGATAATCCCAGCGATGAATGGCCATGCGCGAAATTTTGTGGAAAGGGTAAAGGGGAAGGACGTCTTCCTCCGGATTCATGAGCCACTTAGGGGATGCAAAAAAGGGTATTAAAGACGGGTTGGTTAAACGAGAATCGAGATAATCATCAGTCAGCGTAACCCGCATACCATTTGAAAAAACTGGGGGCTGCATAGCGGCAGAGAGATCTCGGCTTCCAAGAATTTCTATAATATAATACAATTTTCGCTTCTTCCTCTTCTTCCGCTGAGGAATGTTTGGGGGAATCGTTTAACGTCAGGAACAATAAAGTATAGATATGCAGTAAAAAAGGAAATAAAGTGGTAAAGAAGAGACTATAAATATATATAGCAGAGACCTTTCTTTGACTAAAATGAGACGGTTACTTAGAGTAAGGTAACTGAAGAAATGGTGGGGTACGTGAGCAAACAACTGGTGAGTGGGATAGGGAGGTACGTGTTAAGAAGATAGTCAAGGAGAATTGCTTTTAAAATGTGGATTTTGACTATTGGGCTATCTAATGGTTATCCCAACAGTCAGGGGGATAATGTTAATACCTGAAAAATGACTACTCATGGATAAGGGGAGTCATTCTTACTAGATGGGATTAAGTTCATCATCACCTTAGGAATTTAGAGGTCAAGCCCAAGCACTTAGGAATATGCTCATGGAAGTATAAGGACAGGAGGGGAATAAGAGGATAAGTTGGGGATAAGAATAACAAATGGCAATTTAGCAATAATAAGGGGTTAAAGGGAAGCATGTGTAAAAGATGATTAAGAGGGAAAGTCTATAAAATGGAAAGGAATAGTACAAAGAAATGATCTTTTTTTCCTCTCTCTACCCATAGAAGGAATTGTAGTCCTTTTTGTGACTAGGATTGGTCTCCCCTTTACGAGTTTACCCTAAAACACTAGCAAAGTTGACGTTTCCCCGGGGACCCTGCTAGCAAAGGCTAATGCTAGATCCAAGAGGGACGGCGCATAATTTGTGGCTTGCTTTTTGAGAAAAATGCTAATGTGGCATAATTTAAACTTAGGACAGCAATTTGTGATGTGTTCTTTGCGAACAAAACATTAAGAATTATCTATTCCCAGATTTAAAAGGTTTTATTGGAACATCAGTGCGCATTTGAGTCGAGTTCAAGGAATTCAGTTGTGGATTTTATGCGACTTGAAACTGATTCGATTTGGTATAAATATTGTGAATATTAGAGAAACTTCATGATAAGTTTAGAATGCATGTAGTTATTTTGTAGAAGTTGTATTCTTAATTCGCCTGCGGAATATACGCATAGATATGGTATTTCATGTTTTGATATAGATTTAAAGATAGACTCCTAAATATGTGCATATACCTCTATGTTCCTGCCGCTAAGAAGAGGGCAATTTTACAATTCAAGTGATAGACACATTTTTTGTGTCTGATTTGTCTCAATTCTTTATGTTGATAGTGCTCGATTGTGTACTAATTTTGGTATTTTATTATGTTTGTAGGTATTCTTGGAAGAATAAATAATCATGGAAAAATCGTCTAAAAAGTGTTAAAGGCACCCCCAAAAAGTGTTAAAATCACCCATGCAATGATTCAAGGCACCCACCTTCTTAAATTCAAATTCAAATTTTGGCGGGAAGAACTTAATCTCAACCGTGAAAGAATTATTTAGCAGTTTGGAAATTTGAGGAGCTTTAAGGCGAGATATACTCTTGCCGTAATAAGAAGAGTTGTATACACATGAAATAACCAAAAATTCGAAGAAAATTCATACAAATTTTGTTGTGTTAAACAAAACATGGAAACAAAATAATTATCAGTAATTATAAGAGGCCGTGTATTAAATAGAGATAATATCTCTTTAGGATTTTTTTACATAACAAGATATTCTCGAGCTAACTACGAGAAGAGAACCAGCCTGGTTGAAAACTGAAATACAGCGTCAAAATCCCAAGAATTAAAAGAAAATATACTCTTGATGATTCAAAGATATGTGATGAAGTTTTGACGAGATTTGGGAAGATTTTGATATTGAATTATAAATAGAGGAGTCGAAAGAATAGTTTAGGGGATGTCTTAGCTAGAAAACGAGAGAAAATCAATCTAGAAAAGTTTTGCAAGTTCCATGGTTCATAGTGAGAAGATAGGAAGAAGATGAAGAAATCGTGGCTAAAAGAAGAGAACTGTCGCACATTCCGTTATCTATTCTTTCAAAATCAAGAGTTTAGTAACATTTTTCGCTACAGTAGCAGCGACACTTTCTTGGTTTTAAGACACAAAAGACCTGTGCTTGTTTAACTGTTGTAGAAAGGGGTCGTTTATTCATTAAAGTTTTCTAATCTTTCTGCCATGCAAATGGTCAGTGCTTTGTTGTATTTCTTTTATAAAACCATGAATAAAATGACTTCTTCTATATTTTCTTCTACTCTTTTTACCATGAATAGCTAGAATCCTCACCTAGGATTAGAGAGGAAGTCCTATTGTGTTTGCTAGCATGTTATAATTATTTTATGTAATAATTTCTCTTTATCCTATTTCTTGATTATAATGATTATAATTTCTTCACATGTCCTTAAATGCTTAAATAATTGTTTTAAATTTTCTTTTCAGATATAAGCATATTATAGTGGAGAAAATTATTAATCTTTTAAGAAAAAATAATTGATCAAAACTCCATATTTTCCAAGACGTAAATACCTTGTCCGAAATCGTCTTGAGTAATAATTTGAGAATTTTATAGAAAATAGTTACAAACATCTAGTTTGCATTATAGTAATGAAATCTTGAGTCCTAGGCTTTCTTTGACTTGTAAATCAGTTTTAGTTTTATTTTCTATCTTTTAGAATTTTAGATTAATATCACCAAATCAATTTTGTTATTCGCGCATTAGTTATTTAAAAGTTAGAAATTGTACTTTCGAAATCCCTTTGGAACGAACCGTGCTTGCATATTGTCTCATCCACAACAGTGCTCTTGCGGTAAAATCCCAACAAGTTTTTGGCGCCGCTGCCGGGGATTTAGAAGTTGTGAATTTTAACTTTTCTTTAATTTTGTGTTAATAAGATTAGGATTTATTTTTATTTTTATTTTTCTTATTCTTATTCTTTTTCTTTATTAGATTTTACTTGGGTATTTTTCTTATTTTTGATGTGCGGGAGATATTTTACATTTATTGTGGGATAGAAATTGCCTTCCGAAAAAGGTAAGCATCCAAGTTTTTATTTTAGTTTATTGTGTACATAATTATGTTAGAAAAATTTTATTTGTAGATTATTTTTTATTTTTTATTAACAAAACACCTGCACACACACCATTTCCATCGTCTGTTACCGAATTTTAAGAAAACATGTGGAATAGTGCACTAAACACTCTGGCGTTATCAGTCGAAATTCCACAAGCCTTAGCCTTGTACCTTTGACCAGTCTTTGACTGTAGGTATATTTTGCTAAGGTAATCTGAGCCTACCCAATTGTAGTTGACCTTGCATTTGCACATGTACCAAAAAGAAAAAACGTCGAACTGGTATTATGAGGACCAATACAATGATTATCAATCCGAATTTTAAAATGGACATTACACGTGCTATGACCATAGTGTAAATAGTACATGGGACCACTACCAACCCTCTGGAGGTAATGGTTCATACCATAGTGATCTCAATTACTATTCGCACGCTCACCAGTCGTATGAACGGGTAAATAAGCAATATTATACTGAGTAAAATGTTAGTTATCCATCATTAGAAGATGCCCTCCGGCATAATATGGAAACTTCACAAATTATTAATTCTTAGTATGATTCTTTCAAATATAAACTCAATCAATTTGTTGAAACTGAACGGAAGCATGACTTAGAAAGGACAGAAAGACTTGCAGCTTTAAGTACCGCTCTCAGTAAACTAAATACACGTTTAGATGAAATTGAAGAAGAAGAATGGTTAGTTGTTAATATTGCTCAAATGAACTTAATTGCCAAAATAGTGTCTTCAATTTTACCCTTGATAGTAATGATAAATATTTACCTAATCTAGAGGGCGAGGTTAGAATTGAAGACACAACTTTTTCAAATAAGGTTCAATCATCTTCATGTCATTATGAGGATGAGGATAGTAGTGATGAAGAATTTGAAATTCGTAGTCATAATGATCAAGAAATTTTTACATCAATTGAGCTTCATGATAATAATGATGTTTCTAGTTCCAATCCTAATAACGTAGATAATTATTTACCTTCAAAAGAAAATGATTTAACTAGAGATACCATTGTTATAGATGGTGAAATATTTCCTTATTATTATGAAGACGATGATGGTTTAGAGGAACGAGTTTGTCCTGATACTAGTAATTTATAGTCTAACGATTCAAAGATAATAGTATTGGTGGTGGATTTTTGACAAGGGAGAAGATTGTAGTATTCCCCTTTGTAATGCCGATTCTCTTCCTAGATGCAAAAAGCATGAAATAAATATACATTAATTTCTGACAAGCATCAGAATTATGAATACTAATCTTATCCTACATTCTGCAAGAAAATCGAGAAAGGATATTCTGCCCCTGGCTAAATTAGACATGTAGCTTCCTTTTTGCATATATATGCACCATAAAAAATTTAGAGCTATAATCAGTTGAATTCTCGTTATTTCATGTGCATCTATGCGAACTACTTGTATGAAACAGAATATACTGGTTATACAAAATTTCGAACGTTCAGAATAGAGACGATGTCGTAGCTCAAACGCTAATTAGGTGCATACCATCTAAATTGCAGAGTCGCATCAAGCATAATTTCAAGTTGCAAACTTCTACGGCTGAATCTCTTGAATATGTTATGTATGCACTGCACAAAAGTTAAGCATAAATGCTAACAATTAAATCTCACAAGACTGAGAAACCCTAAATATGCCATAGACATGATCACATCATTAGAAAATTCCAATGCCAATGGAATATAGGCAATATCCATGATATTAATCAGTACATGCCTTAGTAAGCCATATCCACGCTCCCAGAACAACTGTGTCAAACTAACAAGGCAACAAAGTCAATAAAAGCAACCAAGTCAAAAAGCCACGCAAAACCATTGCTAGAACACTAGCCAGAGCGCCAAGGATAACGCTAACGCTAATGCCATGCACTAGCATCAGCGCTGAGGCTAACCGTGCTAGCGTCAAGGCCAACGCTAGCGCTAACGCTATCTCCAGCGCTGAGAGCTTACACCGCTAGCGCCAAGGCTAGCCCCCTCGCTCCTTTGCGCCGCGCCTATTGCTGCTGCTACGCCTTTCCCTTTGTTGCTGCTTCGCCATTTTCCTTCGCTCAAGCAAGTGCCATTTCTTACTTGCTCATGCTAGCACCATTCTTCATTGCTAGCACCATTACCTAAGCCATTATTATGACAAATTGGCATAAAATCTACTAGAAGCATTATTTTACAACGAGGCTCATGGCTTTGAAGCCATGACTCCACCAACTCCTACGAGACATCAAATCATATTACATGGGGGGATTAAACATGGGATTGGTCTGGTGGTTACAGCAACATAGGCATAGCAACACCCCATGACAAGGAAGTTACAAAGTAAGTGGTAACGGTTGAAGCGGTTGAAAAGGTGATAGAGTAATAATCTGGAAGTTTCCAGAAACTTCCCAAGACAAAGTGGACGGTTACTACTACAACCTCCATCTCTCCATCTCCCCACAACCTCCACTACTTTACAAGGGATAATTTGTGTTACCAAATACTATATATATGCTACTCAGCCCAAGCCAGAGAAGAGAACGGAGAACAGTAGAAAATTATTCTCACAAGCTTTGTTATTTTTTCACCTCTATACACCATTCAACAAACACACAAATTCCTTCAACTGTCTTTGCTTCCCTCCCATAAGATCAACCTATTTCCTCTCTTTGTAACCGAAGTAAAACGTATACAGGCATTCTTCTTATTTGGATTCGTTTTGTACGATTTTGATCCTCGAACCTAAAAAATACTTCAATGGTACATTATTTTGCCTATGAGCAATTTTTAGGTACAAACACCCGTAATAAAGAGGTTTTGCAAGGTTTATCTAACCCTATACATGAATTTCTATTTAACGACGATCCTCCCAAACTAGGAAGTAGTCTCTCAAAGAGTTGTTAATCCATCTTTTAGAAAGATACCTAATTTGGGGATGGATTAAGTGCTTCTAAATTTCTTTCTGAATTCCTTGTTTTCTAAGTATCTAGCATATATGTTTGAGTCTAACACCATGCATGTTTGCCAAGAGGAACGCATAGAAGTTCCTTTCACTTATGTTTTGTACACACTTCTGAGTGTAGAATGGACTAAGTATGGGGGTATCTCTTATGGGACGATAGTTTCACTATCTTATGCTAATATTCTTGTGAAGCTAGTGTTAAATTTTCAGATCGTTTTCTGGACGGATCCGTAAATTTTCAGATTGTTCGTGTATGTGTACCAGAAAATCAGGATGAGGACGTTAAACTAAGTGTTGCATGGGAGGCAACCCATTGGTTTAGTATTTCTTTTAATTTTTTTCTTTTGCTTTTTTCTTAATTTTTTCATGTCATAATAGGATTTTCCACCTTGATTTTACATTGAATCAGTCAATTTACATTGAGGACAATATAAAGTTTAAGTATGGGGGAGTGGTTATGCATACAAAATTCTTAAGTATTCACTTTTAGGTAGGAAAATTTTAACTTTTTTGTAACTATTTGCATGAAACATCCAACTTTTAGATATTTTAGAGCACTTAGTATACTTCTAGCTAAGTTTACGTATGGAGTTCTTACCGAAATTTCTTAGTTGTTGAAAGGCTAGAGATGAAAAAAAAGGATTTAAACCGTCGGTGGCGAGTACAATATTAGAGAAGTTGATCATTCAATACCCATATATGAGTGAGGCACCAAACCTTCAATTCTTTTTACCTGTCTAAATTGTCAGTTTAGAGTGTTTCATCTGCGAAATTTCTGGGTAGAATGATGATCTACCCAACCTCGCACCATTTCAGCACTATTTTCTGATCACTTGGGTGATAATTTTATTAATCATGAGGGTGACATCAAAATGGCGAAAAAAACTTAGCTTGTAATTTGATTTGCAATTGGCACCATTCTCTCTCGACAACAATAGGTCCATACAAACACCATCATCATCAACATGCGGAACATTACAAATTTTAAAAAAGTTTAAGACTTTCAAGGTTTACAAGCAACGGTACAAGGAAGAGCAAATTTTAGATTCAAGTAAAGCAACAACACAAGGAGCATAATTTTATATCCAAGTTGAAGACTTATGTACAAGAGCGAAGAAATCAAAAGAAGTGAATTTTTTTTTAAAGTTTATGATACTGAGATAATACAAGTTATGAAGAATCAAACACCGTGTTCAGTTATTGTTATATGGTTCGTAAATTGTGACTAATCCTTTCTTGGTCTGACTGAAGACTTTAAACTTAGCGTTCTATGGGAGGCAACTCATATGCTCTTGGTACACGGTGCTGGTAATATCTTTCCTTAACTCTTACTTTGTTCATTAATCGAGGACTATGTTCAATTTAAGTTTGGGGGTAAGGGAGAAAAATAATTAAAAAAATTAGTTGTACCAAAAACTCCAAAATCTAGAAACTTGTAAACAATTCAGGATGACACCAACTATTCTTGGTAGATGGAAACAAAACTCTTGGTTATAGGAGTTGAGGGACCTAGCTAAATGGTCTTTTCATAAAAGAACAGAGCTCAACTGTTATAAATAACATGATAGTCGTCACCATATCACGTTCTGTTTTTATTTTTGCAACTTTTTTGTGTTTCTCTAAGTGATTTGGTAGGGCACTAGTATCGCCTTGTTGTCGTTGCTAGGATGAAGTATAATGATTGAGATCAATCCCCACTTTTTTAATTGAACTTGACCAATGATTTAAAATAAATAAAAAAATAATTAAAAAAATAAAAAATTAACACTTGGATAGCAATATGTGTGTGTTCTCCCTGTCTCCATCGCCTAAGCAAGCGCGGAAAGCAGGAACCATGAGAACTATCATGTAATCTGCTGATAAGGAGCATGCGCTTAGATTCAAAAGATCTAATCATGTTGTCGGAAATGAAATAAAAAAATTAAAAAATAATTATGTATATTCAATAAATCGACCGCTGGGGCCTTCTATATACCAGCTAAGTTGATACTAGAATTAGGATTCAGACCAGTGGGTGCATATCTCAATATATTAGGGTTTATCTTGGCACTGACGATCATACAGATATTCTGGGAAACGCCGTTCACCTTAGTCAACTTGGCACACTTCTATTTCCATACCCATCTTCTTAATCTATTCATGTGATTGTGGTTTATTAAATTCCGAGTATCCTGATCATTTGTACGACTTTCTTAGTAGTGCTTTGGTTTCTTATATATGAATTTTGGTATGATTGAGTGTAAACTCGTGTACGGCAATTGGATTCAAAACAGGGTAATTCCTCTTGTAACCAAAGAATTTTATAGCCAACTAAATAGCATGTTTAGTGTCTACCCCCAATCGTTCACAAGTAGATAGGTTTTGGAGGAAAAGGTATTGTGGGTATATCTCTTGTAAACCCTCACGAGAAAAAACTCGTCCACTAGGCACACCTAGGGGTTTAAAGGCTTGTTGCATACGGTAAGTGCAATAGTGATGCCTGCGACAGTGAGTTAGGACCTTTATTTTCTAGATTAGATTGCTCGAGGACTAGTAAATAATAAGTGTGGGGGTATTTTATAGACATATTTTTGTGTCTGATTTGTCTCAATTCTTTATATTTATAGTGCTCGATTGTGTACTAACTCTGGCATTTTATTATGTTTGTAGGTATTCTTGGAAGAATAAATAATCATGTAAAAATCGGCTAAAAAGTGTTAAAGGCGCCCCAAAAATTGTTAAAGTCATCCATGAAATGATTTAAGGCACCAACCTTCTTAAATTCAAATTCAAATTTTGGCGGGAAGAACTTAATCTCGACCGTGAAAGAATTTTTAGCAGTTTGGAAATTTGAGGAGTTTTAAGGAGAGATATACTCTTGTCGTAATAAGAAGAGTTGTATACACATGAAATAACCAAAAATCCGAAGAAAATTCATATAAAGTTGGTTGCGTTAAACAAAACATAGAAACAAAATAATTATTGGTAATTATAAGAGGCCGTGTAATAAATGGAGATAATATCTCTTTAGGATTTTTTGCATAACAAGATATTCTCGAGCTAACTATGAGAAGAGAACCAACCTGGTTGAAAACTGAAATACAGCGTGAAAATCCCAAGAATTGAAAGAAAATATACTCTTGATGATTCAAAGATATGTGATGAAGTTTTGACGAGATTTGGGAAGATTTTGATGTTGAATTGTAAATAGAGGAGTCGAGAGAAGAGTTGAGGGACTGGCTTGACCAAAAAATGAGAGAAAGTCAATCAAGAAAAGTTATCCAGGTTCTAGGGTTCATAGTGAGAAGATAGGAAGAAGATGAAGAAACTGTGGCTAAAAAAGGAGAATTGTCGCTGATTCCGTTATCTATTCTTTCAAAATCAAGAGTTTCAGCAACTTTTTTTCGCTATAGTAGCAGCGTCACTTTCTTGGTTTTAAGAAACAAAAGATTTGTGCTTGTTTAACTGCTGTAGAAAGGGGTCGTTTATTCATTAAAGTTTTCTAATCTTTCTGCCACGCAATTGGTTAGTTCTTTATTGTATTTCTTTTCACGTGTCCTTAAATGCTTAAATAATTGTTTTAAATATTCTTTTCAGAGATAAGCGTATTATAGTGGAGAAAATTATTAATCTTTTGAGAAAAACTAATTGATTAAATCTTTATATTTTCCAAGACGTAAATACCTTGTCTGAGATCGTCTTGAGTAATAATTTGAGAATTTTATAGAAAATAGTTACAAACATCTAGTTTGCATAGTAATGATAAAATCTCGAGTCCTAGGCTTTCTTTCACATATAAATCAATTTTAGTTTTATTTTCTATAATTTAGAATTCTAGAAAAACATCACCAAATCAAAAAATTTATTAGCACATTAGTTAATTAAAAGTTAGAAATTGTACTTTCTAAATCCTTGTGGAACGAACCGTACTTGCATATTGTCTCATCGACATCCGTGCTCTTGCGATATAAATTAAAATCCCATGATCTATCCCTTGTCAAAAACTCATCATCAACAACCATTAATAACTACGCAGCATTGTCGTTCATGGACGGCTACTCGGGATACACTCATATACCCTGGGCTCCAGAGGACTAAGAACATACAACATTCTTCTGGCCGCGAGGAATCTAGTGGTGCACAAAGATGTTGTTTGTATTAAAGAATGTCGGAGTAACATATCAGCGACTGGTGGAGGATATGTTTGAGGATTGGATACAGAAATCAACCAAAGTCAATATAAACAACATGTTGGTAAAAACAAGGTAGCCTCAGACCAAGTGTCGGATTTACGAGGCATTTCTCAACAAATGAGACAATTCAAAATGAAGGTCAAACGATCAAAGTGCACATTGTAGGTAACAATTGGAAAATTCATGGGGTACATAGTGACTAAGAACGGTATTGAGGCGGACCTCGAAAAGATTCGAACAATACAAGAGATGCCATCACCTACAACTGTGAAGGATGTCCAGAGGTTGAATGGAAGCCTAGATGCTCTAAGAAGATTTATTTCAAGATCCTCAGAGAAGTGTAAAACTTTCTTCAGCACCTTGAGAAAAGTGGATAGAGGAGTGTGGGTAGGCATTCCAGGATATTAAGGAAAACCACGTGAATCTGGCAATCCTACAGAGGCTAGACCTAGAGGAAGTAATGACCATCTACTTAAGGGCAACAACCTGTGTCATCAGCGCAGTATTAGTCAGACGTGATGGGGCTGACGAGAAACATGTTTACTTTATCAGCAAGAATATGACATTGGTATAGTGGAAATACACCAAGATTGAGCAACTGATCCTAGCCTTGGTTTTACAACTCAAAGTTTGATAACATAGTTTTAAGCCCATAATATTCGGGTCTTTACCAAATCTTCCATAGAAACGGTCCTTGAAAACTCAGCCAGGTCGGGACAAATTTTGAAATGGGGAGCCAGATCAAGCATTTTGATGTCTTCTACGAAATGCGAAGAACAATAAAGTCATAGCCCATAGTCGATTCTAGAAGAGGAGGAAAAAGTAAATGACATACCCGGAATGGAAGAAGATAAGGATGACTGGCTAGACTAACTGGAAAGTTGTCATCCCTGAAAGTGGGAAGTCTTCACCGCTAGTTCGTTTAATAAAAAAGGATTGAGACTAGGGATGGTATTCACGACACTTAAAGGTACAAAGATATTTTACTCCTTCAGACTCGAATACGAAGCCAACAACAATGTTACCGAGTATGAAGCAGTGCGTTGCGATTGATGAGTTGGGGTTAACAGAGGTACGACTGACCATCTATGCTTAACCAGTAATTCGGCAGATCTAATAGAAATACCAGATTTTAGATCCCTATCTCCAGAAGTATTTGAAGCTCGCTAAACACTGTGCAAGCCTGATCCCGAGTATCAAATTTAGACACATTTATAGAAAAGACAATCGACATGCTGACGCACTAGCATATATCGCATTTATGCTAAAAGATCCTGTCATAAAATCTATTCGAGTCGGAAGAGTGATAACCCTACCAGTATCCACAGAAAAAGGTGTGGAAGAGTCATCAATAGTTGTGACAACAGAGTTGTATGCATACTACGACTGGGCAAGACCCATTCATCATTTTTTAGAATCTGGATATCTTCCCGCAAGCAGTGTGTAGGCACATAGTCAAGAGCAGATCGGACAACTACCAGCTTCGTGACGGTATCTTATAAAGCCAATTTTTTCTGGTTCTTTATTTGATGTCTAAGCAAAGAAGAGGGTCACCATATATTTTATAGAACCATATAACAGTGATGCAAGGAATCACAGTTCGGGACGAAATTTGGCCCAAAGAGCGAAGATAATGGGTTACTTCTGGCCTTACATGCATGACGATGCAAAGCATATGGCCAAATTTTGTGAGAAATTTCAGCGACACATGGAGAAAATACGTTCACCCTCGACATCCCTAAACTCGATATTGAGTCTTTGGCTTTTTTCAAAGTGGAGAATAGATATTATGGGTCCACTCCATGTAGGAACATTACAACGAAAGTACCTAATAGTCGTCATTGACTAATTCACTAAGTGGGTGGAGGCGGTTGCCGTAAAAAAACATTCAGGAGAAAGATGTTTTCAAGTGTTCAAAAATATTAAATTTTAGTTTGGGATACCGGTAGCAATCGTCTCGGACAATGGCAAGCAATTACATGGAAAAAAACATAGACTTGCTATTCAACACCTTTCAGAATAGGAAAATAAAAATGTGGAAATTACAAACAAGAACATAGCTGGCAATCTAAATAAGAAATTAGATTGTCACTATGGGAGATGGTGCGAAGAACTCCACAATATCTTATGGGCTTATCAAACCACGAGGAGGGAAGCTACAGGTTTATTAACCTTCATGCTTACATATGGAACCGAATTAATCATACCTACAGAAGTTATGATCCCCACAACCAAGTAAGAAGCATGGGAGGAGAACCTTACTACAAACTTAATATTGGCGAAATTGGATGATTTGGAGGAAGCCCGATAAATTGCGCTACAAAAGATAGAGAATTAACAAAGGCGACTAAGGGGAGAATACGACTAGAAAGTCTGACCTAGAGAGTTTCAACCTGGGCGGCTAAAATTAGAGGAAATTTCATACTATGAGCGAGAAACATGAGGTGGAAAACTCCCACCAAAATGGGGAGGTCCATAAACGATACTCTCAAAAGCCTGGGAAGGAGCCTACTGATAAGTGCATAATTTGCATGATTTTAGTGTCAAATCCATACTAATATTTGTTATAATTCTTGCATATTAATTTTTATTACATTATTTCTTTTATTTGTTTCTATTAGGTGAATTATCCCAATAAGAGTGAAAATGGCTACAAAATATCTAAGAGGTGAAGTACTCAAAGTATTCAAGTGCCTAGAGCCAAGAAAAATGAAAGAAATGCGATGAAGATGAGCAAAGAGTGTTAAAAAAAAATGACTACCAAGTAAATAATTGAACATTCAAATCCATTAATTCTTCTCACCATGTTGTATATAATTAAAAGATGAGTCTAACGCAAAAAGAATGAGATCATTCCGAGTTCGTATGAAGAAGATATGAGCAAAACGGTGAAACCAATTTGGATTTGGTTTCTGCTGAGCCTATTTTGTGCCTGAGCGGGAAGAGAACGGAGGGATGCGATTTGGCTTGCCTTGGACGTGAAAATTAGGGTTTTTGTTGGAATTTGAGGAGGTTAAGTGTCCTTATTGGATAGGGATTAAGAGGAGGTTAACAGGGAGGTAGTCAATTAGGATTCTTGAAGATTTTGAGAAACTTGTTGTTTGAGAGAATTTGAGAGAGTCTTTGTAAGTTCATAAACTTTGAGAAACTTTCAGCGATTTTCATAAGAGATTTGTAGAGAGTTTTCACATACTATTGTAGAGAGAATAAAATATTAATCAAATAATAAAAATATTTCTAATCATCAAAAAAATAATTAAAATTCATTTAATTTTTTATTAATTAATATGATAGTAAGAAAATTTGATAAAATAAATAGTAATACTATTTATTTTATCAAATTTTCTTATTTATGTATTTTAGTACGATACAAAAATATATCATTTTATTTTCCTTGTATGTGCTTTCATTTTTTTAAATAATTTTGCATATTTTTTATTTACACATTCTTTACAAAAAATGAAAAAAAAATTAAATATAGAAATCTCTCAAAATACCACCTATTTTGGAGAGACTTCTCTCAAGCCTATTTCAACTAAAAAAGTCTCTCAAAATCTCTCAAAAATCCAAATCCATAATTTTAAAGTTTACTTCCAATAACAGAGAATTTGACAGATTTTCAGAAACTCTCTATCCAATAACAGAGATTTTCAGAAATTTATAAAGAGTCTAGATCCACTAACAACAGATTTCATATCTCTCCACAAATCTCCAGAAATCCAAATTGACTACCCGCTTGTAAGTTTCCTAATTGGATAAGGATCAAAAGGAGGTGGAAATATTTGATGGTTATCAGGTTTCCTAGTTAGACAGACACCAAGAGGAGGTTACAAAAGCCTATATAAAGGGGAGCCAAGATACAACTTTCACACACAATTTCCTCTACAATTTCAAGCTTTTGGAGGAGAACTTTTTCCTGGCTTTATTTGTAAGTTTTTTATTTTTAGTTTTATTTTAATCTTTCTTTTTTATTATTTTTAAATACTTTTAGCTATGTCTAGATAACTCTTTCTTTGATTAGGGATGATTTCAAAATCCTGAATAATGAAATCTTAATTTCCTAAATCAAGTTTATTTTAAGTTTTATTTTTATTGTTTATTATCTTTATTATTTTTATTGTCTAAGAATGTTGATGGGTTGTTTAAAGTGATCATTTGAACCAACCTATTAATATTTCTTCTACTAGTTTTGAGTTGTGTGATACGTTTAATTATAATTCAACTCTTTACACAAGTAGTACATCGCGAGAACTGACAAAGGAATTCTGTTAAGCAATTGTGTATAGAGATAACACTAGTAAGTGTGCCGAGCCAATGCATCTGATGCTAGGATCAACCTGATTCATTAAGTGTAAAGCATTCGACTAATTTACACCTTGAGAGTTTATTCTTGGTGGGTTAGTTGGATAGAATCTGGTAGTTGAGCACTTATATATCCAGTGAAATAAGGAATTCTGGGGATAACATAGCTTATTGTTATTCAACTGTTGGTAACACTATAAATTCAACAAGAAATAAACTTGTATGATTAAGTTTTTGTTCAGTGACGATGAAGGATTTCTTAGTCATCTTTCTTCTCATTGTTTGAAATAAATTCTTATTAATTTATTTTATTTATTTCGTTCAAATTCTAAACCCCCTCTTTAGTTACTTTAAACAACTAGAAACTCACTGCTTTTCGTGAGAACGAATTTATTACCACTATATTACCAGTTAATTGTGTGGAACATAAGTAAATTAATTTGTTATGTAAACGACGCGCATCACCTACAAGTTGTCAAGGCCAAATGGGACCGAGATGGATCATCCGTCGAATACGAGGCACTTGAAGTTGTATCATCCGTAAGGGTAAGGTGACTAAATAACCAATGTAACAATGGGTTATTTGCACTCGGGGCATTAAGAAACATCAGTTTTAAAGTAATCACCTAAGGGCCCTGGTCGGTACCGGGAGCTCAAGAGGTTACCATGTCCAAAGGGTAATGTCGATTTCAGGGTGACCTAGCAACCTTAATCGGAACTAGAGGTTGTCGAGGCAACACGGGGATACCTAATAGACCAAAGCGACATAGGTCATTCGTACTCGGTGCACTAAATAACACTGGCTTTTAGGTGACCTAATCCCTATTTATAAAACTAGCAATACTTTCGAACGATTTACTCGACTTATAACCCATCCCATCGGTTAATACTAATTATGATAAGGTATCCTTAATCGGGACATGGCATCAGGGCCAATGACCTTCCTTGTTGAGGATACGTGACTCAATAAGACATACTCAAATATTTAACAAAGGCATGAACGTGATAAACTGTCAAATAAAAAGATGTTCTTTTGATCTTGCAGTGACACATGATGTAAATAAATAACAAATATCGAGAAACGTACGTATTTTAAAAAATGAGGGAGAATGGAGTATTAGCCATGGATTTACAATCTCGCCCGCGAGAACAGACTAATGGTGACGCAACACCCCTAAATTAAAGTTTGTTTTTGAACAAATGGAGGAAAGACACTCAAAAAGGTCAAACAGTGGGCTTCTCGTGAGTTGTTCCAGATTGGTTCACCAAGAACTTATTCTTCTTCTCCCCTAGAGCCTCCTTCACTCTCGATTTTACCAACTTGATGATTTGTAAGGAACCGTAAACTCGTCAACTCAATTTGATCGGTCAAGAGACTAATTAGCTACTAATGATTTAATTAATTAAATACGAATAATTATTTAATAAAATAATACCATTAGTTAGATCTCCAAAAATTATGCGAAATGGACTACTCGAACGCGTCATTCGAATAATGAATGATGAAGAAATCATCTAATTTGTATTCAAATGGTAAAATAGTCATTTTATAAATAAATGATATAAAAGAGATCACGAGTTTACTCAAGGCACCCCAATTATTAAATTTGTAATCAATTTGACTTGGAAACCCATAACCACTGAATAGGTGTTTTAATATAGCATTTTAACAAAACCAATCGATTCAGAGAAGCGATTAACTCATTCTCTTTTCTCCCTTTTCTTTCTTCTCTTTCGTTCTTTCTTTTCTTTTTCTCATGTTCTTCGTCTATGAGATATTTATGAGATAAAGAAGAAAATGATTATGTTATATTGAAGATTTGGTTCGAGAAGAGTTAAGAAATTAGGGTTTTCTCTGAGTTGAAATCGAAATTAGGGTTACAGATTGAATTTAGGATTTTGTAAAATTGATAAGGGGAATTAAGTTATTGATAGGTGAAGAAGCATAGGTTAGGAATCAATTGAAGTTTAGAAGTTGATCTGTTGAATATTTAAGAGTTAGGTTTTTGTTGTTTTTTTTCCCCAAATTGATATGGAACTAAGATTTGATAGAAATTGATGCCACTTCTTCTTTGGAATATCTGCCAAAAAAAAATTGATGATAATACTAAAGCTAATTGATCTCTGGAAAGTCGAGAAAGGTAAATCAATGAAATTCAATTAGGTTTTATTTAATTTGATTTTTTATTTTGTGATTAAAGTCCTGCAATAGAAATTGATGTTTTATCAAGTTAAGAATTTGTTATTGAAATTGGAATTGGTCTAGTTGTGGTGGATATGAATTTGAATGAACTGAAGTTGAATTGCAGGTGGTTGTTAATGTGAGATAGTTATAGATTGAAGATGAATTATAGTTAATGATGATGTTGTTGTGAATGGGATTTCCAAGTGACTTAGTTTGTACCGTTCAATAAGAGATTGTGACAAAATTGAAGTGTTCAAGGAGTTGAAATTTAAAATGGAGAGATTTTTGCAGTGAAGATTTGAGAATAGCAATGGTACTGAGTTGGCATGTGAATGATTTCTGGATGAGTCAGGTGAGTCAGACCTATCTGACTGAACTGACTTAGTCTTACTCAAACTTACTTTAACTCAGTTAAATAGGATTGAATTACTCAGTTGACTCAGTGAGTCAAATCTGGACTGAATCCAATTAACCTTGGAGTTGAACCATTGGGCCTGATTTGACTATTGGACTTGGACATGGACCTTGACTTGATTTGTTTGACTTTGAATTCCTTTGACCAGTTTGACCGTTAGTTGACTTTCAATATATCAATTAATTTGAAACTTTTTTCGGTCAATTTTCGGATATCTTTCTTAATTCCCCAATGATTAATAGACATAGAACTATCATTGAAAATTAGATAGAGAAAGAGATATTAAAATACTAAAGAGGATGTAGAGATAGAACAAAGGATGTCCACTAGAATTCTTATGTATCATGGTCATGTTGGTTCAGATGGTAATTACATGTTCAGGATGATGACAATGATGATAAAGGAAGATACTATGGACTTGTAGATATGAATTCTTGAAGTATACGAGATTTAGCATCAAATGAGGTGGGAATAGGGCTGCACAAACCCGACCCAGACCCGCCACCCGACCCACACCCGCCCATTTTGACCTGACCCGTACCCGACCCGGGGATAAATGGGTCAGGTGCGGGTGACAACTTCCTTTACCCTCCTTTTGGCGGGCCGGGTGCGGGTGACACCTTCTCTCACCCGACCCACTCGCCCGACCCGCCAGAAAATCCAAGAAACCACTCTTCCTCCTCCCCAATTCTCAAAGTCCCCTCAAATAGAGAAACAAATCCCTTTCTTCTTTCTCTGAAGAAAAAACCTTAGAAAGATCTATCATACAACAATCATCTTCACTTCCCTCGGAAAAACTCCAGAAATCTATCGCTTGTATCTGTCTATCTATTTTTTCTTTGAAAAACCATGGATGATAGTTGTGCAGTTTGTGCAGAATCCCTAGAATGGGTAGCGTATGGACCATGAGGTCATCGTGAAGTATGTTCAACCTGTGTTTCTCGTCTCAGATTCATATGTGAAGATAGAAAATGTTGCATTTGTAAAACTGAATCTGATGTCGTCTTTGTCACCAAGGTTATGGTTTTTCTACATCTGTTTGGGGTTCTTGGATTTACATTCAAATTTATATTTTTTCAACTAGCAACTGCAATATAATTATGGGTTTTTGTTGATTTAGGCATTGGGAGATTATACCAAGGTAATATCCGATTTTTTGGTATTTCCATCGGATTCGAGGGAAGGAAATGTATGGAATTATTGGTATCATGAAGATATGGGAGCTTATTTTGATGATTCAGGTCATTACAAGATGATCAAAGCTATGTGTATACTTTCTTGTAGTGTTTGTGACAATGTGGAGGAACAAAATTATGGACCGCCCAAGAGAAAAGCAAGATTCCGGAACATTGATCAGCTGAAAAATCATTTACATCTCCAACATAAGTTATTTATGTGTAGCTTGTGTTTGGAAGGAAGAAAGGTAATTAATCATCCAAATTCTACTTACATTACAAGCGAAATAACCAACGGTACTTTAATTTGATTGATGCTGTATTTTTTGTTATGTTAATGGTATATTCAATATCAAATATGAATAGGTTCATGGGTATTAGGTATATACATAACTTGGACATGTGTGATAACCCTTTTTTTTTGTTAATAGTTCCGGTTCTCTTTGTGTATCCATTAACTATATGAGCATGCTTCAAAAATTCAGTTCTTTAGTGTTGTAACTTGTAAGCAGCTTACATTCCTCACATTTATTCATCCAAGTATGGTCTGAAATGAAGGTGATTTTGTATGCATATGGTTATCATTAGTTTGATGGCTTTCAGCTTTGTGAAGTTCTTCACTTCTTTATGCCTTCCCCCTCTTGTTACTGTGTATTTTATCCTTTCCATTGTTGCAGAGGCATAGAGCGATAGAACACAGAGGGAACATGTCTCGTGCCAAGCGTAATGCTGTGCTACAGGTGCTCTGAGGCTACTTCGTTTTTTTTTTCACGTCATCTGGCGTTATGTCCACAACCCCTGTTTGTACATTATTGCTTTTTGAATTTATACATCCAGGTTTTGCGCTTTTACTTGACTGTATGTTGGTGTAATGTCATACTTCTTTTTGTTAATTGACTGTATATTGGTGTAATGTCATACTTCTTTCTGTTTAATTGAGTGTATGTTGGTGAATTTTTTTTGCATTGAATCTGGGCGGGTGACCCGCAACCACCCGCACCCGACCCGACCCGTCCTACGGCGGGTTGGGTGCGGGTGAATACTTCAGTCACCCGTCAACTGGCGGGTTGGGTGCGGGTGAATACTTCAGTCACCCGTCAACTGGCGGGTCGGGTGCAGGGTGGGGCCAAACCCGACCCACCCGACCCGATGTGCAGCCCTAGGTGGGAACTTTATAACCTTCTTTTAATCGTTAAGTTTCTTTTATCTGCGAACATGATGTGTCTGTGCTATTTGCGTGTATGTTTGTGTGTACTTTGATGTGTGTGTGTAATATGTGTTGTGTGATTTCCCCGCAAGGAGTGTTTTTGGTCTCCCCACATATTTTTGCTTTGAGTAGGGCGGTAAGTCATCCATTTCGATATTATTAGTAGGGCGGTAAGTCATCCGTTTCAATAGTATATAATTATTAATAATATAGTAGTGCGGTAAGTCATCCATTTCGATATTATCAGTACGGCGGTAAGTCATCTGTTTCAACATTATATAATTATTAATCATATAGTAGGGAGGTAAGTCATCCGTTTCGATATTATTTAATAGGGCGGTAAGTCATCTGTTTCAACATTATATAATTATTAATCATATAGTAGGGAGGTAAGTCATCCGTTTCGATATTATTTAATAGGGAGGTAAGTCATCAATTTCAATATAATATATACTATTTTATTTGGGGAAAATCACTCGTATGCATATTGTAATTGATTGTCGAACTATTTGATCTTGATGATAATATCCAGAATCATGGTTTGTATGAGAATTCTATGTGGATGGTGTTATTATTATTGATTGGGGTTGTCCTAACGTCGCTTTCTCCATTGAGTAAAGCGATGTTAGGGTAACACCCCGCTTCTTAAATGCTTGAATTGTTGAATGTGTTAATTTATTATTGTATGTTTAAATTGTTATTATATTAGAACTGTAAAGCATGTTAGTGGTTACTTGAAAGTTGTATATTTTTACTGAGCATCCTTCGGGATGATGTGCTCATTTATTTCCACTTCTGTGACAGACCGGAAAATTTTTGCTTCCAATGGTCGGGTTGCGGTCTATTGGGCCAGCTCCAACTTCCCGGTATGCCACTCGAGAAACCGGACTTTTAAATTCTTTGGACCAATTTGATCTTACCAAGCAAATGTTCATCGATTTTTCCCAAACTGCTTTATAAGCAGGCAAACAAAATCTTTATATATTTTCTTGGTTCATCGAATCCGTCAAACTGCGTTACAATTTTTGATATCATTTCTTACATTTATCGTTACCAACAGATGATATGAATTATTACCACATTTGGTAACAAACATCCCTTATAAAACACCAAGCTTTTATATTTCAAGGGTCATCGAATCCTACATATGATTCCCATCGTTCCAATAGGTAGATATAATATCTCCTGCCAGAGTAGTCGAATAACAGCCACCGTTACAGCTAATGGTCTTCCGGGTTGCCACTCGTAAGTGGGAGCTAGCAGGCCCGACAACACACACCGTTCCAACAACGGGTGGAGATGATCAGTCCCGTTGTCTACCACCGTTCCAGCGACGGTCTTCCGGATAGCCACCTGTAGGTGAGAGCCCCAGTGGGCCTGGCAATTCACAGTACTTGGTCAAGCTCAACCGACTATCTTTTTCAAATGATATGAACTACTCAAAAGAGTTAGTAATCATTTCTATATGGATGGTATTAACTGTCAATATATGCAATAACCATCCCTTCTCAGATGATATGAATTACCTGGAATGGTAATAATCATCTCTATCACATGTATCAGACAGATGATATGAACTACCTAGTATGGTAATAATCATCTCTTATCACACGTTTTGTACATTTGTCAGATGATATGAATTACCTTGGATGGTAATAATCATCTCTCACCCACTAAGTAGTATGAACAACCAGTAATTGGACTGCAACTACCTCGAGAAGATTGTAATCATCTCCAAATAGATGGTATGAACTGACGTGCAGTAACCAACACTTTCAGATGATATGAACAATCTAGTGCTGAACCGCAGAGCGGCTGCCTACGTACCCTCTCCATAGCTCGAAAGGATCAAGCATGACCATAGTTCGTCTCCTTTATTTTAGATATTATGAACTACCTACAGTAGCAAATATCTCTTATCAGATGATCTGAACTATCTAATTTAGGTAGCAATCATCTCTTACATTAGATAGTATCGATAGTATGAATTGCCCAGTAACAACTATCTCTTACTTGTCACATTACCAACAGTTTCATAAATTTTTGGTACCTCTTACTTGTCATATTACCAACAGTTTCATAAATTTCTGGTACGTCACTGTTAAGTACATAACTTAATATACTATTTTGTCAAAGGACTAAAACACTTTCAAGATATAAGTTTGCATTAAAACTAGAGCTGCTAAGCAAGACTTCCAAAATAGAAAACTAAATTTGAATTTTAAGGCAGTAGGACGGTTTAAGCATACATAGTAAGTGCGCATAATAGTTTAAGTGTACAACAATTCTTAATTTTATATTAAACAACAATCATTTTGAAGATATATAATTATTTAGGAATTTAAAAGGAAATTAACCATCACAAGTTTATAAGAACCAATCTTAGTTTTACCTGGTAGCTTTATAAGCTAAAGGATATAACTCAAAGTACCATGAAGGGGACAACACAATCACAATTTCAAGATCCGTCAACAATTTATTGAAATTTACTAAACGTACTACCACCGTTAGTCCGTTATAAAACGTATAGTGCCAACACGTAAGTTAAATAGAAATGCTAATTTAAGTGCAAACTCCACATAAAATAGTAATGATTGAACCAATGGATTAGACTTGGATGATATACACATCAACTGCATTAATAGCTTAAGTGAAAGCATGTATTTTCCACTACTTGTCATATTACGAACATTGTCAAAATTGCCACTAACAAAAATATATAGTATAGAACGCCTTTAAATAATTTAAAAGCATTTTTATTGTATATACAATACAAGCAATTCTGGTAGTGGATCGAAAAAGCAACCAGACTTTTAATTTGCAAGACCACTATTACGTTGCGAGTGAATTTACATTACATACAACACAAGCTACATTTAAATGCAATATGTTCATATAGGTAAGGTAAATAGGTATGCACCGTTTCAAATCTTATACTTAAGGGATAGCATTTAAACTCCATTTCTTAAAATGTTTTTCAAAGGGTCCTAAATAATCAGACCACAAAAACTAAACCACAAAGCACACAATATACATCCATATGTATTTTCTAATTACTCATTAAGTATATACCACATGTAATGCTTAAAGTAATAGTATAGTGAAAGCTTTCAAATATCATTTTCCCATTGCTATAAGAAGTAGTCAACCGTAATCTTAGCCAAAGGAAAGAAGAACACAAAAAAGATGCAGAACAGATTGCTATTTGTCCTATTACAGCTTCCCCATTTACATCTAAGATAATAGCATCATCGGCTCAAGTCAACTAATTCAGTGTCGCCAATACAGTTTGGCAGGATTTGAAAGGCTTACCATCCACTCACGTAGATATAATATTAATTTTTTAGGCAAGAAGACTAAAGGAACCAAGTCAAAAATCACTTGGTCATCCAGTGCAACACCAACCAGGACACATACCAATTTAGCTAGGTTTCCATTTGACCAATACTTGCTCAATTTTGCCATTAACGGCGACACCAATACACAGTTGAAGTAGTTACATTTTCATATATATAGTCCGTAGCTATGGAATATAGACAGAACGAGAGAGAATAAAACACAAGAAAGTACTTAATTCATTATGATGTTCACATTAATCTGTATTCTATGAAGAAATCAAATGACACATTCATGAACCAGGATATTCCTAACTTATACCACTTAACTGCCAATACAATGATTTTTAGACATCAAAGGAGCTCCAAAACTAGTCTGTGTACGCCCTAAATCAGACCTATCGTACACGCTATAACCAAATTGCGATAAACAACAAAGACATCACATGAAAATCATTGGCAAACAAAACTTAAATATTGAACCATTAGCCTACTTGTATCATTTTCCAAATGATAACCTAACATGTACTGATAATTCATATGCATGATATTTGAGACCATTATTATGTGAATTCTTACACATGAATAATTAATCCAACCAAGCAGTACTCGTATTGAATCCCCAATAAAAGTGATCACAATCCATCACGAGATAAAATAAGTCATTTTGTTAAACTTAAAACAAATAAACCAAAAGAAATGTATTAGCCTAACAAGTGACAGTGAATGAAATCACGAATTTAACTTTCATTATTATTTGCATGTCTCGGCATTCATCGAGTAGACATCCAGTACAGTAGTTATGATGATTTTAGCACTAACCCAAACCATTAAAACTTACACAAACATTCAATACCGTAAAATCATGCTCGTGGTTATCAAAAATCAGAGTACTATAGTAAAATGAGATCTGGTTGAAACTACGAACAAAAAGATTAAAAAGCAAAGTTAAATTAACTAACCACTTGAGTCCCTAAAAATGAACTCCACGGCCAGTAAGAAAGACAAATGAGCAAGAAGTGAGAAAGATGTCCATAAACACCGTCGTTATTCCTTCCAACTCATGTTTCATGACTATTATATACCGAAACCACCATCGATTTCTCAATCATAAAACACCACCACTACATTTCCATCGTTTTCTCTCATCAATATTTACTAATTCTCTCATTCTCAATTTCCATAACTAATCTCCGCCAACAACAACAACACTAAAACCCCAATTCAATTTGAAACCCTAGCTTTATTCTCTCTTCAATTTTTACATTTCTTCTTCCTCTCTTGTTAAATCAATATTAACAATACCTTCAGCATCTATTTCTAATCATTTCTCGTCATCTATTTCACTCAAATCTTCCATTTTCATCTATCACACCCAGGGGAAGGACAGAAGAAGAGAAGAAAAGTGGAAGAAGAAGAGAAGAAGAATCCCTTCCTTCTCTCCGTTCTTTCTATTCTTTTGTTTAATAATTTAATCATCAAATAAGATTATTCAATTGCCCTTTGCTAGTTCATTCAACAACACATGTAAAACATGCTTAAATTTTGTGCCTTCATGGCGTTGACTAGTTGTGCATATAGGCACTACTAATGGATAACTCATTTGGTACATAAATCGGGTTTAATTAAATCCGAGAAAAAAATTTGAGGCGTCACAACTTAAGTTTCAGTTATCACAAAAAATGATGTGTATGAAGATATCCGTTTTGATAGCTTAAAGCTTTAGAGAATTAAAGATATTTATATATGTATATTTAATCTCCGTAAAATGATACATTAAATATTTTTGTATCACTTGAGAGATTTTCATTTATAAATACCAGAACGAATGGGTTTTAGTTTATGGGATTATTAAGGTTTTTGTTAGCTTAAATTTTCTTAATATGTCATTATTATATTAATCCATTGTTAACTAGTACTTAGATTTTGGGTCGTCACATGATATGCTCCTCATATGACTTTTTGGCCTCCTCCAATGTCTCCTAATGAATTTAAGACGTCTCCGAAAGTTGTGTTCGTGTGTGCCCGAGATCGGTCGTCAAACAAGATTTGGATTACTTCAAGCGATTTTTGAACTCCTTCAAGCGAAAAAACTTGTTTTTCCATATTGGCCATTTTCTCTTGCTCAACTGAAATAATAAAATAAATAAATTTATACTATGCGTAAAAATAGAAGTTACAGAAATCAATAAACAGCTTCGAACACTTGTAAGGGTTAGGAAAACAAGTTTAAGATTCTCCTCAGACTTAAGGACAGTAGATTAGAGCTCATTAACTTTTATGGGAAAACAACCTTCCATATGCTTTTCCATAAGCAATTTTTTGATATTCTATGCAACCATAAGACTGATGTGGTTGTGATAGTGGTAAGAAAAAGTTCATTGCTCAGACTTGTGAAGAAAGATTTTAGACCTAAATTTCTAATGCTAAAATAGAAAAGTTAAACAAAAGGTTGAAGCAAATTTATAGAAAAGACTGAGACTCAGGATTCCACCATTAACCAATTTATGTGATTCGGTTAAAAGCAATATTCATACAATTTTTACGTTCAAAGTGATTCTAAAATATTGCCACAAGTAGATTTTTAAAATATTAGTTGTTAATCGCAAGCATAGAACATCAAGATCCCTAAGCTAAGCACGCACCATCAAGAGAAAACACAACTAGTTAATAAAAATCATTATTTCAATTTTGATTCAATGCCAATAATCATTAAAAGAATTACATAAATTAATTAAATAGATATTACCATATAATTATTGGAAAAATAGATTCCTTCGTCCACTCAACAGTGGGGTTTAGCTCCTCATGTTGAAAATATTCTCAAAATATTAATTCATGGCTCAAAAAGTGTTTATAAAGATAAAAAAGAGAAACTAACACAGAAACTGCAGCGGATATACATATTGCAAAGAAGAACTGGGAATTGTTGCTAGCTGTTACAAAAGAGTTGAACACAAAAGAATAGGCAACGGAAATATACAGTTATTGTCATGGTTTCTTCAACCTTTTAGCAACAATTTCTTCATCTTCTTCACACGACCAAATTTTTTGCAGAGAATTTTTTTTAGCTTTTTAGCCGAAGCCAACCCCCCTTGTCTCTTCTATACTACTTCTATTTATACCAGCACTCCAAATCTCCTCAATAACTTCTATAAATCATGCAAAATCTTTTTTTTAATGGAAAATCTCTCGGCAGAATCACTCGGGAATATTATTGATGATGTTTCCTTCTCGAGAGTGATATGATTGATGTTGTTACTATATTCAAAACTTGATAGAAATCTTCTTGACTTATTCAGACTCGAAGATATATTCTTCTGCGTCAATCTTTCTCTTGTTGTCTAAACCCGTGAATATAACCTTCCTGATTTAACAAACTCACAATATTTTTGGACTTCCAATCTCGTACAACTCTTCTTATTATAGAGAAGAATATATTATTGTATTTAAAACCCAAGAAAAAGAACTCCAAATTATTTCGGAAAGAATCGTACAGTTTAGGTAGTCAAAAGTTCTCGCCAGTTTTCAAATTCGAAATGAGAGCTGGGAAATGGTGCTTTTAACCTACTGGTGGGTGCATTTAACTTTTCCAATAGGTGCTTTTAACACTTTTCAAACCATATTTTCCACATTTATTAATTCCCCAAAAATACCTACAAACACATAAAAACACAAAAATATTACACGAATGAGAATCAATAAAATATAGAATTGGGAGCAAAACAGACACAAAAATGTGTTTATCAAAGACTATTCAGTTCCGCCAGAGCCTAATCCAGTTCCTGACTAGTCTGGATATGACGCTCTGACGTGGCCTCATTATTTCTCATCACAACTCCAATTCTCGCTTTCCAGCAACTAAGCACACCCTGATCCGTGAGAACTTCCTGATTCTTTAACTCTAAAGACGAACATATACTTTCCACATATTAAATAAGGAGAAGACTGTCAACAAAAATCTTGCAGAGTTGATTAAGCTCACATTCTTATCGATCGATTTTACCATTTTTGTTAACGATTCGTGGTTCTAGGTTAAAGATACTAATATTTTGTAACCTAATCTCATGACGTAGGAAACAATATTCTTCAAATGCTTCTTGATCTATGAGCTCGGCGATGGATACCAGTAATAACTATATCTGAGGACTCTAAGGGGAGGCATAAGATAAATAACAGAGAAAACAAGGAATGAAAAGATACATTTATGATCGTCGATTTGACGCTCCATCTCATGAACGCGTGTGCGTTCATCTTGAATCTCCAACTCTAGTAACAAGTTATTTCCCAACATCTCGACGTAGGCAGCTTTATGGAGCAGTCTATAATTGTCACTCTATGCCAACATAACAGAAAAATCAGATGGGCAATATGAGCATGATAAAATTAAAAAAAATCTTTTCAAAAAGATGTTACCAAGGTGCGGAGAGCAATAAGAAACTCTGGTCCTTGGGAAGGAATGACTTGAAGCATCTCGGATTAAGACATTGACCCTAAAGAAGAAGAGACAAGTGCACCTAATGAGTTACATGTAGTTCTCGAAAAGGAAAGAACAGTCAACATGGGTTGACAGATCCCCAGGTTGTCTTTCTAAGCTTTTGCCAGCATTTTTTCTATCACCAGGACTAGACTGGAAAGAAACTGGCTTTTCCTTAACTTCCTTCTCGTCATCCTCCTCACCATCGGCTCGGGGTATCCCACCCTCGTTCTCTGTCTTTTTCCCATCGGACTCTTCCTTATCGCTCGAAACAACAAGGTACTTGCCATCCTCATCCTTGGGAAAATAGACTTGAACTTCTAGTTCTCGGGAATGCCCATTAGTAGAACCCGATAATTCAGATTCTTGGGAAACCAAATTCAACACCAAATTTCTCGACTTCGAGAAGCACTTTATCAACTTTCATATTAACTTTCTCCAAATTTTTCTAAACATCTATACCTGAATCCTCAACTTCAACAACTTTCTCAACATTCGTATGGGAAATAACATCATCGATATTTATGTTACAAACAACAACTTCAGGATCATCTCCATCAACAACTTTCTTTTGAAACCACTGTTACTCTTGCGCCCATCAGACCTCGACTTCTGAAAGACCAGGGTCAAAGACGGTTAAAGAAAAAAATAGGGGAAAGTACATTTACTTAAAAGAATATAAAGACGAGTAATGTTTGTTGCCTTAATTGTCTCCTCCCCAGACTGGGAACCTCCACCCTTCTTTCGGCTCTTGGAAGACTGCAAGTAAACTCGGTAGCGTAAAAGATGAGAATTGATAAGTAAAAAATATAGAAGACAACTTACCATAGAAAGTAAGTATCTGATCCATGTTCACGACCCAAGGCTGGTAAGGAGCGCGACCAAGAACTTCAGGGGGAGGATTTCCCCCATATATAAAAGGGCAACGAATGATCAACAGAGTCATGTGCCAAATAGGGTCGTTGGTATATCGGAGGTGCTTGTTCGTGGTCTTTCCACCCTTGGGGTCTTCATACAACATCAATGTCACAGATGAAACCGACTAGGGCCTTAGGCCAGTACAATGGGAACTGGTACCGTATCCTTGTCGAGTGGGATAAGTGAAGCAAAGGTACTTGCACCCCCTTTATATATTCTATATATAATAAGGAGGATGCTCCAAAGTATGTCGTTAAAAGTTTCCTGAACAACTAAAAAGAATGGTAGTTGGTCGGGAAGGGTTATAAAGAGGAAGTTTAAGGCCAACATCGATTTAACCCTTGGTGATGATAGTAGTGATGTGTTTTAGAAATAGTGGTAAAGATTCGATACTCAGACTTGTGGAGATTTGATTTGTAAGCCTAATTTTTAATACTAAAAATAAAGAAGATTAAATTAAAATTGATTTAAGATTATGGAAACAACGGAGACTAAGGATTCCACCATTAGCCAATTTTTCAAGTGATTTAGCATTAATAATTATCTTGCAACTCATATATTCAATTGATTCTAAATATTGTCAAAGTTAGATTTTCAAAATAATAGTTGTAAATCAAAAGTATGAGACATCACCCTAAACTAAGCCTGACCCATCAAAAGAAAGCACAACTAATTGATAAAAATCACTATTTCAAATTTAACTCAAAGCAAATAATCATAAAAGAATTGCAAAAATTAATTAGATAAAAATTACCACTTTATTATTGGAAAAATGGTTTCCTCTGTCGCCTCAGCAATGGGTCTAGCTTCTCATATTGTAAACACTCTCAAAATATGTATTCATGACTCATAAGTTGTTTACAAAGATGAAAAGAGTGAAAATTACGTAAAACAGGGAGTTTTCAACGGTGTAATGGTGTTGCAGACAACTGTTTCCACTGTTAGATAAGAGAAAGTGCTTCCGCTGAAGATAAAAATAGTTTTTCTGAAGATATTTGTTGTTGATGGGTTGAAAAACCGTTGCAGCTGAAGATAATGCTGCAAAGATGAAGATATCCGTTGCAAATGGGTTGAAGAAACCGTCGCTTATTCCCTGTTCTTCACGCTTCAGCAGCAGAAACAGTTTTCTTCTGTTTTCTTCCCGATCCTTTCCCCTCTTTTTTACTCGATATCTTTGTTTTATATATGTTCTACAAACCCTAGCAACTTATCCTTGATCGATAAGGAGTCAAAATTCTATCCAAAACCAACTCTGATTCTTTGTTTATCGGAACAGAGAAAAACTTTTTTACTCGGCAGTAAACTCGATTTCCAGCCTTGTTTCTTGGATATAATTGATGTGTGGTTGTCCCTTTAGGTTTCTACTTCAATTTGGAGTAATAGAAAAGCGTTTTAACTCATGAAATTCGTTAACCAAATAAACCAGAATCTCACACGTGAAAAGTATGCTTCCCGCCTTTCTCATATTTGAACGGAAGAGAAGGGGTTCCCATATTCGATGTGCAAGTACCTATATCCAACTCCCTGTGGTGCACTTATCCAAAGTGTCGGTGCCTTTAGTAAAAAAAATCGGGGTGCTTTTATCACTTTTTGAACCGATTATTCCATAAATATTTATTTCCCAAAAAGACCTACAAACACATAAAATCACACAATAAGTACCAATCGAGCATTAACAATATAGAGATTTAAGAACAATCTAGACAAAAAATTGTATCTATCAAATACCCCAAAACTTATTATTTGAGTCCTCAAGCAAATCTAATCTAAAAAAAAAAAATCTAACTCACTTTCGTAGGAATCACGACTACACTTAGCATGTGCAACAAGCCTTTAAACCCATAGGTGTCCCAATCGGATGAGTTTTGGTCTCGTGAGGGTTTACAAGAGGTATACCCACAAAACCTTTACTCCAAACCCTAGTTACATGTGAACGATTGAGGGTAGACACTAAACAAGCTATTTAGTTGGCATACTAAGTTCTTCGGCTATGGGAATCATTACCCTATATATATGAGTCCAATTGATGTACACGAGTTTGCACTCAAGCATACTAAAATTCATATATAAGAAAACAAAGCTATACTCAGATAATCGTACAATGGACCACGATACTCGGAATCTAACAAACCACAATCACATGAATAAATTAAGAAGATGGATATGGTGATATAAATGTGCACATGTTGACTAAGGTGAACGGTGTTTCCCGTAATATCTATATGCACATTATGCCAAGATGAAACCTAAAGGATTGAGATATGCACCCACTTGTCTGAATCCTAATTCTAGTATCAACTATGCTGGTATATACAAGGGCCCCAACGGTCGATTTATACAACTATTTTTTTATTTTGACGACAACATGATTAGATCTTTTGAATCTAAGCGCATGCTCCTTGTCAGTAGATTACATGATAGTTCTCGTGGATCCTGCGTTCCACGCTTGCTTAGGCGACGGAGACAGGGAGAACACAGACATATTGATATCCAAGTATCAATTTTTTTCTTTTTTTTTCTTTTTATTTTACAAAAAGTATTGGTCTGAACGAAAATAAAATACAAAATGGGGCTTGATTCCAAACACTCTACTCCATCCTGGCGGTGGTAACAATTCGATATTCGTGCCCCACCAAATCACTTAGAGAAATATAAAAAATTGTAAAAATAAAAACAGAAAGTGATATGGTCGAGATAGACTCCGAGATATGGTGACGACTGTCATGTTATTTTTAACACCTGAACTCTGTCCTTTTATGAATAAACCATTTAACTGGGCACACCAATTCCTATAGAAAAAGAGCTAATTTTCCATCTACCTAGAATGGTTAATGTCATCCTGAATTGTTCACAAGTTTCTAAATTTTGGAGTTTTATTATGCACTAAAAAGTTTTTCCATTACCACCAAACTTAAATCCAACAGTGTCCTCAATGTTTCAAAATAAAGAGCAGTACCAATAGATAAGTAAAAAGAGGAATAAAGAGGTAAGTCAGAAAGACAATACCTGGGTGAACTGTAACAATCCTTCTACGGAGAATAAGACAGAAAATCAAAACCTAAAAACGAATAACAAAAATATACTAATGTACATAAACAACATTGATGGTCAATCAAGGTAAACAGGGTCCTCCAGAGGGACCTCCTCAACATCACATGTAAGAAAAGGCTCTAAAAATGGTTTCAATCTCTGACTGTTAACCTTGAAAGGATTTCTACCATCTTGAGTCTCAATCTCAATAGCACCATGAGGAAAAACAGTGCGAACAACAAAAGGACCGGTCCACCGAGAGCGTAACTTCCCGTGGAATAGATGCAAACGAGTATCATACATAAGAACTTTTTGACCTGGAGAAAATGACTTTCTTAAAATATTTCTACCATGTACAAGTTTCTTGTACTCCCTAGCACTAACATATGCATCTTTTTGAATCTCTTCCAACTGATTGAGCTGGAGCTTCCTATGAGCTCCTGCCTTGTCAAGTGAAAAATTTAACTATTTTACATCCCAATATGCTCTATGTTCTAACTCGACGGGTAGGTAACACACCTTGCCAAAAAAAATACGATAAAGTGACATTCCAATAGGGGTCTTAAATGCAGTATGGTATGCCCATAAGGCATCAGTAAGCCTCAATGACCAGTCTTTCCTATAATGATTAACTGTTTTCTCTAGAATATGTTTAATCTCCTTGTTGGAAACCTCTACTTGACGATTAATTTGTGGGTGATATGGAGTAGCTACTCTGTGAGTAATACCATATTTCATCATCAAGAGACTAAAAGCTTTATTACGAAAGTGTGACCCTCTATCACTAATTATGCTCGCGATGTACCAAAATGTGTAAATATGTTATCATTTAAAAATTGGACCACAACCTTGTGGTCGTTTGATTTTACATGAAACCGCCTCTACCCACTTAGATACATAGTCTATAGCGACAAGGATGTAAAAATAACAAAAAAGAATAGGAAAATGACCCATAAAATCGATGCCCCACACATCAAAGACCTCGATAACTAAAATAAGGTTCAAAGGCATCATATTTCTACGAGAAATGGTTCCTAACTTTTGACAATGCTCACAACCAACACAGTAATTGCGGGTGATATTAAACATCAAAGGCCAGTAGAATCCACATTGCAATCTTTTTGCAGTAGTCTTCTTAACACTAAAGTGACCCCCACAAGCATGATCATGACAAAAGGAAATAATACTGGTCTGGTCAATATTAGGTATATATCTCCTAATAATCTGATCTGGACAATACTTAAACAGATAACGATCGTCCCAAAAGAAATGCTTAACCTCAGCTAAAAACCTAGAACGATCTTGTTTACCCCAATGTTGAGGCATTCGACTAGTAACAAGATAGTTCACTATATTTGCAAACCAAGGTAATTGGAAAACAAAGAAAAGTTGTTTATCAGGAAAACTATCTCTCACATGAGGGAATCATCAGGGGAATAAACAACAAGCCTAGACAAGTGGTCTGCTACTATATTTTCTGCACCCTTTTTGTCTCTAAGTTTTAGAGAAAATTCTTGTAACAAAAGGATCTATCTAATCAATCTAGGTTTAGTATCCTTCTTAGACAGAAGGTACTTCAAAGCAGCATGATCAGTAAAGACTATAACCTTAGAACCTAAGAGATAAGGTCTAAACTTATCCCGCAAAAACAATGATTAACAATTCCTTCTTTGTGGTAGTATAGTCCAGTTGGGAATCATTTAAGGTTTTTCTAGCATAGTAAATCACATGCAATAATTTGTTTTCACGCTGACCTAAAACAACACCAATGGCATAATCTGAAGCATCACACATGATTTCAATGGGTAAATTCCAGTTAGGTGCCTGGATAATAGGGGCGATAGTGAGCAAAGTCTTAAGCTTATCAAAAGCCTATAAACAAGCATCAGCAAAGACAAAATTAACATCTTTTGCAAGCAGATTGCAAGGAAGTCTAGAAATCAAGCTACAATCCTTAATGAATCGACGATAAAAACCTGCATGCCCTAAGAATGACCTAACATCTCATACAGTTTTGGGAACCTGGAAGTCTTAATAAGGTCAACTTTGGATTTTTCTACCTCTATACCCTTAGAAGATACGATATTCCCTAAAACAATTCCTGATCGAACCATGAAATGTCAGTTTTCCCAATTAAGCACTCAATTCTTTTCCTTATACCTAGTCAGCACTAATATCAAATGAAGCAAGCACTTATCAAAAGATAACCCAAATGCTGAAAAATCATCCATAAATACCTCTAAAAACCATTATACCATGTCAGAAAATATGATCGTCATACAATGCTGAAAAGTAGCTGGTGCATTACACAACCCGAAAGGCATGCATCTATATGACCAAAGGGACATGTAAAAGTGGTTTTCTCTTAGTCGTCTGGGGCAGTAATAATCTGATTATAACTAGAAAAACCATATAGTAAACAATAATGGCTATGTCCAGTTAATCTCTCAAGCATTTGGTCGATCAAAGGAAGGGGAAAGTGGTCCTTCCTTGTGACCTTGTTCAATTTTCAACATCCATAAACTAAGTATGACCCATCAAAAGAAAACACAAGTAATTGATAAAAATCATTATTTCAAATTTAATTCAAAGCAAATAATCATAAAAGAATTGCAAAAATTAATTAGATAAAAATATACCACTTATTATTGGAAAAATGGCTTCCTCCGTCGCCTCTGCAATGGGGTCTAGCTCCTCATGTTGTAAACACTCTCAAAATATGTATTCATGGCTCAAAAATTGTTTACAAAGATGAAAATAGTGAAAATTGTGTAAAACAGGGAGTTTACAACGGTGTAATGGTGTTGCAGACAACTATTTCCACTGCTACATAAGAGAAAGTGCTTCTGTTGAAGATAAACGTAGTTGTTCTGAAGATATCCGTTGTTGATGGGTTGATTAAACCGTTGCAGCTGAAGATAAATGCTGCAAAGACAAAGATATCCGTTGCAAATGGGTTAAACAAACCGTCGCCTATTCCCTGTTTTTCACGTCTTCAACCGCAGAAACAGTTTTCTTCTTTTTTCTTCCCGAGCCTCTCCCCTTTTTTTTATTCGATATCTTTGCTTTATATATGTTCTACAAAACCTAACAACTTATCCTTGATCGATAAGGAGTCAAAATTCTATATAAAACCAAATCTGATTCTTTGTTTACTCGGAATAGAGAAAAACTTTTTACTCGGCAGTAAACTCGATTTCCAGCCTTGTTTCTTGGATATAATTGACGTATGGTTATCCTTTTAGGTTTCTGCTTCAATTTGGAGTAATCGAAACGCGTTTTAATCCCATGAAATCCGTTAACCAATTTTTCTCGGGGTGCTTTTATCACTTTTTAGCCGATTTTTCCACAAATATTTATTTTCCAAAAAGACCTACAAACACATAAAATCACACAATAAGTACCAATCGAGTATTAACAATATAGAGATTTGGGAACAATTTAGACACAAAATTATGTTTATCAAGTAGCTGTCGTCGAATGGTCGAACTCACTAAACTTCGCGAGATCCATAAAATCTCTCTGGCTGACATCAGAGTCACTTCAAGACTATGAAGGTTATGGATATCTTTGATGTTATAAGAAAACTGAAAGTCACCAAGATCTATAATCTTGGGTACATGTTTGTTTTCAGTACCCTTACAAGCAGAAAATAGTTAATTATCAGGAAAAATTAGATCAATCATATCACGGGCGTAGTATGAAGAATCAACGACTGGAGACTAAGAATCAAGCATAAAAAAAATTCAGAAAAAAATGAGTTTCATACTACTTTCTGGATTGTGAAGGACTTGATAAAGATTTCTCAGCTATGTTGATGATGATGATGACGACAATGATGATGATAGTGGTGACAGTGGTAATAGTAAAGTTAAGAAGGATAAGGTAGAAAACTAAAGAAGATACATAGAATTTTCGAGGAACTTTTAATGAATAAGCAGAGTAGCAGAGAAGGAAGAGTTTTGGAAGAAAATATTAGAGAGACTGATGAAGATGGCTATTGAAATTTCCTTATAACAGGGAGAAAATATCGAGGAAAGAAGTGAACTGGCGCTTGAGGTAGCGAGTCATAAAGCAAAGAAAGTGGATGACGTGGAAGCGGTTACCAGAAATATGAATAGTTTCTTCCCATCATACCCTTGGTACAAATGAAAAAAATTGAAAAAATATAGTGGTAAAATATCTATGGGCATGTGGAAGCATATGAGAAACCGAGCCACTGAAATAAAGGTAGAACGAAACACTGAGTAAAGCCTATGGATCCAACACAGTCACCAGATATTTATCATATCAATCCAGAAGTGTGAAAAGTGTAAATTAAATAAGAAGATCAACGACCAAGTTTGAAATGGGAGACCAAGCATTTGATGCCACTGGCATAGCAAGCATGAAGTGATCAAAAAACCAAAATGATATGGGTCCGACCACGTGAAGACTCGTGAGACAACATCTAATTCGTGTCGAGATAGCTACTATATCAGGAGCAGAAAAGAAGGTATTGGGAGCCATATACTAGAAATATCGGGCCCACCTCCCGACTAGAACACAACCACTTATGTGTACTCGTCTAAGATTGTAACTTAGTATTTAAAAGATTCACAAATTGAAACACAAATTCTTAATAAGGAAGTTTTCAAGGAATTGAACCGAGAATTACAACTTGTCAAATCCCTTGAAACTCGTCATGTATTGGGTCTAAATATCTTATTTAGACAAGTTGAAGTTCTGGAAACTAAGATTTCAATGTATGATTGTTGAAGGCATGTCAATAAACATACATCCTTAGATTCTTCAGAAAATGACAAAGAGAATCAATCACAATGGTTACTAACACAAGGTCCCAAAAGGATAAATAAGATTGCTCCAAGTAGCCAGATCGATCAACTTATCCAATATTCATTGTCAAAAATTAGAATCACCTCCTCACGAAAGAAGCAAAAATTATAATGAACATACTTCAAAAATTTAAAATATGGTGACAATATTGACTCAATAAACCTTGGTGAGAAAATTGTATTTCACCCCAACACGAGCTAATCATGTTGAATATGTGCATCCCTTGAAATATGATGATATCATCTTGCGTCATTTTGAACCAGGTCGTACAATATCTGGACTAAAACGTTAAAAAACTGAAGATATAAACCTCTAGATACAAGGTTTTAAAGGAGTAAAAACAAAAAAAGTGAAAATAATGTTTAAATTTATTTTTAATTCACTTGTAAGTTGCATCCAAGTTATATCCAAGTTATATGAGGAATGAAATTTTATGCGCTTAACTAGTGGTACAAGATTAAATATATATAAAAATATAAAAGACTTCTCTTCTACAACTTTTGTCAAATAGGATATTTTTTGGAATGACCGTGTGTTTTCAACGAAGAACACAAGAAAACCCGTTATGAAAAAGAATGGGAAAACAAATTTATTTTTGTGCATATTTTTTGGATAGTGTTAATTTGATATATTTGTTTGATTGGTTAATAGAATAATCTGGCAAGTAGAAATATAAATTTTTTTATTCCTAATCACCTAACTCTTACAAAATAAATATAAAAAATGAGATTAAAATATCTAAGAATGTGCACAGGATCACTTGGAAAAACGAGCAATAGCTGCCTAACATAAAGATAACAGAGTAGGCCTAACATAAAGATAACAGAGTAGTAATAAATGTCGACAATGTACAATTGGGAACCTTTGAGAATTATCATCGTAAGTTAACTTGAGTTGTTTCATTCTGTATTGGCACGGCGAGGCAGGGCGGGGTGGGGTTTATCAACTCGACTCCCTCGTTAGTATTCTTTCTATTTCTAGAAAAATGTTATTATCATTTTTCTATTTTAGCCTAAAAATAAATCAAATTGGAAAAATGATAGTAATACTTTTGTAGAAACCGGATGGAGTAGTTGATTAGTGAAAAAGAAAGAGGAAAAATTAATAATTTTTAGTTTAAGAACAAACCATTATTTAGTGTTAAAACCTTACTCCTGTACTTGTTAATGACTGATTATTACAAAGATGAGTAGTATTTAGTAGTAGGGCCCTATGGGACATGCTCGAATTTTGATGCTTTGCGAAGACCGCGACACGTGCTCTCACACAGCCGTCGAGGAGTCTTATGACACGCGTTGAGTCTTTACATATTTTCAGAACCTAGACACGTGCCCTTGTCTAGTTTATCGATGATGAAAAGTCCAGAAGCAAGTGGCGACATGTGGAGAAACCCAGATGCAATTTCCTAATATTATATCCTGTGTATTCGACTGTACGGTACCTCTCTGGCCCTGTCTCGTGTTATTATACTATTGTTTAACACGTTCTAAGCTTACAGCAAGGTTTTTGTTAAGAGAAATCCTATTATTACATCCTGTGTAGTCTACTGCTACGGTAACTCTTCAGCCATGTCTCGTGTTGCCATGCTATTGGTTAATGATTTCTAAACTTACAGTATAGTTTTGTTAAAATGAAACCATCAATTTACGGTGCATTGGTGATTTATTTTAGATGTTATGTTAAGGTTGAGATTCTAAATATAAATGGTAATAGGACTATCCGTTACCAATTCAACCAATTAAATTAATATATTAAATTAGTATTTTTAAAATATATATATATAATAATTTACAATTACGACTACTTATAATATGTAATGGCCAGTATGTAAGTGGAACTAAATTTATAAAAAAAAAAAGTTTACCTTTTATAAGACATCAACTTAAAGTGATCAAAAGATTTAAAAAAAACAAAATTGATAACATCAAAATAAAATAATAATTTTTTAAGGGAGAAAATAAAAATCTAATCGTTCTGATCACTTGAAAAATAAAATAATAAATAAAATCGGTTGAGTTATCAGTTTAACCATCTAAACCAACAGAGATATTTTACGTTAGTATAAAAATTCTTAATATATCCTTATTTTTAAAATAAAATATTTAAAAAATTAGTAAAAAAGTATTTATTACTAAACCAATATTAGATTAAATTTTCCTTTTTTCAAAGTATTTTTTAATTTTAAAAATCCATAAAATATAGTCCCGCATGGGTGGGGTTTGAAAAATTCTCCAAATCAAACCTATATTCTATATAATGTAAAAAAGTCTTTCATTTTTCTAAAAAAAAGAGAGTTAGAAAAATGTTTAACTGTAACTATAGATAATTCGTTGTTTTTTCGTAAAATTGGTATCATGGTAAAAATATGTGAATAAATCGCTTTGTTTGGAGACAATAAAGATTATTAGAAAAATAGAATTTTAATAAATATATATATATAAATTCATTTATTTTTTTAACAGGAAGATGTAAAATCTATTGAAAATGGGTCAAAATTGTGACAAAAGTACAAAACCGTCGGAGAGAAAAGGTTGCATCAGTAGCTAATACAAGCCAGCATTGTGCATAAAAGTAAGTTCTGTGAGGACTAAAATTGATTCATTGTTCTGGGCTCCTAATCAATCTAGTGCGCCATTGACAGAAATATGTGGCAGGAATCTCTAGGGCTAAGCAGGATTTTCATGTATCTTCCATTTAAAAATGGTAGAAATGTAGGTTTTTGGAAGGACTGGTAGCTTGAGAGAACTTCAATTGCAAAGAAATACCCCAAACTTTTTATAATAATTTTGCATAAGAATGTTTCAATTACTGATCTTAAGAGGTTAACTGGATGCTAAGCTTAAAAATAACTGTAACCCCAACCCCAAAGATAAAATGTTGAGAGTCTTTTCTAAAATGAAAAAAAAATAAAAAAAAAACAATGACCAGAACCTCCATCGAAACCATTCCTATTTGGCCAATACGGTGAATTGGCACTGTGGGGAATTTTTAACGGATACCGTTATGGTTATCCAGCAGTAGCTTTTTAAGGGATCATTCATTCCTGGATTATTCCTGCCCGAGCACGCTTAATTGCATAGCTTTTTGCAACATGTGAAGCCAGTTGTGCTAAAAGTCTTCGGTTTAGGAAAGGACAAACCATTACTTATTGCATTCGACGAACCCTACCTGCCGAATTGGGTATTACAATACCACCACCTTAAATTAGAGTCGTCCTCGGTTTAGAAATATATATCCCCATATCTCTGACATTTCCTGCCATTCGTGAGACCAGTTCCTGACCCAACCCGTCCGGCGTACTCTCTCATCCTCGGCAGGTGATCCATCGTCGGCTTTGATATCATTTGTAATGACTCGAACCTCCCGATACTATCCTCACTTGGCCACTGCAGTTATCCGGCAATGTGGATTTTTTCAACGGGCACCATTGCAGTTGTCCAGCAGCAGCTTCCCAGGAGGCCATCCATCCCTAGATTACTCCCGTCTAAGCATGCTTAACTGCAGAGCTTTTTTCCAACTCCGGAGCCAGTTGTACTGAAAATTCCTAGGTGTTAGGAAACGACAAACCATTACTTATATTCCATTCGGCGTACCCTACCTGCCGAATTGGGGTATTAAAATACCACCACCTTAAATTGGTGTCGTCCGACTCCGGAATATATAGCCTCAGATCTCCGGCGTTCCCTGCCACTCATGAGGCCAACATCTGATCTAACTCGTCCAGCGTACTTTCTCACCCTCGACAGGTGACCCATCATCGACTAATACCATTTATAATGACCCGAATCTCCACCGATACTGTCTCCACTTGGCCACTGCGGTCATCCGGCATTGTGGAATTTTTTCAACGGGCATCCCTGCGGTCATCCAGTAGCAGCTTCTCAGGAGATCACCCATCCCTGGATTACTCCCGTCCGAGCACGCTTAACTCTAAATATTTTACCAACTCTGGAGCCAGTTGTGCTTAAAAAGGCCTCGGTGTTAGGAAATGACAAACCATTACTTATATTCCATTTTAGAGAACCTTACCTGCCGACTTGGGGTGTTACAATAATTTGTAATGATCCGAACCTCCACCGATACTGTCCCCACATAGCCATTGTGGTCATCCAGCAGTGTGGGGTATTCTATGGGCGCTGCTGCGGTCATCCAGCAGCAGCAGTTTACTAGGAGTTCACCCATCCCTGAATTACTCCCGCCCGAGCACGTTTAACTGCAGAGTCTTTTTGCCAACTTTGGAGCCAATTGTGTTGAAAAGGCCCCGGTATTAGAAAATGATAAATTATTAGTTGTATTCTATTCGGCGAACCCTACATGTTGAATCGTGGTATTACAATACCACCACCTTAAATTGGAGCCGTTCTCGGCTCCGGAATATATTGAAGCCCAAATCTCCGGCGTTCCTTTCCCCTTATGAGTCCAGTACCTGGAACACCTCGTCCAGCCTTCTCTCTTACCCTCGGCGGGTGACCCACCATCAGCTCAGATACCATTTGTAATGACCTAAACCTCCAACGATATTATCCCCACCTGGCCACTGCGGTCATCCGGCAGTGTGGGATTTTTTTAACGGGCATCAGTCGGTCATCCATCCTCGGATTACTCCCGTACGAACACGTTTACCTGCAGAGCTTTTTACTAACTCCAGAGCCAGTTATGCTATTAAGGTCTCGATGTTATGAAAAGAAAAATAATTACCTATAATTCATTCAGTGAACCCTACCTGTCGAATCGGGGTATTACAAAGATGTGTTCTTGATTGTTGGAAGAGATAAAAAAATTAAAAATTTAAACATTATACGGTAACAAACTTGTACTTCCTCAAGTTTCATTATTGGTTTGGACCTCTATGCATAATTTTATACACACTTGAAACAAGCTGCATCATAAAGGTGTCACATTGTATTCTGCTTTATGTGCAATATGCGATGGACATGAAGAAACTTGCGACCATGTGCTATTGAATTGTAAATGTGTTATGTATCTTTGTTATTACTTATTCAATTCTATGCACTTAAACAGGGCCATGCTAGAGAGATTTGTAGATTTGCTAAAAAGCTGAAATTCTTTGAGACTTAAAGGAAATGCATAAGCACATATGTTCTGTTTTACCTTGTGTCATTCTTTGAAAATTATGGAAAAACAGGAATACTCTTTTTTGTAGCGGTCGCGCTAAGTCTAAGGACGATCTTGTTTTAGTTATAATAAAATGTATGTGTTTGGTGCTCGACAAAGGATACCTTCAAGGAATACACCACCAATCAAATTTTATTTCACTTGGAGGATATTGTTAAGCTTTAAATACTTGTTTCTTTTTGTGGTTTTTCTTCTTGATTTTTTCATAAATATCTTTTTCTTTTTAATATATATCTTTTTCTTTTCAAGAAGTTTTATTTAAAAAAATAACGAATACAAATAAAAGCCATAAAAACTAAAATCCAAAATCAGCTGTTAAGAATAGCCTCTCAAATTATAAAAAAGAGAATATGGGGAATATCCATCAAACAAATTTGCTGCGATAGATCAATTGTAAATAGTGCATTTCACTGCATAATAATCCGGTTCGTTTGTATTCTCTTGTTTGCGTATTATATATCATTTCTTTGTCTTCATATATTCAACCATACTGCAAATGCTAGTATAAACTAAATTCTTTCTGCTCTCTTCATACTTTTACTATAATTCCATTCCCATCGAGAATGCAAATTTTTGTGTTTGGCAAAATAATAAATATATATGACTTTCATTTTATGCAAAAATAAAAAAACGTTCAAAATTATATGATTAAATTTTCAAATATCTCACCTTGTTTCAAATACAATTGGATTCAAAATAATATTCTTATTTGCTATTAAAATTAAAAATTGTTTATATGAAGAAGTGAAAGCAAGACTTAACTATAAAATTGATTTTGCAAAATAGTAGCAGTCAGTTACAATAATATTCATTGCGAAATAATTGAGTACGAAATATAAATATGTAATGAATTTAGAATCTAAAATATTATCGTTTAAGTTGGCCAACGCTATTAATGGGATTACCAATTTATTTAAAGGTACCAAAATTTATATAAGATAATCCCTTAACACTGGATTGGTAACCAAGCAAACTGGTACTAGATTTATAACCAACAAAGTTCATACATCAAAATAATATATACAATATGATTTTATCTACCCAACCAAGGCTAATCGGCGCAATTCTCTTCTAAGACCTCAGCTCACCAAAGGGGACAAAAGGATTTTAATGGTTAAAAATCACCACATTTGAGTTGGACACAAAATTTCAGGTGATTATATTGGTTAACGAATACGTTCATATCATTTATTAATCTGCTTCTGCTTACAAAAAGGAATAGTGTTTGATCCCTTCTCTTCAATATCTGTATTATGCCGGTGCTTGGATGATAATTTTTTTAAAGAGAATATTATTATAAAGAGGAAAAAACAGTTTACTGATAAAGGAGAATTAAAAAGAGAATAAAAAAATTACAAACATTACATATGTAAAACTGTTCCTACTTTAAGAGTATTTGATTCCCATTCATATGGTTAAAAATGTCTTCCTCTACAGTCATAAAATGATTGCTTGCTTAATCAAAAGAATAAGCTCATCATCCTCTATAGAACGACCACCAAAAGCTCAGGAGTTGTGTTCTTTCCAAATTTTCCAAACAATAACATACTGGAATGATACTCCAAATTTTCTTAATTCTATCATTCAAACCACCTCTGATCCATGCTTGAAAGCAACCAAGAAAAGAGTCCGGATTAACCCAGCCAATCTTGAAAGCTTCAATGAAATGAGTCTGCACCTTAAAATAATACTTACAATTAATTAAAGATGATTATTAGTCTTTTCTGCTTCATGACAAAGATAGCACTCCTTGCTTGCCACTTGAATTTCCCTATGACTTAACATATCCAAAGTGGGAAGAGATTTATGGTAAACAGACCAATGTAGTCAATCTCGAATCTCGGTCTCATCGCGGCCGGAACCTTAACACCTTGACAACGATATCTCGGGGAGATTATCGGCCAAATCTTGGACTAACTATTAAATCTTTTATCCAAATTTTATATACCTGTAAAATATTAAAGCTATTGCAAATATAATACATAAACAGAAAATTTAAGAAAGAAAAATAGATAAAAATAACAACCATACTTTAAGTTCAAAGTTCAAAGTTCAAAGTTTAAAAACAAAAATAAACACCGCTTTCAAAGAACAACACAGTTGAAGATAGATTAGTAATGGTAATAGAATTAGTTTATACAAACAACAGTGACAGTAGATAGAGATACAAACAACAATGACAGTAGATAGTGTTTAGCAAAATATTATTTTTTTGTCTTCCTTGTAGCAAATTGTCATGACAGTGCACAAGGAGTTAAAAAAATGACTGTCATGATTGATTCAGATCACTGTTTGTACATTGTATCTTAAATTGGATACATATAATTGCATGATATTCTTATTATAATCATTCACCCAACAAGATGGAGGGACACAATATACTGAAAAGAGTGAAGACTTTAGAACTGAATCCCTCTACAAATGTTTAGGAAGGTGGGAACCACCTGACATGGGACTCAGAATCATCTCAAATGGGTTATAAATTATGTCTACAAATATGCTTCCTACTGCTGCAAAAAACACTGAGAATATGTGCAAATTCTCCAATCATCGATTGAGACTTTGGAGCAACTTTTTATTTCTTGCCATTTTGCTCTTAATGTCTAGTTTGTTTTTGAAGCCAACCTTTACCCTTCGGATGTCTATCCTAAATTAGTATGACAATGGATTAACAACTAAAACTAACTCTACAGGAGGGAAATGTAACATGGGTCCTTTGGAATGCCAGATGTGGAACAATTATCTTGCACATCTTGATAATGGATTAAAAACACTACAGAACTGCTAGACGACTGTACTAGCCTGCGAACATAAAACATAGGCAACTATCCCTCCATCAATCATTCATACATGAACCTAAAATTCTGCCCCTATAAACATTTTAACCATTCCAGAATTCGAGAAGGACCAAACTACATAGACAAACTATCAAAACAAGTCTAGATTGCATCACTACACATAGCAGCAATATCCCTTTCATGAAGACAGCACAACAATGAATGAACATTTATACATACTTAAAACCCACTATCTTTGAATTGAAGAATAATCATGAACAAAATGAGAATAATCCAGCGAGCATTTTTACATTTCTAAAATTAAACAACCCATTTCTTGATTAGCATGATACTGAATAATAAACCAACCAACACTTTCAAATTTTCAAAGAGGATTTCAAACATATAGTTTATGAGCACAAACTAAGCTTTTAACTATCTGAAGAAATCCTTGTAAAAAGTCAAGAAATAAATATATACTAACATTTTAAGATTATTACTGTAAATGAAAAATTACAGAGAGAGAGTGAGGGTTACAGAGAGAGAGAGTGAATGATTCATAACCATGGCACTGAGGAAGATTAAGTGATAGGGTTTTTACCTTGAAGAGAGAAGATTCGGTTAGAAGTTAGAACAAAAGAAGAGGAACTGAGGAAGATTAAGTGACGCCGCGTAAGAAGAGAACAATAATGGTAGAAGAGGAACTGAGGAAGAGAACTGATGGTTCAAAACTTCAAATTAGGTTACAGTCTCTTACAGAACATAAAGAAAAAAGAGAGAAGTTCCCATTTTGTTTGATGATGGTTAAAATAGGTTTCTGTTTCAAGAGATCAAATTAGGACCGTTAGATTTCTATCATTCTAATATATCGACCGTTGGATCGTTTAAAAGATTAGAGACCGTTAGATTAAAATGATAAATATCATTTTTACCCCTAAATACGGATGTATCGTCGCGGCCGAGATATCGGAAATTCAACCGATATTTACGTTCGAATCGCGGTGACCACAATCTCGAATATCGTCACACTTTTCGACCGATACCTTGAAAAGCACCGATATTTTGGTCATAACGGCCGAAATTGACTACATTGAAACAGACCATGAGACTGATCTAAGAGGAATTTTCTTCTTCCAAAGAAAATTCTGGAAAACACAGTCCTCACCACCTTCACTCAACATGGCATATACTTATTAGAGCTGAACCCCCCATAACTTCAATACTGTCAACATCCATAGTAAAAGCAAGAGAGGGACCCAACTCATTCGACAATAAGTCCAACTCTAACTGCTCATTATCATCAAGATTCTTTTTGGTCTTGATCACTCGCTGGTCAATCTGAATGTCTTCATCAATAGTTGTATGCTTTTCACTACAAGCTTTAAACAAGAGTGGAACGACATGCTTCAAAATACCCAGATTGTTCCACCTGTCATGTAGAAATCAAACTGATTTTTCCAATATTAACCTTTATGTTACCGTGACTCTGCAACCATTCCGAGTTCGTCACTATATTTTTCCAAAGCCCAACATCATAAGGTTTGATGTCGTCTACTGGAAGTAACATATTTTCTCTAGTACCAGTCTTCTCTTGCACAATCCTCCATACTGCCTCTTTCTCTGAACTTGAAGACATACTTCAACACCATAAAGAGCTTTGTTAGTATGCTTCAGATCCTGACACCTAGACCACCTTTCTTCCTTGATTTACATATCTTTCCCCAAGCAACACGACACTTTTTTTTTCTCCTCTATAGCACCCCACAAAAAGTCCCTCCATATTGGAAGAAAGATTGAACAAAGACAAAAAATACACAGGGATGATGGAAAATTAAAAACTAACTCATCTGGTATGAGGGTTTTATCATAATGTACAACAACCTCATAAAAACTACAATGTAACCAGAACCACAACCATTAATGGTAGGAACAATAATTTAAATTACTATTTCATAGTCAACAATTTGACGATAATTAATGGGAGGTTGATATCTTCCGAGGATAACCTACATGACTAGTACAATATTATCATTGCCTTTGTCATTAAGCCTTAGTTCATTGTTATGTGAGTCCTCTGATTCTCCGATTAAATTGTTTTTTAACAATCAAATTCGAGGCAGAACCATCTTAAAAATAAGAAAAAAAGATTCATAATAAAGAAGATTTTTTTTTTTAGTCTGAGCAGTTGGAATTTGACGTAGTTGTTGTATTGCATGCCACCGGCCGCACGTAGTTAGCTGTTGAAAACGGAAAAGAAGTTGATCTTTCCACAGCTTGTACATCAACGCCTCTTGAATGCCTTGAAAAATCTACTTTCGTTGAAGTAGGCTACTGAGTCAGGTGTCTTTAATCATGTTCCAAAACGAAGAAAAGTGCCTTTAATCACTATTTTGTTTATCTGTAAATTATATTTCTATTAATTAATAAATCCTCACCACTATTCTATTAAGTTTTCAATGGATTTTCTGTTTATTATCTGTTGATTTCAATTGTTTATCAATTGGCTTCTTTTTCCCCGGCAAGTGGTGGAGCATCGGATTTCGAGAACACGCCTCGGTTATTAAAATTTAAATCTGGAGTCCTCAAATTTTTAATGTACGAACTCATTTGACATGTGAGGGGGAGACATTAGTATGATTTGGACAAGAATCAGGGCACAACCCATACATTAGACAGTTTTAAGTACGTTTTATCAAAAGAAAAAAAAGAGTTTAAGTACGTCCATGTTAAATTCAGGATTCAGCGCATGCTTAACAACTCGGATACGTAAATAAAAAAGAAGAAAAAAGTACAAATGATTTATCTGCGATTTAATTTCATCCAGAATTTAATAACGGTGACAACGGTTGCACATGGATACAGGTACAGCTATATCTGTATCTGTATCAGTATCCTAAAAAATGTTATGATATTTGTATATGTCCAATATCCGAACGGATATGAGGATTTTTCTTTCATATCCATATATAAATTAAATTTTGAATATCAGGTAATTATCTGATCCGAAAACTAATAAGGTCATAATTCATTTTGATTAATTTCTAACATCTCTAAATTATAAATATTCATCCAATAAAAATAGCATAACACCATAATTGATAATCAAAGGAAATTGTATGTAATTAAACATAATCCAAATTCCAAGTCCTAAAAATTGAAAAGCGACGTACATACATATATATATATACAATATATATAAAGTACTCGGATCGGATTTTTTTGGATACGGATATCACTGTTTTCATATCGTATCCGTGAAAGTAATATCTCGGATATATTTTTCGGATACACGTATCCGAAATTTAATTTCGGATTTTATCCGTAATTTCGGCTACGGATTCGGACGAATATCGGAGTTTTCGGTTATCCATTGCCAGCCTTAGAATTTGGTCCTTACCTCTTCCCATACTTTTAGAATGAAGCCTCATATATGGGCTTATGGTTTCAATATAGGGGTTTTTCCAGGGTTGAAGGTATCCAAATATTTGGTTAGGGGATGTCCTAAACAATACCAAAATGTCTAAATTATCCTCCCTCTAAAATTAAAACATAATAACTAAATCAAAACCCTATTCTAATCAAAATGTGTTCATCTTCTTCTCTTGAACATCATCAGCAACAACCCAACCAACAAATTAAACATCATCAACAATCCAATTAAGAAATCCAAGAAAAAATCAGTGGACAATTTCAAACTCCCCAACAAAAACACATGGTTTATGTTAGGTATTATTCGAAAAATTCTACGTTTTATTTCTCTTTTTTGTGCTTGAAAATTGTTTGATTGATTGATCTTTTATTAAAAATTAGATTTTCAATGTAATTCTGAGGGAGTTCTTGAATGAGCTTTTTACGGTTGGGTTTTGGTTTATCTAACCCAATCGTAACCGACCAAACCCAACCGTGACTGAGTTACAGTGGGTTCGATATACCAAACTCAACCGTAACTGGTTAAAAATTAGGAGTTACGGTTACAAATTCATCATCACCTAACCGTAAATTAGTCTTTGGCTACGAAGGGAAAAACTCAACCGTAAACATGTCTGAAAAGCTAAAAAAATCAATCTTTGGTTGAGTAAATCACGATTTCCATCATGGAGTATGTAAAATTTGGTTTCTATATCGTATAAGGATTCACCCACCTCAAATTTCTCACTAGAATCACTCATTTTGGCTGAGTGAATCAAAAACTAGGGTTTTTCAAAAATCTCCAAAAAATTCTCCCTTTTTTCTTTTTCTTTTTCTTCCTACCAAAACAAAACATATAAAAATATGATCTGATTTCATTAAGTATAATATTATTTTATTAGTCTAATCTATTAGCTAATTAGATTAATTATTAGTAACTAGATATGGATAGTTTAGTTATTATGAAAATATAATGGATACATAAGTTTTAAATTGGATAACTAATAACCCTATTTTATTTTCACATAAAAAATTATTCTATGAATCCATAAGCTCCTATATGAGGATTTTTTAGAATTGATGCATTACTCTTATTCTACACTATCATACTAACAAGACTTGACAACTTTGATACCACTAGATATGGAAAATACTTTATACCCGGATTTCTTTCCCCAAAATTTCTCTTGCTTATACGCTGTGTGCGTCGTTTCTTTACTGGTCCGTGACTTTCAATCTAAGACCCACCGAGTGCTCTAAAAAGTTCCCTGTATTTAGATTTAGGATTTAAACGTGTGTCATATAATGTGTTGTAAATAGTAACACATGTATTTTTTGTTCTCCTAAACCAGTGCAAAATCAGGTGTATTATATATATCGTAACAATTTTGTTATAATTTTTAAAACTTGGTAGTACATAAAACATTTCTCTCTCATTTATTCGAATTATATGGCAATCAAAATGAATACTATATTCATCGATTCACACAATCATTTTCTTTTTAAGTATAACCGTGCAATTTATTAAACTGGTAGAGAAATTACACGTAAGTAAGTAGTATTTATAGAGTTATTTAGTATAAGTTGGTTAATAAAAAGAGGGATTGCCTGGTCCCATATTTTTGTTGATAAATCCCCTGTCTGACTTCCATCAACTGCGTGGTTAGTGAGTCCATCGGATGCTTGGTTACCTTCTCTATTATTATGTTGTATAATACAATGAGGTATTTGGCATTATATGCCTTATTTCCGTGATCATTCCTAAGATATACCAAGGCGGCTCTGCTGGAGATGTAAGAAATTTCATGAGGTTTTCCGAGTCTGATTCAAAAATGACCTTCGGCCACTGTCTCTCTGTTGCAGCTTTGGAGGCCAGAAGCATGACCCAGGTTTCAACTGATAAGACGGTTGTGATTCCGAGAGGTTGTGCTAACGCTAAAACTATTCTTGTCTCTGAGTTTCTGCAGATGAAACATGCACCCGATATACCTGGGTGTCCTCTGGCAGCATCATCTGTATTGATCTTAATCCAATCCAGTGTAGGGATGGTCCATCCCAATGAGATTGATGTTGTTCTTCTGCTGGTGTCTGATGGGTTCATAGTCGAAGATTCTCCAGGGATAACCGGCGGCCGAGCTCTCATTGCCCAACTGAATTCCTGTTGTAGGTTCAACGCTCTCAAAACAATAACATCCGATATTGGTTGGGAATTTTGAAATATACGCTCATTTCTGGTCAACCAGAGGGACCAAAGGAGAAAACAGAAGGAGGTTGTGGTTGGGGGGGGGGGGGGGGGGGGGGGTGATTGTTTTAAAAGATGGGTGATAGTTGTTTGGGGGGTTATAAAAGTCGGAAGGGTATTGTTATCTGGATGATTATTTGAGAGTATGAGGGTGTTCCAGGCTATACTTGCTAATGGGCATCGAAGGAGCATGTGGTCGGCCATCTCTGGTTCAATGTTGTACTGGGTACAAAGATCTAAGTTGACGATATGTATGCGAGAAAGGATGGAGAAGGTGGGTAAGCCTTCATTGATTGCTTTCCACAAGAAAAGTTGTATCTTAGGCGGGCAATGTAACGTCCACAGGAATTTAGAGAATGGTAGGGGGTTCTGGTTGGTTTGTTGGTTTACATCTTGGGTTAGACAATTATATCCAGAAGCGGTGGTGTATCTTCCGATTTTTGAATGCGGCCAGATAATCTCATTCCGAGGGCTGTCTTGGGGAAGGTGGATGTTAATAATTTTTTGTTTTGCGAGTGGCGGAAGGGTGTCGAGTTTTTCATGTATCCAATTGTGGGTTATAGGATCAATGATATCCAGCAGAATTTGGATATGCTGGCATTGTATAGGGTCTAGGTTGGGGAAATGTGGAATCCAATTAGTTTGGATAATGGTTGTTAATCCGTTACCCACACGGTGGGAAATATGATTTTGGACGATGGGTATGAGTGAAGCTAATTGTCTCCATTGTGCACTGGAAGAAGATGGAATGATAAGAGGGTTTAGGAAAATTGGTTGGTTTTTGAGATATTTATCTTGATATATACTGGCCCATATGGAATCAGGGTGGTCATGTAAATTCCATATCCTTTTCATAAGCAATGTTTTATTATGCTCACTACTCTTTTTAATACCAAGCCCACCTGCTGAAATAGATTGGGATATTTTGTCCCACCCTATAGGATAATTTTTTTTTACCGAGGAATCATGGCCCCATAAGAAGTTCCTAGTGATACAGTCTATTTTTTTATGCACATGGGTGGGGAGAACTTGGGTTTGCGTAAGATGGTTAAAGGTGGGAGTTAACGAAGTTTTGATGAGTACTAATCTTCCAACATGCGTTAGGCATTTTGTTATCTATCATTTTTCTTTCCTTGCTAGACTTTGAAGCATAGGTTCGAAAATATGCCGAGATGATCTTCAATGCTTGAATTGGACCCCTAGATATATAGGGGGTTGGAAGTGGTAGACATTTCGAATAGTTAATGTATATTATCCAGTTCGTGTTGATCTAGTCTTGGATGATGTATAGGATAATTTTTTTTTACCGAGGAATCATGGCCCCATAAGAAGTTCCTAGTGATACAGTCTATTTTTTTATGCACATGGGTGGGGAGAACTTGGGTTTGCGTAAGATGGTTAAAGGTGGGAGTTAACGAAGTTTTGATGAGTACTAATCTTCCAACATGTGTTAGGCATTTTGTTATCTATCATTTTTCTTTCCTTGCTAGACTTTGAAGCATAGGTTCGAAAATATGCCGAGATGATCTTCAATGCTTGAATTGGACCCCTAGATATATAGGGGGTTGGAAGTGGTAGACATTTCGAATAGTTAATGTATATTATCCAGTTCGTGTTGATCTAGTCTTGGATGATGTATAATTGTGGATTTGAAAGTATTAATTACATGTCCTGTTGAAATACCATAAAAATGGAGTAAAATCTTGAGGTGATTGCTGCTTTCTGTAGATGCTTTGAAAGTGGTTAGGAGGTCGTCCGCATACATTAGGTGCAAGGCAGGTGGTGTTTTTTGGGATATTCGGAGTCGTCCAATAAGGTTTTGGATTTCCAGGTTTCTTAAATTTGTGGATAATATCTCCGAACAAATGATGAAAATATAGAAAGATAATAGATCTCCTTGTCTTATACCCCTTGAAAATATGATATATTTGTACGGAGTGCCGTTGATATCCGAACGGTATGTTTGTTACGGACTTTCATCATAATACTATAGCCTTAAATCCAATTTCCCAATATTTGTAACGACCATTGGCGATTTGGAAAAGTTGCAGATTGACTGAAACAATTTTCGCAACATAGAGTGCTGAAAAGCCTGATCGAGATAGCTCAACAAATCAAAAAGAATTAAGACGTAAATTGACTGGAATGCCCCAATTTGGGGGGGTCAAGTCTCATTTCTGCTCCGACGAAAAAAAATAAACAAAAGTGCCCCAATCTGTTAGTTTTTCGGTTAAGTTGGGACAGAAATGCCCCAATCTGTTAGCAAAAATAAGCAAAAATGCCCTAAAAATATGCAAAAAAACTTTAACTTAACCGAAAAACTAACAGATTGGGACATTTTTGTTTATTTTTTTTCGTCAAGATAGAAATGAGACTTGACCCCCAAATTGGAGCATTCCAGTCATAAGCCCTAATAATTAATAAGCATTTGAAAAACAATTAAGCATAATAACAGTGTACGGGAAAAAGAATCCTGATGGTTATCAGCTATTATAATTGTCTAGCCAAAGGCCACTAAAAAAAAAGAAGAAGCTCACTCATTATATTCTTTTTATAACTAAATAGAGATCAGGGTGAGAATGGGAAGCAATGAGACACATAATGATCCGTACGGACATTGATAATTTAATGACCTAACTTTCACCACTCGTATGAAAATGCACTAAAATCCGTACTGAAAGTGAGTGAGTGAGTTCTTAACTGGACAGGTGGGCATACAGGAAGGGCTTGTCGTTACACATAACAGTAAAGGTCCCTAACTAGTTTGGTTATACTTTCTCAGTCCTATGAAAATTGAACATTTTCATCTTTTTGGTCCCATAATGGATGATTTTTCATTTATTATATACATAGTTATTCATAAGAGTCATAACTAGTGTTGGTTATCTTTTTTTTTTAAATATAAAAATTTTAATAATTATATTATAATATAGTACAACATGGTAGATAAATAAAAAATACAAAAAATAATTTACCTTTATGTTCTTTTTAAAAATTTATGTAAATACCGAAAAACTTAATATTTATAGGACGAAAAAAATATTAAACTAGATAAATTTTCATAGATGATTATGTGTCATAATAAATTAAGAGTAGGGATTATGGGATGAGAGTTCTCATTTAATGGATGAATTTTATCAAAAATAAACAAATCAGACTCCATTATGGGTAAAAAGTAGAGTCTCTTTCGCCCAAAGTTTTTAATACACTCCTTCAATCGAAGGAGTGGTTGTTAGTCTTCACTAGACGGTAAACTTGAATGGTCTGGATAAAAAAATAATTAGACGGGTAAACTTCAGTCGTCTGGGTATTTATTTCAATATTAAATTCTTAAAACATGGATCCTACCTATGTTATTAATAATAAAAAACTAGATAAACTTACAAATGGAAAATCTTTACCCATCCAAGATCTATTTTGTTATACTAGACGTGAACACTTTACCTGTCTATCTCTCTATTTCACTAACTCGCAGTGTAAAAATCACTCATTTATTTTAAAATATTCTCTCCCATAGCCCTTGTTTTAAGTGGTATTTATATGCTTTGAGGTACTAGTTTGCTACGAGGGATTGGTAGCCTCCGTTCTTCTAGACTAGTTTTACCTCTTCGTGAGTTTTAGCTTTGCCAAAGCTATACAAGATAATGTATTCCGTATTAAAACATGATTTTATATCGAGTATAACTGTTAACAACAACATAGATATAAAACTGGGTCATAAATGTGTCAACTGCGTTATCTCACGATTTCAACTAACAAGCTGCGTGACTGCACTGCAGGTTCTAAAATAGCAACTTATGGGTTTAGAATTTGGTCAATAAAGATAATATCAACTCAAAATGACTTGTGGTGATGTACGGTTGTTAAAATAAGAGTACAGAGTTAGGGTCTTAGGCTTAGCCTCATAGGGTGTTGGTTGTAATTACGTAAGTAGAGGAAACAGAAGCATAGATATTTAAGAAATGGGAACGGCGCTGTGTCTGTCCTTTCCCGATAAGACCGGCGAATGCCTAAATGGAGGAACGCTTAGGGCATTGAAGCGCGAGCCCAAGATTACGGATAAAACCGTTCATTACTTCCAATTTTCTTGTCAAGAACCGTCTCCCTAACTCATCTAAGCACTCCATCCACTTCACAGACAACATTCCCATGCTCATTATAACTCATCTCTTCATTTTCAGACAGAGGACTAGTAGTGATAATTGATTTTAAGGTGAATTGGATTATTACATTGAAGTGAGTAGTTGAAGAAGAAGAAGAAGAAGGAAAAGAAGAGCTAAAACTAGAATTGTCCGTACGGTTTAGAAATAGATAAATTTAGTTTTTAGGTGTTGGGATTTCGGAATTGGAAACTCGAGAAAGAGTAAGTAAGCAGGAAACAGTAGCACAGGAAATCCGCGATTGAATACTAATAGAGAAGGAGAAAAATTGGGAAACCAACTTGCAAACAACGTTTTCTTTTCTTTCTTTTTTTGTTTCTCTTTCTCTCTATCTGGTTTTGATTCATCATAGCTTCTCGATCTTTGTTAAAGTTTTGTTAATCTGTTTCGAGTAAGTTTCTTTAGTCAAATAATTTCTTCTATAAATTTGATTATTTCTTGTGTTAACCTTGTGCTCATAAAAGAGTTGAAACTTGAAAAATGTAGTACAGATCCATCAGTTATAACTAATTTATTCATGTTTTCCTCGTGGAGTTGTGAAACAGCTAATAATCAATCTCTGCATCAAGCTTAAAGGCCAAATATTGGAAAATTTCAATTTCCTGTAAACAATAAAAGCTTAAATCTTTAGCAGATCCACCTTATTGCATTTCAAGGTAAAAAAATTACCCCATTTACTTTTAAACGTCGAATCCTCTATTTTACTCTGTTTTTTAACTTTTAGGGTTTGAGTTTATCTTTTATCTAGCTACCAAAGACTGTCTAATTATTAATCAGGCTTTACTGTACGACTTAATTACAAGCATCAGATACTTTTTTTTCTTTCTTTCCTATCTCAGCAGTAGGTGCAACTGAGCAGAGAGAAATAGTGTTTGGAAGGAAAGGAAAGAGAGAAATGAGAGAGAGAACAGCTCATCTGTTCAGAGCTAGCTAGGTTTTTGCTTTTGCAACAAAAAGATAAACGATAGCTGACATTTTTCCGGCTTAGAGCGTGATTGATCAAGAGAGATTTAACACACACAAAAAAGTACTGAAACAAGTCGTCATCAATTAATGCAAGAAACCAGTACTGCTTCCACCTGCCGCACCCTTTCGTCAAAACCCTAATTCTCCTACTGCTGCAACTGTTACCGTTCCTGAGACAGAGAAAACACACAAAGAAGAGACTTAATTTCTCTCTCTTTCTTCTCGATTGTGGAGGAAAAATAAATATTAATTAAAATAAGATCTTATTGTTGTTTTTAAGTTTTCTCGAGAAAGGCATGAAAGCGGTATGGAGGTGGACGATACTCAGAGTCATCATCAGCCTTGTAAACTGTCAAGGATTACTAGTAACTCTAGAAACGATTCCAACAAATTAGGAAGAAAAGGAAGCGCTGATAAATATCAACAACAACAAGATGCTGAAGATGATGAACCAGCAGATCAAAGAAAAGTTATTAATGTTAATAGCGCTATGATTAATACAACTGCTGGCACTGCTGGTGGTTTTGATATTGGTAGTAATGATAATGGTAGACTTAGAGCTTGGCAATCATCAAGAATTTTTAGGGTTTCAAGAGCTTCTGGTGGGAAAGATCGTCATAGTAAGGTGTTAACAGCAAAGGGTCTTAGAGATCGGAGAGTTCGTTTATCGGTATCTACAGCTATACAATTTTATGATTTACAAGATCGTTTAGGTTATGATCAACCTAGCAAAGCTGTTGAATGGTTGATTAAAGCTGCTGCTGGTGCTATTACTGAACTTCCTTCACTCAATGCTACATTTCCAGACGCACCAAAACAACTATGTGATGACAAGAGAAGCCACAACAACGTCAATTTGGAACCGAGATTGGACATGGCTGAACTGGAATTCGAGACGGGTTCTGCTTATAATCAGCATCATCAGCAGCAACAACACAATCTTTCGCTGTCGAAATCAGCTTGTAGTAGCACTTCAGAGACAAGTAAGGGTTCAGTTTTATCTCTTTCTCGATCCGAGATCCGAGTAAAAGCTAGAGAACGTGCTAGAGAAAGAACTGCTAAAGATAAGGAAAAGGAAAAACCAGATGAAGCTCCCCATCATTCTTCTTCAACTTGCCGTCGTCCACAAAATTCACAGAACGCTTCTTTTACAGAACTTCTCACTGGTGCTCAACATAACAATAACTCCTCTTTGTCAGCAGCCCAACAAAACCTTGGTTTCTCAAATTTTGTTCTCAATAAGCAACACCGTCCTTTAGCTCCCCCACAGATGGATTATTTCAGTGGGGGCCTTTTTGGGGGAGGTACATTGAGGAACAATAATCACTACTCATCATCCGGATTTTCAACTCAAACCGACTACGGAAATGCTTCTCAGGCGTCGCCCCACACAATGGGGGCACCACCACCTCCGTTCACTGTTACTGCTGATCATCATCACCATCAAAGTCAGCAGCATCCAGAGATGCATCAGTTCTCATTTTTATCGGATCACCTTATTCCGGACACAGCTGCTGCTACCGCCGCCAATGGGAACGAATATAATCTAAATTTCACAATCTCTTCAGGCATTGCTGGTTTCAATAGGGGGACCCTTCAGTCCAATTCATCACAATCTCCGTTGCCTCATCACCTTCAACCGAGATTTTCTTCTTCTCCTTCAGATGGACCAAACATGCCATTCTTCATGGGAAATGCGGCTTCTTCCATCACAACCGCAGGGAATCAGTTCCCATCTGGATTTGACGGCCGCCTTCAGCTCTGTTACGGAGATGGCGGAGGCAGTCACTCAGACCTAAAGGGAAAAGGGAAGAACTGAAAAGGCTAAAACACAATATATAAGTGTCTTGGCTCATCTTCATCTTTACTAGTAAGTGTTCAATCTCTGCAATTATATTTTGATTCTCATTGCTTTCCTTGTTTTACTTCTGTTTAATTAATCAGTTCATATATGGCCTCTAATTAGTGGGATTGTGTTTTCATTTCTTTAATTAATGTGTGTTGATTACATTTTGACTCCATTCTTTGGTATAATATTGTCTTGTTCCTCTACATTGAATCATGCGACAATGGGATCTGCTTCATTGTCTGTTTAGTAGTAAATCTCTTACTTTCTTTTGACATGTGTCTAGCGATCCATGAGCTTTAGGTCTTTAACCTCAGTGTCCCTCCAATAATCCAATGGGTTTATTTGAAGGTCAGGTTTTAGAATATCAATACAATTTTAGTCATCCAACATTATACCGGCGCAATGTCGGAAGTCAGCCACGTTTCACTCTTTTGCAGAGATTTTGCTTCAATATGTTCATTTTTGTTTCAGCATTATCGTGAAGAAACCATTTTTTTTTAAGTAGTTAGCTTAGTTACAATTGTAATTAGTTTTTGTTGAGCTTGCCTTTTTATATTACCCAGACAAAACATGTTAGGGTTTTGAATAAAAATAATAAAATCCATAGTTAATTAATTTATGTTTAGGTTTTCTTCTCGATGAATTGGAGAAAAGTCTTCTAAACATGGGATATCTTACATAAAAATAAAAATAAACATAGGATAACTATAGTTTAGTAATTATCACAAACTGCTGCATTCTCTAGGTTCTATAGTGAATGATTAGTGGTCCATTTTCTTGAACATAATCTTTATAAAGGTAGATTATAAGTTCTCAAATATGAAGATACAGTGTAGATAAATAAAATCTAAAAAAACTTAATTACTTTAAAGTTTTACTGTTAATAGCCTTTAGGATATGTATTATCTTAGAAGTCTTACTGAAAAAGTAATTTTTTAAGCTCTATTTTTAGTAATAGATATATGTCTAGATCTTCATATAACATAGTTGTAGGATATTCTCTTAAAATTTATTTTTTCTTAAAAAAGATAATTTATTTTTATCTTTAGTAATACAAAGATTTTCTCTAAACAATTTTTCTTAACCCTAGATAATTTTTTTTGTTATCTTTGTTAAACTATTTATCAGTTTTGTGCATACCGTTAGTTATCGTGTCAAAGTAACGTATTGGACACAAGACATCAATACCGTACATGTGTTGTTGTAAGTAACACAGGTTCAAAGTTAAAAAACATCAAAGTGATGTCGGCTTTTGCTGGAAGTTTCTTTTGGTGTAGTTAATTTTATGGATTGCATAGGATTTCAAGGGCAATCTTAGGTTCAGCACCTCGGGTATGTCTGAGAAGATGAAAAATGTGCATGACCCTATAGGAAAAGTTTCCTAACATAGGTACTGGTACTGGTACAACAAAGTTTGCCAAGAACTGAATCTTTGCTTGAATAGAAGTGAAATGCTTGGCCTGTAGGAAGGATGCTGCAATCCGTATATCATTAACGGTAAGGTGGAAACGAAGAAAAAAGAGCGGCTTGTTATAGAGTCCATTTTGTGGACACTCCTCTAATTGATGGCCTCATTACCATCTATATTTAGAATCTTGATCCTCGTCATATAACTTTTAAAATTAAATCAACGGTGGAGATCAAAATGCCATGTGCACACTCGTTAAAATGTGCATAAAATCGGATTTGTTTATGGTGAAATTTAAGAAAATATTATTAACTATTTGATTGCCACCGCATCTCGAAAGCTCACCAACGTGCTTTATGACTTGGTTAGTATGGGTTGCTTATGAATTGGGTGACACTGGTTTCATAAGCTTAGCTTCACTTCGGCCACAAACTTTTCTCCTTGAGTAAAGCTACAACTGCTTTATTTAGTGTGAAATTCTGAACATCCCATAAAAGGTGACTCATTCAAGCCAAACCTGGTTGAGGAGGAGTTGCGCTGAAACTCACATAAACACTGTCATCATGATAAATATATTTGGGTCTTAGCATTGGAAGATTATTTATTTTTCTCACTCTAGGAGGGAGAAAAGTTTGGCACATTATATAGAAGTGGAGAAAGTACAGTGCAGATTGAGTTTGACACGTAAAACATAGAAGTAGCCAAGTGTAGCTATGTAGTCATTATTTACCTCAAGCTATAGAATAGTTTTAGTTGAATTACCAAGTTTTTGAATCATCTGGCTGATACTAGACAAAGGATTGTTAGTTATGTAAGAAAACTCTTAAAGAGTGTTAGAAGAGAATTTTCTAACTCTTATGCTAGTTAAGCACAAGCACCTACTTCTAGAGTCTTAAGAATTATCTACCACATTCTAAGGTATGACATTAGCAAGACTCCGTAAAACTGGAGAATAAGAACTGTATGCTTCTATTTTAACAAGTTTTTTTTTAGATTTATCATTGCATGCTGTAAAGGGTAAAATGAATTGCACGCCTCGTTTCCTAGTGCTGACTTTTTCCAGAAGTAGTTGCGCTTATCGAAATGCTTCCTTCAGTTAAGTTGTTTGATCATCTCAGTAGATATGGTTGAATATCTACTTATTTATTTTGCGAAGACATTCTAATTTTTTGGATATGATCTGCATATACCTAATTTCTGTCCAGATTGGAATCCTTACAGCTTCCCTTTAGTAACAACAGAGATTCTAAAAAATAAATAATGCACATGACTAGTTATGCTTGAATTCTTTTGCATAAAACTTTCATTCTTCGACGTATGATTTTGTAATCATTCTTAAAAATCTCTGCTCATAACCTTGCTACAAGAATTATTTACTTCATGCCAGTTGCACATGTTGAAGTTCTAGCGCAACTATGCAAGCTATTAGATTGTGCATGTAACTTTTAACCTGAAATTGGTTGTAAAATTTTAAAACAGGCGATGGAGATGTACGGACCTAACCTGTACGAAGCTGCACGACTCCTTAAACGTACAACTAAACTAAACCTATCTTAAAAGTATAATAGATGATTTATAGATTACTGACGAGAATAGTTTGGACTTTGGGAGCACCATGTTTTCCTTGCACAACTCTAACTTACACTCTATTTTACTCTTAAATTGTTACCAACACTAACAACACTAACAATCATATAAAACTCTTAATCTTACCAAAATACGCCTTTAGTAGCTTACTTTTTCTGACTCACTGACAACCTAAATCTTGGATTCTTAAAGGCTTAACTTGTTAGTAGCTTATAAAATCTAGAAAAGCACAACTGAACTACCTTTTAATTCTAACTGATATCCCTCTTAGTTTTTGGTTTCTGGTTTGGTTGCGTGTAAGAATGAATCCCAGTTTCTATTGCATATTACAAAATTGGTAACTTCATTCATCAGTATACATGTTTTCAACGTATATTAGACTTGGTTAAATTTTGAGATTTTTGTGGCATAGTATATGCAGCAGATGATGAAGAATGTATTAAAGCCGTTGAGTGAACTTTGTATTGCGAGTTTAGTTCAAAAATGGTTTTATATGTTTATTTCATTATATAGATCTAATTGTTACATGCATTTCCTTATTCATGGACGAGCCTATTGGAATAGTTCTTTTTAGTAAACTGCACATTCATTTTAAGAAACCTATATATACATGTACCCGTTGCCATTTGCAAGCCAGCAGCACCATGTAATCTTTCCCCATTAGAATAGATGTCTTGACTGGTACCAAAGATAGATTAGCCGAATCACACCAGCAGAAGCAGTAGCAGCAAGAGTAGCTAAGATAGGAATGGTTAATTTGTAGAGCATACGCATGTTTATGCAGCATTTGCAAGGAAGAACGTATAGACATAACAGGGAGCGATAGTTATCAAGTAATTCAATCATATATTTTGCAGGTGGTCACTTTTTATTAAAAAACATCCTGGCATACTCTTTTTTTTTATTTCGTTGGAAATGTTTTCTTCAATCTTCTGTAATCGAAAACCAGAAACCGACTTCTAAATGGTTTCTATTGGTTTCACGATTAGCAAGGCTTCATTCTACCTGTAGTGCACAGAACTGAAACACACTACAGATCTGAATGCGTAAGCTATATGTTATCTCTTATTATTTTTATCTGGTAATAGGTTTTAATACCCATAGCTTGCACTACCATAAGACTTGCCGTTACGGATATGTTGGTGGATCATGTACTGATATTTCTGGTGCGTAGGTGATGCAGTCATCAGGTGATGTAAAGACTGGTGAGCTATCTTGAATGATCGGAAGCGCCTTCCCTACTTTAGGTATCAAAACATTATCAGATGGTACTTATTACCACTTCGTTTCTCTCTTCTTTGCCATCAAGATGTGAATCGGCTTTTTTTCCGTATATTCTGTTATTTGTGTGTATTCAGGCGTAATGCTTTTCTTTGTGATCTTGTTTATGAGGGGATGAAAACATCAATCCATCTCAGTTCCTTCATGTATTCCTTTCATCATCCTTCATTTTTCAACTCTCCCTCTCTCGCCCTGTCTAGTTTGTTATGCCACAATGGATCATTTTTCAACTCTCCGTTTCTTAGACATATTGGTTACTTATAGTACCAGTATGGTTTATGGTTTCAACGAACTGAGTGTAGTGGGTTCACTGGGTTGAGGGGGGAAAAGTCTCAGCTGTACCATCTCTCCTCACTTGATTCATTTTCCATTTGGTCTAATAAACACTGTATTTAAAATACGACATTGATGGCAATGCAACACAAAAGCAGGTTAGGCTTCTTCAATGATAACTAGTGCACCAACTAATGCCAAAGCAACTTGGATAAAGCACTAAGGGTTGCATAAAGCTCAATTAATTTATTGGATGACTCATGTTTATCGTATTATAAAACTTGGCCCAACATCCCATGATATCAATTAGTAGTTACGTACTCAAACGCCATAAATTACAACATCATGAAATTGCCTGAGATGGGCCTGCAATAACAACTAACAAGGAGTACTAGAAATAGGTCCGGTGAGATGAACCGGGAAGAAGTTCCAAAGCCCTTACTAGGCTCAGCCAATGATGACAGGGATCCTCTCGCTGCCTCGAGTTTGAACTATAGATTATTCTGAGGTCAGCAAGGAGTTTGCAGAGTGTGTGGACTGTGGAGAATGGTTCTTTGGACAGTTCAGAAAGTTAATTAGGTAATCAGACAGGCTGCCCTATTTGTCCTTTTGGCTAAACTCCTGTGAACCTCATCCTCAAATTTCTTACGAGTCTTGAGATATTTACCATTTACAGAACCTAGTTCTGTAAGCGTTACAGTGGTATTTGACTGCAAGAGTCACCTCGGTTTTTTTTATTGGAATAACCTGGAACGCAAACAAGGGATGATTTGTGGCAGTATTTTATATATTCTTGGCGTGTGCAATTGCTGTTTAATTATTTTTTGCTCTGTGAAAACGGCCGGAATATGTTGCATGTAAATATATAGGGGATTTTAGGCTTAGGTCCTAAAAAAATACTACCTTCGTTTCAGGAAAAGAGTTACTATCACTTTTTCATTTTAACCTAAAAATAGACCAAATTGAAAAAATGATAGTAACTCTTTTCCCGAAACGGAGGGAGTATTATTTTTATTGTCAGGTTTAAAATATTTTTCAGTTTCTGTGATAATTATAATTATTTGAAATTATTAAAAATATTTGAATAATTCGTTATGCATAATATTTTTTCAAAGGTATAATTGGTAACCAAACTAAAATATAACATATTTAAAAATCCGTGTTTTGGAATTTTACAAAATTGATCTTGTTGGAAAGCTTTTAAAGAGATCTACATAACGAGTACAAATAACAATATTAAATTTAAATTTTTTACGAAAAAATCAGAGGTGTTTGTCCTCTTAGGCACAAATTTCAAAAATTGGATACATAGTCATTATACGGCCATATTTTGGTTTATGTATCCACTAATTTACCCTTGCAACCACTAAAACAATGTATATATGCCTAAAAAAAATCATTCTAACAAAAAAAAAAGGATGCATCACGAATTATGCAACCATCACAAATGATACATAACACATTGTGCAGCCATATGTTGATTCATGCATCCACTAATTTGGTTATGCAACCACTGATTAAAACGGTGAATATGCCTCGGATAACGTTCCAACAAAAAAAAGGATGCATAATGCAACGTATACAGTCATTTTTGTAGCTGCATAACATATTATGAAGTCATTTTTTGGTTGATAACAAAATGGATGCATAATGCACTATGCTGTCATTTTCTCGACTGCATAACAGATTATGCAGCCTTTTTTATAGCTGCATAACAGATTATGCATCCATTTTTTCGACTGCATAACATGTTATGCAATCATTTTTATAGCTGCATACCAGATTATGTAACCATTTTTTGGTTGATAAAAATACTAACAATAAAAGGGATACATAATGCAATATGCTGCCATTTTTTCGACTGCATAACAGATTGTACACCCTTTTTATAGCTGCATAACAACATCAGGAGATTCAATTTGACTCCATAGAGTATTTCAAACGATACTACAGGAGGCAGAAAATGGAACACCATAGGGTCTGGTTTGAGATTCCTTACAAACCAGATTATGTACGAAATCATTCTCCTGGTGTACAAGCCTGTCACCCTTTGTTAAAGCAATGTGCATCCCTTGGTGCCACCATGCAAGAGTGTCATTTGAGAGAAAAAAAATCTTAAAACGAAGGATACATGAGACTAATTCAGAAATACAGTATAAAATTAGCAGTGCATTACACAGACTCAAGAGAAGTCATTTACATTTTAGTATTTTACAACAAAATACATACAAACAGGCCTACTATGCTTTCTCATTGATTAATTATCAACCCTCAAACAGTGAATACGATCCACCACTGGCAAAAGTTTGCTTTCATAATTTTAACTAATCATGGAAGAACTATGAGAGGATACCATATGCAAGCACTCCTTTCTTTACGGGATGGAAAATATCTGAGCAATCTACAAATTTCCCTCTATACCTTCTTCCCTGTGCAAAGATGACCAAGATTAGAATGATAATGACAGTCCTAAATACAAAAACTTTATCCTATACTGGTGTTTTCATGGTTTTAGATTGATATTCACAACTTGACAAAAATATGGCAGAAAAGTTATCTACTATATGAATCTCCCCTAATTAATTGAGCTTCCCATGTCCCATTTAAGCTTTATCCTGAGAAAAATATCTTCTTTCCTCTAATTATTATGCTCGTATCACCATGTACTATGCTCAAAAGCACTTCAACTTTCTGTACCAAAGTGAGTGAAGCATGGGAGGAGATATCATAAATGTGTAGATAAGACAACGTCTAACCTCACGGTTAAGAGAGTGAAGGAACCTGGACTAGGAAACATGCGACAACTGTGAGAGTACACACTGCTGCAATGTAGAGACGAAGTGATTGACCTGACATGTGAATGGGAACAACATTAACAGTCGGTATTAAAAATCATCAGGAAAATTTTATATCACAATTAGAAAAACCCAAGTCTAATTATATAAGATGAAGGGATGACCTCATGCTCAGCATCCCATAATTTGTTCCCCTAAGAGCTTCCACAGTGGTGGGAGTAAAAGACGGACTCCGTCCAAATCCAAACGTAGTGGGGCGATCAAAAATGAGTTAGGGTCCGAAATTTTTACTGTTCGGGATCAAAAATGATCCCAGAACTGGACCATACCCACATATAGTGGAACGTTAACCTAGACCTGCGTCCCTTGCCAGGCGTTACGCTGGCTCTCCGTCTGATGATAGGCGTTTATCTAGACGTGCGTTTCATCAGACGGGCGTGAACCAGAAGTCCGCCCCATCAGGCGTTCATCCAAGAGGACGCCCCATCAGGCGTAACGCCAGATGCACGCCTGAAATCAAGCGTTCAACTGGAATAGCGCCTGTGTTGGGCGTTCTGCTAGATTAACGCCTGTAGTGGGCGTGCGCGTAAGACAGCGCCTGTTTATGGGGCGTTACTATAAGCGAGCGCCTACTCAGATAGCCGTTGAGATTTGTTACCGTTGATCAACGGCTATATTTTGGATTGTATTTTGATATACCTATAAATGAATTTATACCATTTCGTTCCCATTTCGAAACCAGACCTTTCACATTTCAAATAACCTAATACAAATGTTCTTTTCATCTCTCCTTTTCATAATTATGGCTTACAAAAATTTTAATATTAATGCAGAGAATTTTACCATAGAGGAAGATTTATCCCTTTGTCGAAACATAGTATTATATTATCCAGCAAGGGGTCATGAACGTCGGATGAATGGTTCAATGAGCATGGAATTGTTAGAACATATCCATGCTAACTTTTGTAATGAAACCGGTAACCCCAATAACCGGAACCGAGCAGGTCTTTTTTGTCGATTTCAAGAAATAGGTAGGGCAGTACTACAATTTTCAACTTTAACCGCTAAGGTGAATGAAAGAAGATTTAGGAATGAAACTGATGATGAAGTTGTTGCCAGATCTCTGGAGGAATGGAGAAGATGGAAAAGTTCATATTTCAGGTACCAACCTCATTTCGAGATCCTAAGGGTGATGGAAAAATTAAAACCCTTTTGTGTTGATTGTTCTTCGAAGATGTTTAGATCGTCATCCAGGGCGTCATACCACTCGTTGAAGGTTTGATTATAAGTTTTGTGGGTATATCTCTTTGTAAACCATCACGAGACATAACTCGTTTGTTGGGGCCACCTAATGGTTTAAAGGCTTGTTACACGTGCTAATGGAAACCGCGACTCATGCACAAATGAGATATATTAACATCTACTGATGTATTGTTGTTCTGAATAAGTGATATTGGTTATTTATGATACTTCCGTTAATTTATTCATTACAACGTAGTAAGCATATTGATAATACAAGAGCTAAAAAATAGACCTAAACTCACCTTCGCAGGCATTGCGAGTGCACTTAGCATGTGCAACAAGCCTTTAAACCCCTAGGTGCCCCTAGCGGCCGAGTGGTGTCTCGGGCAGGTTTACAAGAGATTTACCCACGAAACCTATCCGCAGGATTTAAAAATTGTTATTCCTCACCAGAATCTGACCATAAGTGTTCGATTAAGTCATTTCGCAAACGAATATGAGTATCTTTGTTGTGTAATGCACGTCGGCGTTGCTCAACTCTCATTCTCGAAAGTTCATAAGTATTTTGTCTCGAAATATTTACCGGTGCATGGTTGCTGCATTGATCATATTCATGTGGCCAATCACCGGGTAAACGCTCATCCTCCACTATCATATTAAGTAAAATGAGAACAGTTTTCATGATATATGCAAGTACGTCTGGATTCCACATTCTTGCAGGTTGCTTGACGATGGCAAATTGATTTTGCAGTACACCAAAGGCTCGCTCTACATCTTTTCGGCAACCCTCTGTATCTTCTGGGAATCTGGATGTTTAATATACATCACAACAGTAGCAATCTCTGGGTATATTCCATCACCAAGATAATATCCCATATCATATTGATGTCAGTTTACAACAAAGTTCACAGGGGGTGCTTTCCCGTTGATAAGCTTTTTAAAAATATAAGAATTGTTCATCACATTAATATCATTGTTAGAACCAGGCATACCAAAAAATGCATGCCAAAACCAGAGATCATATGACACCACTGCCTCCAGCACAATACTTTTACTCCCTTTGTACGCAGTGTAAGCACCTGATTCCGCCGATGGGCCTTTATCCCATTTCAAATGCATGCAATCTACACTACCCAACATCCCTGGAAATCCCCTATCCTTGTTCTCATTAAGAAGAAGTTCAACATCACGCTTAGTTGGTGTGCGCAAATATTCTTTCTCATACAAATGCGCAATCGTCTTACAAAACCTACGAGTCTTCCAAAACAGTCGTTTCTCCGATCCGTAAGTACTCATCTATTGCATCGGCCGCACATCCATAAACTAACATTCGCATTGCTGCAGTAACTTTTTTATGAGGGGTTAGTTCAGGAACGCCACAAACATCTTTTTTTTGAACAAAATAATTATTTATAGCTACGACATCTCCTAATGTACGATTGAACAATTCTCGTCGCATTCTAAATCTTTTACGAAATACATTAGGTGGAAACGTCGGGTTTCTGCAAAAGTAATCTTTCCAAAGAAGTTTTGCATTGGCATCACGTTCTCTTGGTATTTGGATACGAGTATGTGGCCAGTTCATACTTGAAACGATCAGTCCCAAAGTGACTGCTTGGTTTTGGCTCAATGCAACTAAATCTTCGTCTACTGAGTAAAAACTATTGTTATCATCATCACCAGATGAAGAAGAAGAGAACAAGAAGAAGGAGGAGGAGGAGGAGGAATAGAAGAAGAAGAAGCATAATAGGGATTGTTATTATCATAGTATGCCATTGGTTGGTGATGTTTGCAGTTTTGGTTTGTATTATTGGATAATCTAGTGTTCAATTTATAGGCATATTAAGGAAAGTCTTTGAGTTCTGATATTACCAAACACTCTTTGTATTTTAAAAATTAACTGAGTTGAGGCAATGGGGTGAATAGACATATCAAACATAAGAAGTGTCGGTTGAGAAGACAAGACCAAGCACAAAAAACGACAAAGGAAAAATTAAATATCTTTTTGAAATGAAAATACAAAACAGATATAAAGGACAAAGCAAAGATTAAAATATCTTTGGAGATGACAACACAAAGCAGGTAAAAGACAACGCAAATGTAAGAAAAGTCTTTTGAAATTACAATTCAAATCTGACAAAAGATATATCAAAGAAAAAAATATCTATTTAACTGACTATTCAATGCAAATGAAAGACTACCCATCCGTATCTTGATTCCCGAACGCCGAGCACGGGGGCATAAATGGAGGCAAAAATGATCTGGATGTGTAGTTACTTGATTGCATTGTTGATGATGATCCCTGACCCATGGTATTCCACATTTGTGGTTGCAAAGTTTGAGAAAAAATGCCAAACCCAATTGGTGGTTGTTGTTGACGAAAATGGGCCAGCTGTAACTCCAAATTGTTGATGTGAGTTTTTAACCCCGTATTTCTTCATCTTTTTCCATGATAAACTCCATCCTCTTCTTCGTTTCATTTAACGTAAACTTACGAAACTCTTGCGTAAAATCAGCATATTCTTGAACCAAACCATAAGCTTCGACCTGTTATGAAAAAATTAAATCACATTCTCACCCATTTTTGTATACTAAAAAAACGTGGTTTGTTGTATACTTACGTATGACAATTGTTGTTGAGGCGGAATTGATACATGTTCATCAGGTTCTTGGATGTTGTGTTTAATACGGTTACCATCATATCCGTATGTTTCAACCTCCCAATCGACTTTGGTGGCATATTTTTGCAAGTTAGTTACATGTCGCCAATACTCCATATACAAATCATACGTTACAACATGCACTAATTGTTTTGCAGGGACCACTTTGTTTTGCCTCAGCTTGTTAGCTTCATCATTGTTCAGGTTGCTAATACGAGTAGGTGGGTTGCTGGGAACGCCCCATGTTTCATGGTATTGCCTCCAACACCGTTCTCCGAGATACACGTTATTCTTTGAAAAGAAAATAACTATCAACAAATAAACCAATCAACTAACCGAAATTCCAAGAAAGTAAAAAATAATCCTATCAAAATAAATTATAAACTCACAGTGCGTATCCTAGTGAATATAACCCTTTTCTATGAGAGCTCCGTTGCTTTCCGTCCAATATCAGTTTCAAGGATAAAGAAGGCGGAATCCCACGATTGCCAGGTCAAGAGTAATCCTCATAATGCACAAATATAAAACTCAACATTAATCCATAAATCCACAAAAATACTGATTTCATCATTACAAAAGTAATTATCTAATTAGATAATCAAATGTACAAACGTACATAATCAACCAAATTACAAAATTCATGATTCATAAAATAGTCCACTCCTAATCAAATCATCAATTGTACAAAAAACCATCATAATTCTCCAATTCTATAATTCCATAAACATTCATTATAAAACATAAACATTCCTAATTCCCAATTTTCAAAGACAATCAAGTCAATTAATCATAAAATTAACCACAATCCAACTCAAATTAACCAACAACTTAATCAATTCTAACTTCAATTTAACAAATTCTCATCAATTTTTTATACCCAATTTACAACTTCCATAAACCCTAGAAATATACCCAATTCCAAAATTACAATTTGTAAAAACTAATATGTCTATTTCATAATCATATGTTTAATCTTTAAACATATATACACAAATTTAATTAACAAAACATTAACCTAAATCATAATCTAAACCTATGAAATCAATTACAATTTATATCAAAGTTTAAGTTTATTAACTTGCTTGCTTTGAAATAATCCTAACTTAGATTACTTGGTATCAAATCTGCCAAACTTTTGTAAATTTGAAAAGAGGTTGAGCTTGATTTGGAGGGAGAAGTGGGTTGAGTGGTAGGCGGCTGGTTTGGAGTGCGTCTGTTTGTGTTTGTGAAGTCTTCAGGAGAAAACAAAACTGTGGAGTGGGAGAAGAGAGTTGTGCGGGAATGTATTGGTCCGCCCCATCAGGCGCTCACCCAGCCTTCCGCCTGGTGAGACACGCGTTCGGATAGGGAAGCGCCTGATGCTTCAAGCAGATGTCTAATCGTGCGCCCGTCTCAGCTGAAACACATACCAGCTGCACGTGTAGAAAAATAACAGGCGTTTGGCTATGATTCCGCCCCATCAGGCGTTCGGATAAGAGAGCGCCTGTCTCTGGGGCGTGCATCTAGGGGTGCGTCTATCATCAGGCGTTCTTTTGGGTTACGCCTCCCATCGAGAGTTTATCAAACTTCCGCCCCACCCAAGCGTTTTCATAGGCGTACGCCCGTTTCAACAGACGTATACCTAGCCGTCCTCCCAACTCCAGGCACTAGCTTAGACAACCGCCCGATCACATTTTACTCATGCACCGTTACGTTTCAGGCGGAGTAAAGAGTAAATTTTTTACTCTTTAGTCGCTTTGTCTAGTCGTATGGCTGTGGTTGCTCTAAACTTTCTGATAAATATCTAATTGTCAACCTTGATTAACTATGCATGCCAAAAGAGCAACAACAAAATATGAGAAATTAATTACAAAGATTGCTAAAGAAAAGAAATAAAAGAAGAGGTGATAATTAACTAGCAAAAGTGAAAAAGATAGAGATGAACTAAGAAATACTTACGGACAACTATAGTCTTCATTCATTGTTCCAATACTAGAGAAAAAGAGAAACCTCAGCATCACAAAGAACTGTAATCTCTCCGTCTTTCTTCAATATCCCATTTTCCCCTTGAGTAACACCAGTAAACCGAAATCCAACCAAATCCCAACAAATGAAATCCATAATAATAGGCTTATTAGTACCTATTTCAACCATTAAACATAATAAAATCAGGATCTGCTATTCTTCTCTTGATTTAACATTTTTCGATACATGGTAAAGTGAATATGATATATGTATATATAAAAAAATCATAGTTGAGAGTAGAAAAAGCCTGGTAAGAAATTAGGGCAATCTGTAAAGAAAAAGAATCAAGAAGATTACTCATATCTAACATGATTGAAATTGTAAAAGAAATAAAACCTCCTAAAAATTAGACTGTGGCATGTTCTTTGGAATAGAAGAAATTCCTAGATCTAAAAAGCTAAAAACGAAAAACGATTATTTTGTGTGTAAAATCATAGGGAAACTATGAAACATAAAAACCTTGAGAGAATCAGCTGAAGAAATCAAAGTTTTTCCATCGAAAAAACCCAGTTGCTCTCAATTCCTCCATTCAGATTGTACGAAAGAAATCACGCGAACCTATAAACGGAGAAGAATATATATGAAAAGTGTAGTTTTGACATGGAATAAAACGAAAAAATATAATATTAAAAAATATGGGCCGGTGGAAAAATTTCAACGAAGAAATGGATGTGTGCATGAAGCTTTTTGGTCGTGGATTTTACAGCGAGAAAAACTGAAAAAAAAAGGCATGACCGTAGATTTCACAAATATGTAACCATCTGTTTATTAGGCCAAGTCTCATGGTCTCCGTATCCATATGAAATTCAGCCCAAACGCAATAACCATGATAAAACATGCATGTCCTGCACAAATTCCTTGGATATGAAATCTGTCCACTACCCTCAACAAGAGCTATATAACAACTTGATGTTTATTTTTACTCAAAAATCCAAATCTAGGCGACTGTCCTGTCTCAAAAATAAGGAAAAAGTAGAACAAGTACTTTTGAGTTTAAGTAGTTTTTCACTTTTCCATCTTATATTTGCCTGCTATTTGGGAGTGTTACCTCTCAACCGATGTCTCTCTCGTTTTATAATACTTCAACATGGTTGTCCGGTTTAGGCATTTAGCATCTGGCATTCTAAGATGGAATATTTTAAATGGATGCAGTAACTCCCTCTTTTTCAAGGCTATGAGAAATACCAAATTAAGGACCATTTTTTGTCTGCTAAAGTTTGAGGTCAAGTGGTCGTTACATTTCCCGTTCACTGTCAAACCCCGACCGTGAAGGCCAAATTTGTGGCCCCAAATTTCAACTTACTAACTGTCGATATGTCCTCTCCTCCACCTGGGCTTGTGTTGATTTCCTCCAAACCTTTAAATCTTTAATGACCATTCTGTAGGCTGTAGCTCTATCCTAAACCTACACACAACTAGGCCAAATGACTAATAAGCATTATATAAAATATTTTTCGAGGAATACCAAAAGGTGAAATAAATAATAATAGTATTTTATTTGACTACTATATAGATTAGTAACCCTGAGAATTTAATGACATTGTCGAAGTTGTGACATGCACCAGCAACAAATAGATACCAGGGCCACCAGGCCATTAACAACCTTAGTAGTTAGCACACCCCTAAAAAGGGAGGTATCCTACAGAAATACAGATATAAATATTTATATATGCATTTATGCCTAAATAAACTTGACCTCAAATTGAATGCTATGGAGCAAATGCACTAATGACATGAAAAGACTAGACAACTTTTGTTTTCTTTGAATAGAAATTCCATTTATCTTTATCTTTGCTGCAAATTAATGGACCTAACGTAGTTTTCAAATTTTGGGAATTTAGGTTGTGTGAACGTCAAATAGGCACAAAGACACTGTTCTAAGAACACCACGCATTGTTTATCGAGATAGACTGTGAGTCTTTTTCAATACAAATCTTCTTCATGCCTGTCATCATCATTTGTGCCATTGAAAGTCATATGTAGCTATCCGTAATTCCATATACCATCATGCAGTGGAAGAACGCATTTCAACGACTTACTTTTAGTTTTAAAGCTCTCTTTTTTTAAGTCTCTCATCCCACGCCTTTAGAATGAGCAGTAGTAATTCTTCTAGGTAGATAGATATATGAGATTTCATGAGAGTCTACATTTCAAAGATGACCAAATCCGAATAGTCTGATGATCATTTGGGAGTCTGGAGTCCATCCGTGGGCCCGGCGTACCAAAGAATGGTCCACTTGATAATTTTATGGGGTAACAATTGTTCTGGCCGATATCACATGCCAAAGAGATTATCTCTACTCACTACTTTAACCTCGATAAATCTTGCATAACCTCACGAAAACAGCCGCGAGCAGTCCATTGCTGATTACTCTCACCTACCAGTAAAGAAGTTTCAAAGATGGTACACTCAAGAGGATTTTGCCATTACACATAAGAATGGAACAAAACTATTTTTAGGAATATTGGGACCAGAATCAAAAGGATTAGATCACAGCTCTACAAGGCCTGGGATGATCTTATGCTGGACCTGATCAAATGGTAATATCCAAGAAGAATTTCTGGAAGAAAAATCTAGAGAATTTTATTAAACTCGGAGATTGGAATTTCTGGATTCTTCCATAAAACTACAGCTAATCGTTTCAAAGTTAATAAGATCATGAACCTAAGAGATCCTGATGGAAACAACAAATCTAAAGCTCAGGACAATGCCGCCTTGCTAAAATCTCATTTTGAACTATTTGCTCAATCCACATATCCCTTTGGGGATATTTTTGATTCCTTTCAAGCGGCTATCCTGGATTTGATTCTCTATTGGGTTTTAGCCGAGTTGAATTCCTCCCTGGTGGCCTCCCATTCGGATAGTGAAAGTTGGAAAACTATTTCTCATATGCACCCTTTAAAATCACATGGTCCTAATGGTTTTCCGACAGTTTTTTATTTAAAAAGTTGGAATAGTTGGTCCCCAGCGAATGAAACAAAACTTTCCTCTCTATAATTCCTAAGAAAGACCAACCGATCGAACTAGGGGATTTTCGTCCGATCGGATTATGCAATACCATATACAAAATAATCTCTAAAATTCTTTTAAACATGACTAAACCTTTCCTTAATGGTTTTATGCCCCATACCAATCTGCTTTTGTTCCTAGACGCCAAATTGTGGACAGTATTGTCATTGTAAATGAAATCCTCCATTCTATGAAGAAGAAAAAAAGGAAAACTCATATTCAAGGGATTAAAATTGATATAAGTAAGACGTCTGATAGGATCGAATGAAACTTTTTCATCAAAATTCTCTCCGAAATGGGGTTCTCCAAACACCGATGTGGTATACTCAATCAATGTATTTCGACGATTTCGATATCCATCCTCCTTAATGGTTCTCTTGAGGAGGTTTTCAACCGGTCCAGAGGGATTCATTCTCTTGAGGAGGTTTTCAACCCGTCCAGAGGGATTTATCATGGGGATCCCCTATCCCCATACATTTTCATTATTTGTATGGATACCCTCTCCCGTATGCTCGGTAATGCGGAAACCTCTAAAATATCACTAGGATGACTGTGGCTATGGGTAGCCCCTCCATTACTACCCTCCTTTTCGTTGATGTTATTCTTATCGTCATTAAGATTAATGTAAACAATGTAAAAACCTCCTGAAGATTCTCCCTGACTCCAATCTCACCTCGGGCCAAACGATCAATTTCAAAAAATATAGCGCTTTCTATAACCAAGAGGTTCCTTTACCGAACACTTAGAGTAAAAAAAATCAGTATCCGATATCAGTATCTTAGAGCCCCTTTATTCTTTGGTCGTCAGAAATGCATGGGTTTGTTAATCTTGTAATTATATCCAAATTCTGTCTCAAAGGCTGGGAAGGAAAATATTTATCTCTGGCAGGTTGATCCATATTGGTATCCTTCACTTTAAATACTATCTCGAATTACCTCATGTCATGTTTCCCTATCCCGAAGACAATCTCCTACCAGCTCGCCCTTATCACTCAAGACTTTTGGTGATAAAAGGAAGATGAAACCAAAGGATTATATCTAAAAGCTTGGGATCCGATCTGCTTCCCAAAGGACGACAGTAGTCTGGGCTTCAAAAAACTTCAGAAAATGAATGTTTCGCTACTAGCAAAGCTGACTTGGAGACTTGTTTCTAGTCGTGATGCTCTTTGGGCATAAATCATCACCTTTAAGTATTGTAGGCACATCCACCCCCTTAAACCGGGAAGCAAGAAACTCAGGGATCTTTTGTCTAGGGGGTGGGGGAATGGATTAAAAAGGACTATTGCTCATCAAAGACTCGGTCTTCTGGGTTATTAAAGATGACTTTGATATCAATATTTGGGAAGACCGATAGGTGCCTAGCCTAACCCATACTCTTAATCCTCCGTCCGAAACCATAGTGGCCCAGTACTCCTTAGTTGGCCCATTAATCGATTTTGAACATAAAGGATGGTATCTCGACCTCCTAAGTTCTATTTTTTCCTCATCAACATCGTTTGTCTCATCTCAATGATCAAAATTCACTTTGATCAACCGGACACTACTAAATGGTCCTTCACCAAAAATGGAAATTTTTCTACCAGTTATTTCTACAAACTGAACATTCACATCCAGAACCAACCCCCAAACCCCTTGTTTCGTAAAGTCTGGTCCTTGAATGTGATCCCTATGATCCATCTCTATGTCTGGAAGTGATTGGATCCATCTCTATGTCTGGAAGTGATTTTCTAATATCCTTCATGTTCGATATGTTATAGGAACAAGGATCAACATTGATAATTCGGTTTTCCCTTTATGTAACTACCGGGAAGAGACAATAATGCACCTCCTTAAAAATTATCATTTTGCAAAAGCAATATGGTTTGGTTTAGACATGGTAGCTCGAACATCGATTGTGATTCTATTGAAAATTCGTTTTAGTCATGGTTTTCCTCCTTGTTGAGTGGGAGGACGAATATCACCAATGGGCGGATAATTGTGCTATAATCTCTTGACATATTTGGAAAGCTAGGTGTGATCAGGTTTTCAAGGGAGATATGCAGAATCCATCTGCTACCATAATGTTTATTAAGCAAGATTTTCCTTCATATATGGAGGATATGACATATTAGGGAGCAAAAAAAGGGTCAAACCTGAAGAAGACGAAGAAATATGTTAGATGGGGGGGGGGGGGGGGGGGGGGGGGGGGGGGGGGGGGGGGG